>VZTY01031370.1:0-73773 GCA_013400935.1 Turnix velox
TGATTCTATGATTCTGTGTCTCCCAAACCAGGACAGCACATATCCTAGGACTTTCAATTCACTCTTAGACAAAGCCAAAGGGTAGCTGGGTTACCTGCACAATTCATGATACACATAATGACTCTATTCATTGCCAGGTTCTTGAGACCTTGCCGGTTACGTCTATCCAGGTGCTTGAACAGCTTGGCTGCATGTATTTCCAAGGTCACATTGGGATGTGCCCTCAGGAACTCCAGAATTCTTCTGGAGCATCTCCCACAGGGGGTAGCAGATAGGAACCAGATGATGGAGCAAGAAACCGATGGCCTGGCCTTGAAATGATTTTCCAAGAAGTTGATTTCCGCATGTTGGGCAGAATTGTTAGAACACCAGTTCCTCCAGACGGTACCCCTGCTCCACCGGATTTCATACAGCAGGTACACCCCATTTGGATGCTGGCCAGGCAAATAATTTCCTCTGAAGACATCTGGCTGTATCTTCCACCTGAAAAAAAGGTACCAGTAATACTATGATCCCAGATCTTCAGTGATGTTTGGTCCCATTGTATATTGCCTGCTTTCAATGTCAGGCAAGCCTCCCACTACAAGCATTACCCATCACAAGTGAGCAGCTTTAAGAGTGTTGCAATCTAATGACCTAAATCTGGAATTTTATGAAAGCTACAGAATTATTCCTCTGGGGTGTCCCTGGTGCTACACCCACAGCACTTCCTTGAGAGTATCTGGAAGAATAAGCAATCCCATCTCTATTCTGAGATCAGGAAAGGAAGATCAGGGAAAGGAATGGTAAGAGGAAAACAAAACACACATCTTCTTAGCTTTGACTGTCTCTGGAAATTTCCACGGAGCCCAGGCAGTATGCAGTGAACTGTCTGTCTTACCCTCGATTGTTCTCTCTGGGAGCAGGACCTATATAGAAAAGATTTGGAAGTGACTGGAGATAGTGTATCTGAAAACAAAATTTCATCTACACCTCCTGTACTCCCCCCTTCCAGCTTACACATTCTTTGCCAAATCTCTCTTATCTAAAAGGACTTAGTAAGTAACCCCTGCACCACAGAGTAGCCACTCTGGGATGGTAATGGATTTCTACTTAGGAACTAAACTTGTTGGCTGTTAAACTATTCCTTATGTGAACCCATGCTCACTTTAACACATTAGGGTAGGCTGTGATCTTGCTTAAGTTTAACTCCACTGACTTCAGCAGTTCTGCACCTGCTTTTCCCTGACTAATCAAAGAGCAGAATCAAATCTCTTTCCCCTTTGTATCTGCCAAAGAAAAACTACGATTATTTTCTTGCTGGTACTTATAATGTCAATCTAGACAAAAGCATTTTCATGGCAACTTGTTCTTTCTTTTCTCAGCTTGAAACTGTTTTCAAAGTTGAAATAATATCAGTTCCAAGATAAAAACAGTAGTGCAGAAAGGAGGGTGTTTTCTGACTAACAAATTCTATGGGATGGCACCATAGAACTGCTTGATAACATACATTTTATCTCTCTGGTGGCAAAGAAGTTCAAACCCTGTGGCTCATCTGTCCCTTCCCAGCTGAGGGTCTAGATGAAAACAATTGCAGATGAACAAGGCTAGTTATTTGTTTTATAGAAGGCCACCCATAACAAGCTTAAGCATCTAAGAACACTCACTTAATTGAAGAAAGGCATTTTTCCATAGCTCTTATCTCTTTAAGATAAGGAATTATAAAACGTACACAGTGAAATTACATTTCAGCGGGAATAAAATTGTTTTCCACGTCAACAGAGAAATGATCAGCTCCTTTCATAGATTTATTGCACTGATTTATTAAGAGGTATTTTCTATCTGTTTATTGCACAGGAAACAAAACTGGTGGGAGAAATGCCAATTAATTTGACCCATTCTCAATAGCCTTTGAGTTCTCTCTCCTCATTAAGAGATCTCCTGAAATTTGAGGTCTTCCTGCCTAGTGCCACACCAGGGTTAACAAAAGGAGGCATTAGTATTTTGAAGCTGGACCCAACACTCAAGATATGGTAATGCCTTCAAAGAGATGACATATGCAAATCTACAGGTGTCTCCTGTATATGTTCATGTACCAACATTTGTCTGTAATCATCAGCTGCCTACACAATTAGACTAAATACCTACACTGAGTATAGAGAAACAGACCTCCTTCTCGTAGACATGTACTTACCTCTTAGAGGGACGGTAGCCATGGATATTTCCGTATTTGTCTGTCGCGTCTTGGGTGCCAGTTATCCCTTTTATTAGTCTTACTTTTGTTTCAGTTTCTATTCCTGAAGACTGAACTTTGGATGCTGTTAATATTACTCAGCTGAATATTTCCTCGTGGTGACTTGCTCTTACACAAATAAACTACCCCTCTGGGTGAAACTGAAGGCAAGTTTCTGGTGACAAAAGACTGCAAAACAGGGTGAGTCCCATTATACATGGATCTCGGCATTGCCTGCCAGAAGGTGGAACTAACAGGTGAGACATTTTTTTTGCAATGCAGTAGAGAAATTATATCTTTTTACCACCACTGGTTCTGGAATAGAAAAGCAACTCTTCTCCAAGCAGCCAGATGTGCCAAGAGAGAAAGACCAACTACACAAATAGCATTCAGCCACATAGTTGTGGCATGGTGAGTAACTTTGCTGGCACCCAGATACCACCAGAAATTTGAGAAAATCCCAGTGAAGAGAAGGAAACTAAAGCCTGTGATTTTATGAATCTCCAGCAGACAGTAGTGGTTACTGCCAATGACACTATTCTGTTCCCAGGACCACTCATACACTAAGTGGTAAAGAGTTCTCACATAATGAAGGAAGACCCTCAGTGTGTGTGAGGACACATCCACAGCTGTGGAGAGCAACTAGACAGACATCCTCAGGCTAACTCTAAGCAAGTTGCCCACCACCCAGGGAATTTATGGTAATGGACAGCTTGTTGTGGGGTAATAATTGAAACTTCTCAATGCAGAAGAGATCTGTGTTCACCTGAGCACCCTAAGAACAAGACCTGAGAGGACTGGTATCTGCAGACATTATTGGTCATAACAGGTCAGTGGTGTAAAAAGGACAGATTTTTTCCAGTGGCCTGAGAAATCTACTCAGCATTACGAACTGGACATCACCTTATTGTGATCTGTTCTGGAATTCACATAAACCACAGCAAAAAATATTTCCCATTCAATCTGAAAAAATAGTGAAACAATGCTGGTTGCCAGGGAGAAGCTTTCCTCTGAATGATGCACCCAAATATGGCTTGCAAAAGCAAAGAGATTATAAAAGATGCATTCACATATTAAGCTAGAGGTGACTATGTCAAGTCAGTCTCTATAACTTAAAATTTCCTCTTGTTTTGTGACACAATTATTTTGTGGCCTAACGTGAGCAGAAATGGATCCCTGGTGAAACATTGTCCAGGAAATTGCCCTCCTTGAGGACAAAGCCATTGCCTTCCTCGATGCCAAGTCTGACTTGAGATCTTAAAGCTAGGGAAGTGATTTATTTGTATTCTCTTAGGCCAGCTCTCAATATTCTATTGTCAAAACTTATTTGGTTTCCTGCGAGGGCAGAACAAACAGAAGTGAATATGGATGGTCGCGTACAGAGGGAGGAGAGTTTTGGGCACTGGCAGGACCCTCTGTGAAGGGTAAGTCACAACAGGTTATCAGGCTGCACAATGTCAACAGCATCTGCTCTCAGGGCCTTTTCTGCTGCAAGGACACCACACACTTCATGGCACTGAATTGTTCACTATTTGTTGCATTAGTTCTAACCTTAGGAATCAACTCAGACACTCAGAGAGTTCTTGAAACAATTTTAAAAGTGTTTGACTGATGAATTTTTGACTTCATGGATTTGGTAGAAGTAAGGCTACTTCTACAATCATAGAATCATAGAGTTGGAAGGGGCTTTCAAAGGCCATCTAGTCCAACACCCCTGCAGTAAGCAGGGACATCTTGCACTAGATCAGGTTGCTCAGAGCCTCATCAAGCCNCTTGAAACAATTTTAAAAGTGTTTGACTGATGAATTTTTGACTTCATGGATTTGGTAGAAGTAAGGCTACTTCTACAACCATAGCATCATAGAGTTGGAAGGGGCCTTCAAAGGCCATCTAGTCCAACCTCCCTGCTGTAAGCAGGGACATCTTGCACTAGATCAGGTTGCTCAGAGCCTCATCAAGCCGGGCCTTGAATACCTCCAAGGCTGAGGCTTCCACCACCTCCCTGGGCAACCTGTGCCAGAGTTTTACCACCTTCATGGTGAATAACTTCTTTCTAACATTGAATAAACCTGTCCTGATCTAGTTCTCTTCATTTCCATTTCCTTTTCTCTTTGGTAGATGTTTATGAATATGCAATTGTAAATTAGGCTTTGAGATGCTTAGTCTGATCTGCAAGAAATTACTTGATTAGCAGCAGTGCTTAGTAGCAGTAGTTCCCTGCATAAAACAAGCAATGTGCCACAGAAAGCAGAGAGAGAAAGAAAATGAGCCAAAGCAGAAGCAAGGAATTTGCAACGCAACATTTCCCAGTGTCTCCAGGGAGCTGGATGTGCTCTATGAGATAGTGGAAAATCAAAAGAAAAAAGAAAAGAAAAAAAAAGTCATTCTGCTGCTGCTGTCAGACTAATGCGAGAAGAGGAATCCCTTTCAAATCCAAAAGTTGGTTCAACCCTGACAAAATCAGAAAGACAAGATTACTATACAAGTGGATTTTCCTACTTCCGGAAGTACATCTGTCAGTGGACAACAAATTTCAGTACTTCAGAAGATGATGATAAACTCCAGAAGGGTCTTACGTCTTGGTGGGAAAACTCTATCTTGACACAGCAGTAATCCAGTATGCCTTTACCATAATGCAAATCTGTCTGCAAATCTGTACATTTGAGTGGGAACTCACATTACTCAAACAGCTATGACCATACCTCTGCCCAGAGAGGTTGTGGATGCCCCCTCTCTGGAGGTGTTCAAGACCAGGCTGGACAAGGCACTGGGCAGCCTGGTCTAGTGGGAGGTGTCCCTGCCTATGGCAGGGGGGTTGGAACTCGATGATCTTTAAGGTCCCTTCCAACCCAAACTATTCTATGATTCTATGATGCTGTCAGTTACCTCCCTCTATAGAAGTTGCTTATGAGAGTGCTAGAGATAAATGTGAAGCTGGTTTGTAATGCGGAGTTACTGGCAACATCTAAATACACCCACTTCAGCAAATGGATTTTTTTAAATATAGCCACCACCTGCATGTGCATATCTCCTAAAAAGAAATGCATTTTGAAGGAACATTCACAGCAAAGGACACATAGGACAGTGGGCATACACACTCATTCATGACTCCTTTATCTACCAGGTTACATAGACCTTGAAGTTAATATTTCCTCTGGTGGTCATAGAGTCATGTGGTGTATATGTATATGAAGAGATTCACTGAATGTAATATTCTATGAAGTTAACAGTTTCCTTACAATGCTTTTCAGAGGAACTCCAGGACACTCACTAGGTAACAGAGAGGTAGACAGAGCAATGGAGAGTCAATGTCTCCCAGGAAGCAGATTTCAGCATAACAAGCCTTCATCATGGCAAAATTACAGTGATGGTGTCTACTGGATGTGTTCCACTAATTTACCTCACTGAGTCAAGTGTGTCTTGAGAGAACAGGTAAATAGTTTGCATTTTTTCTCAAGTATCTTTTAGCTTATCTAACACTTGAAACGCAAGATAGGAAACATAACACCACCTCCAGAATTCTACTGAACAATTTTTTCAGCATTAGAACACAAATTTGTAGTGAGTTAGAAGTCATAGAAAAGGAAACATATGAAATAAATTAGGAAAAGTAAGCAGGCTAGAGTAAAGAAAGAGGAGCACAGAAGAAGGAAATCACAGGAGGAAAAAAAAGGACAAGGTATGATACCAGCTTGGAAATCTCAGAAGGATTTTACAGATACTGAGCTCTCTATTCTCTCTCTAGGTGATCTGTTGGAATAAGGTGAGAATAAACAGGTAGAGCTCTGGAAGCAAGAAGTCAAAACTTAAATGGAACTAAGAACTTGGCGCTCATGTCATAGAGACTTAGATCTCAATTTACACTTAAGAGGATCTCCTGGATTTAATTAGTAAAAGTAAGTATCATGTTAGTTCAAGTGTTCTACTGCTGGTTCACTTGACAGTAAAAGAAGAATCTATTATATATTTATTTGGATTTAATGGAGTTTTCTTGGTAGATGTCTTCATTTTTATGGAATGAAAAACTCTTCTCAGATTTACTCTGCAAAGGGCTAAAATTCATCTCTATGTGTACATACAAGTATTTACATGCATGTAAGCATAATAATGCATATAAAAACCTTGCAGACGGACAAATACATATCCTTAGCAATATGAGAGTTTACAATTCCAACTGATAAACACAGCTACTCATGGCCTCCTTATCTCTCCCAGCACCTTTGCTTTAATTTCTTCTGCAGATTACACAGCATCATCATAAATTACTGGGACTCTTGTTAGGTTTCTATACGTGGAAGCTGATGCGTAAGAGTTTAAGATAACTGATGACAGCCTGCTATTACCAGGTGAGCTTTATGAGCCTGACTCGGAACTATAATGCGAAATGGTAGCCAGCTATGAGGGTGTGGGGGCAGAGCCCTGACTCAAGCAGGGTGGAGAACAGGCTGTCAGTGAGAAGGACTTACCCGCATGCTCACTTCAGTTTTAATTTGTCTTAACTAAACAAAACATCCAAATATCCTTGTAATAGAATTCTATTGTTTTAGTGGGTGAGGCTATAGAAATCAGAGAAGTGGATTGAATACCTTTCATAAGGAGTCAGTGGAAAAAAAATGTTGCAAGGGAACATATCTGTATTTGGGACTATTACTTTCTACCCTAAGCAGTCCTTCTACAGCCATTTCACAAAATTTTGCATCATAGATATCCTATGTATTTGTCTTTCTGATTTTGCCTTATTTCTTCCCCAGTTTCAATGCATATGCAGTGTGAAAGCACCTGACAGAACAATAAATACCCTGAACTAGAAGCAGGAGACTGGTTGACATCAGTGACCATACTCTTTGACAGGCTGAGTCTGGCATACAGTCATCATACAGCTGGCAGGTTTTTTAATAGTGAGTTTTATCTCTCTTATGAGATGACAAAACCAGGTGAATTTCACTCGAGAGGAAGCAATGATTAATCTGCTTCTTCCATATCAGACATACCAGAGTGCTCAGAGCACCTCTAGGAACTTTCATCCCTGTGCTTTGCTTTTCCAACCATTCAGGGCTTGCTCAATGCCTGCCATTTAGTTAAACTCTCCTCAAAATTCACCTGTAACATGCAGCTGTAATGGGAGCAGAGAACCTCCATCAGAACTTGGCATTGCAGCCATCAGGCACTATCAAGGATGGAGTTAGTTTTCTTTATAGGTTCTGTGGTTTATACTGGTGAACAAAACATTTTAACTGCTGCTGAGCAGTTCTTGCACTGCATCAAGGCCTTTTCTGCTTCTGAGTTTGCCCCAAGTGAGTAGGCTATGCGTGGGCAGGAGGCTGGGAAGGAATACAGGTGAGACAACTGACAACAGAGGTTTCTCATGTCATCTAATGGAATGCTCAGCAGTAAAACTTGTAGGGTGTTTTTTCTGCAGTTGCTGTTGCTTGGAGACTGCCTGGTCATCATTCTGCTGGTGGTGATTCTGCATCCTTTGAGGTTTCTTTTGGTTTAGTTTTTTTGGTGTGGGGTTTTGTTTTGTTTTGGTTTTGTTTTTCCCTTCCCCTGTCTTTATTTTGATGCTTGGCTTTCCTAACTTTTGCCTTTCTGACTCTCTCCCACATCCCTGAACAGGCTCCCTTAGGGAAGCAGTCACAGCACCAAGTCTGGCAGTGTTCAGAGAGAATCCAGATGACTCTTTTAAGTCATAAGGTTTAATTTCAGGTAGTCCTGAGAGGAGCAGAGAGTTGTATTCAACTATCCGTATGGGTCTCTGCCAGCTTGAGACATTCTGTAATTCTATGATTCTACAAATAGAAGATCCTGAAATGAAAATAAAAATTAAAATATTACATTTATATCCTTTAACAATTACACTTCAAATTTGCTATGATCTGAAATGAACAAAGCGAGAGAAATCTATTGCTTGCAATAACCCAGAATAATTATTTTTTTCACTAATGTCAAACAAAATGGATTTCCTAGATGTTCAGTGACCCAGTTAATCATAGATGTCTTCCACTTTGTTTCACTAACAATAGCATTTGTCCAAAAACTCCAGTACATTGAAATCAATCTGATGCAAAACTTAAATTAGTTTTGCTAGATTTTTTCTTTTTGTACATAGTCCTACTGGGCCTAGGATCTGGAACATCTTGTCTCTCAGGACACAAACTTTCAACACCACTGTTGAACACATTCACTCTTCTTTCTGGAGGTCTGGTGCAAAACAAAACAAAATAAAGGTTGGATTTTCCTAGATATTCAAGAGCTGTAGCCACCAGAGCAGTCAGGGAAGTTGCTGAATCAAATCAGGAAGGGGCCTAGCTACTGGAAGGGAGTGTCAGACCACTGCAGATAATGACAGAAAGTGGCTGAATAGTGTGATTTGTTGACCAAATCAAAAAGGAACCCATATGGATGTGTTCCTCTGTGACCTGGTCTAGCAGGGTCTGTGACCCTGCTCCAGCACGGGGATTAGACTAGATGATCTCTTGCGGTGCCTTCCAATCCCTGATATTCTGTGATTCTGTAATCTCACGGGTGGTTTCTGGTGTGAGATGGGTATTCCAGCTGACAGTCAAGGGATTTCCCACTTTGGAGTTTGAAGGAAAAAAGCTGTATTCTTAGCCTTTGCTGGGTAATATGAAGGAAGAAAATCCACAATGCTTGTCTCTCGACCAGTCGGGACAGTTCCTATGATTACTTTTTCCAGAAGCATCATTCATTAAACTCCAAATAGATACAAAGTTCCTCTTTCCTGCTCTTTACAACTCAGTGACTCCAGACTGCAAATCATTTCATGTGATTTCCCCTATCCCTCAAAGTCTACTAACCTCAGAGATGTCCTTGATCTTCAAGTGATTCTTAATTATCTTTTATTGAAAGCCTACAGTCCAGGAATCATCACCAGCATCTCCTTGGATGAAGGTTTTTCCAACAGTAAGTATAGTCTGGAGAAAGTGAGGCATGGTTACTAACCAAAGTTTATTCAGAAACCAGACAAGCTCAGGGAAAGAGACTTTCTGGTGCCCATGAACCAGAGACAATTTGTCCATAGACAGGACAGATGATGGATCTCGTCCACTCCATATGTGGAACGAACGCCACTCTCTCTGTGCATTTTTACCGGTCAAAGTCCCCTTCAGCCACCCTTATCCTAATAGCCACGTTTAGTCCCCTAAGACAAGGGAGAAACACCCTATATTCCATTCCCTCTGGAGTGACAGGAAGATGGTATCTTTAAACAGGGAGCCTTTTCCTAGAGGTCTGGTTTTTAAGCTTGGTCCCCCTTCTCCTGCAGTATTTTAACATGTTTTTGTGGATGTGATGCACAGTCACTGAATGGTGATGGATGTTCCCTCTAAGAATCTGGGCAGGATACTGGGCTCAGAAGCAACCAGATTCATCCATGCACACACAGAGTACATCAGTTCACCCTTCTCCAGTCTCCCAGAGCAAGGGAAACCTTGCCTTAAATTTCCGTGAGAGCAATGTTTTCTTCTTTGAAGCTCACAAGGATCTCCAGCCCTTGGTGAGTATTTTTGTTTTCAATGCAATAAACACTTGCTACACATGTATCCACATATACATATGTTACTAATCCAATCTGTACTTCATATGTGCTGGTCTGTGCTGTGCATGCAGTGTGGCCTTCAGTCCAAGTCAGACTCCTCTGACCATAGGACAAACCAAGAAACCTGCAAGTAGGTCCTGCTTGGTCCCATTTATTCTGCCACCTTTATGGCCCTGCAAGTGCAGCAGGAAGTTCAAACATCCTTTAGAAACAGAGATTCCAGAATTGTGTTCCTGTAAGGCAATACATAATTGATCAGACAGTCAAAACAGGAGATCTTCCCTTCATGGATGGGACCTGCAGAGTGTGTCAAGAGGAAATTCATCTGGGATCTGCTCCAGCATCTGAAGCCTTGTTGGATTTACTCACTGACTATATTCCTCTCCTTATTCCGTTTTATTTAAAAAGCTGTTTCATTTAGCCATTTTTTGTCAGAACTTCCTTTCTGAGATCTGCTAAGTACCCCGCATCATCTCTCTTGCACATAAGTGATCGCATCCAGGCCACTGAGAAGAACGGATTTTTGTGCTGGAAGATATTTTTTTGAGATTTGTAGAATAAAATCACGTTCTCCCTCCTCAAGGCCTTTCTGAGTTTTGTTATACTACTTTCTTATGGAGAAATTTAGGAAAGATAGCTCCCAAGTCCCACAGACTTGCTACTGTTCACCCAACTACAGGAACACAGCATGGCCTAGCAATTTGGCCAACTTGCCTTTGAAAACACTCCCAAGGCAAAATTAGAAGGACTCCCAGTTCTACAGTGACACTGAGAAGCAGTTACAATTCCTGGTCACCCAGATGCTCATATTCTGCTTGCAGATTGACTGCACTGTGGACGCAGAGAGCTTAGTTGTCCCTGTGGAAAAGTCTGGCTGTGTTTGTTAGCAGAGGCTCAGCACAGTCTGCTCAGGTCTGGAAACACTACAACTACTTCTATAAGACACCGAGCCCAAGCTAACAAGGACCAGATGAACCTGGAGATCTGCAGGAACTCTGCAGCAATGCTCCTGAGACTACACACCCAGGGGAGCAGAGGGCAGTGGCACCAAAATGACTCTTCAAACCCATGAAAGGACCAGCCCTGCCCCAAGGTGAACTATGTCACACCCTGCACAATGCCTGCACTCTCTGATCCAGGAGAATAGGTGATCTGAGGCTCAGCACTGCTTGGATGCACAGAGCCATCTTGGGCCTCATGCAGCAACGTATTGATTTGGCCCTTGAGGAACTGGCCTCATTTTTATTTTTTTCCATGTCTTAGGACATTCCAAAACTGCATGAGTTGATAGTGAGAGGATATGGATTTCCATTTCTGTTTCCATGGGGTACCTGAAGAAAATTGCTGAGCCCTGTCTCTCCTGAGGGACAAGGAGCTTCAGAGATTTCAGAGATAGCCAGATGTTGACACCACCTTGTTGTACTCCTTTGGCTTGAGTGTTAACTGTCTCAGAAACTTCCTCTCTCCATGAGGGGCAAAGTGAGCACCATAGGCTGTTATCTACCTAAAGTGTGCCCCTCTTCATATGGATCTTAGAAAAGGGTGTAAAGACATGCATGACCAGTGTGTTTGTTCTGACATGGTTGGTTGTGTTTGCATCATTAAGTACCTGTGGCCACAGTGCAACCGTTTCTGAAAGCTGAAAAGAATCACAGCTACTACCAGAAAAGGTCTGCTAGGAATGCATAAATGTGAAGTATTGAGTATGCTACTTCTGTCATAAAAAAAGCACAAATGGAAGCTTGTGGTGGAAATTCATCAGGCTCAAAGCTGTAACAAATTCTAAATGTGTTCCTGTGTAATCTAGTCTAGGTGTTCTTACTCTGGCAGGGGGATTGGACTAGACGATCTCTTGAGGTCCCTTCTAATCCCTGATATTCTGTGATTCTGTGTGCCTTTTACTGAAAAATTTATGTTACTAAGGAACAGGGCTTTTTGGAGATTTCTGATTGAAACACAGAACATTCAAGAAAGTGACATTCGATGTGTAATAGACTGAGAGGAGATTTGATGGGAAGGGTTTCTGCTGGATAATGTGAGTATGCTTTGGTTTAAACAATTCCATTCCAGCAACCCTGCTCTAATAGCAATAAGCACCATCTAAGATGAAGTCAAGAGGTAGGATGGTACTTTCCTGAACCTCAGAAGCTCTCATCACTAACATGTGCCCACCCATAACTTCATCCAAAGATATAAGCAGTATGAGACAGGTTAACACTAAGTAATTCCTATATCCCTTCTTCAGAAGCCATTTCCCATTCTACATACTGCTTAACCTCTGGTCCACAAACCATATCGCTGTATCTATGACATCTGAAAGCCCTCAGTGGACAGACATGAAATTGCAGGAACAGATATTATTTCCCAGGATTAGTAAATTTACCTGTGATTCTCATTCATATATTCTCCATCATGCAACCAACATTAATGAATAAAGTAGGGATGTAAAACTAACACGGTCTGAGATACAAGAACATAACATTTCCTAGGCCAGGTTCTCCTTCATTTTCCCAGAGACAGCTTTTGCTGTCAAGGCTTTATCATCTCCTGTGTCCAGCAACAGCAGCATGACATGTTATCCTGGATTTTTCACAGCCTGGGGAAGAAAATGCTTTTCCTTTGCTGTGACAGGTTCACATCCTGTTGTCAAAGCCACAGGTTAACCTTCCCTGAGTGAGGGGGCAACAAAAGTCTGGATGCTGAAGGCTCCCAGTTTACATGTCCCCAGGACTTGAACTGCCTCTTGCTGCTGCTGCAGTGTCCTGGTACAGGATGAAAATTACTTGCTGCCATCAGAAACAGGCAGTCCCTTCCTGGAAAGATGTCCAAACAGCTGCTCTGAGCAACAGGAGTGCATCCTCTCAAAGCACAGCACAGGGCATACTCAGCAGCACCTGAAGCACCAGCTTCCCATATGCAGGGCGTATGCTGGCATGAAACAACAGCTGGAGGAAGTCAGCTGGAATGTGGCCATGAGCTCACACCTGAGCTAGAACTAATCTGCAGAACCTACCAATAACCAACAGCACTGTCTGGGTCTGGCATTAATGGTCAGGCTCTTCCAGGTAGTTAATTATTGTTATGAATTAAAGGATCCTGATGAGTTTATAAAGGAAGCAGGTTAGGTAACTAGATGGGCAGACAACCAATGGCAAAAAAAAAAAAAAAACCAAAAAAACCCAATGACTTTGGTTAATGTCTCCACAGTCATTTTGCCTTTTGAATACTCTGGCTGTACTTGTTATTTCAGTGAAAGCTTAGACACCACAATGAAAAACATGATGTGAGATCATCAGCAGGTAAGTAACTCAACCATGAATACAAAACATCTTGTTCTGACAGCGCAGTCATGAGACATATGAGTCATAATTAGTTGGACTTATCTCATTCAATATGCCACTCTTTTTTAATATTTGTTAATCAATTAAATAGGAGCTGTAACATAATGGAAATTTTTTTAATTAATTTTCTTCTTTTAAAAGCTTGTGAGGCATCAGGGAATATTTCCTATGCAGATATAGGACATTAGTCCCCCAACAGCTGTGCCTGTTTGTGATCTTGTTAAGGTTGCTTTTATCACCTCCCAGAGCTGAATAGGACAGAAAAATCTGTAGAAGCCAGAAGCTTTATCGGAAACAACTGTCACCAAAACCAGTATATCACAAAACTGCAGCATAATGGCACTTCGCTCTGTGGCTCTTGGACATTGCTGACCTTTGCTGTCAGATTCTGAAGTCTTTTCTTACAGTTCAGCCCCTCTAGCCTCAGACCTGTGTCACAGCTATTCATCTGACATTATATATATATATCCAGAATTCTGTGACAAAATATAAGAGAAACAGATTAGAGCTCAGAAAACAAGGGACAAATAAATACCTCAGTGAAATTACTAATCCCTGCCAATAAGTTTGTTTTTAATGAGGCAAATGCTGCCCCGTGTTTTCCAGAGAGGTTGACTGGATGGCTGGACAGACAGTGAAACAGCTTCAGTTACTCCACCTTAATTAGCTGGTCAAGGAAAATGTTCCCATAAATACAGAACATGAATCAGACAGATAAGGCAAAGAAAGCCAGGCTGGGATACTTCATAGTCTCTGATCTCTGTCTGAAGTCAGCCCTATGTTCACTCCTCTCTTGAATCTGTCTACCTCCAGAAGGAAAAGTCAAGCTGCAGCAGGGGGTAGTAGATGAATGAAAAGAGGGATGGGAATATAGAGTTTCTCTAAGGGCATGATGGCTGTGCATGGGAGTGGCAGAGCCAAGGATTTTGGCAAAAGTCTGTGGCCAGGGGAAAAAATCCCAATTCACATGAAATCTACTTTGAAATGAGCAATTTCATTTTCTTTTCTCTGGACCCCAATTGTTCTGAGTCCGTAGCCCATGAAAGTCCTGCCTAAGGCAGGACAACTTTATCTTGATTTCAAGCGACAGACTGTGTCTGTACTAGGATTTTGTAGCCATAACTGAAGGAGGAAGAGCAGGATGAGCTATCAAACTAGCTCAGATCCAAATCACAAAAAAACAGACAAAGTTACTTTCTTGGGTTTGCATTCTATCTTCGCAGGTGCTTTGAACCAGGACAGCTCCACTTACTCCAGCACAAATTGTTTGCACTGGGACTGTCACTGGGTGTTTGTTATTACTATTCTGCTGTCATTTACTACCCCTTACAGTTTTGTTACTGAGAAGAACCAGATAAGCAGTCTCCTCTGCAATTTTTTAAATATTTAATTCTAGTCACTTCTGCAAGAAGTAGTAAAAGTGCTTGGAGAGAAGTTCTACAAAGGAGCAGATGGATTTTGGACAAGAATCAGCAGGCCCACAAGCCAACCAAAGTGGGAAGCTGCATTGTGATATGAAACAAACTTCAGCCAAGCTACAAGACGGCTGGCCAGAAATCAGCAGTTCTGTTTCCTGAAAAGCATCATCATCATGAGATGTTTTCATTCAGACTCACCACACATACAGTGCGTTCCCTTCAAGTCTCTCTGGCTTCTGACCCACATACTATGCTATCTTCTGAAACAGTTGATAGTCAATGGCATGCAGCTGGGATGCCACAGAACCAGGTTTGAAAAGGGGTATGAACCTGAGTCTCACCCAAGATTGGCTACTCGGTTAATCTCCTCCTTTTCAGCTGGAAGAACCATTCCAAAAATAATAATAAATAAAAATTAAAACTAAAATTTTCCATGGAAACCCTTTGAATCTATCCAAGAAACCTTTTTTTTGGTTACTAGCCAGAGGCTGCTGCACGTCACAGAGAAGCGAGAAAGCAAAGCAAGGAAATACAGAGTCATGAAGGAAAAAATACAGGGAGATGAGAATTTAAAGTGGCAGGCCATCTGGAGAACAAAAGGAACGGGGAAAAATGCATGAGAAAAATAAAAGCAAACAAAAAAAGAGAGCAGAATAAGCAGAAAAACCCAAAGGGAGGTCAGACATGGAAGAGGCACAGAAGGCTCCCTGGAATGCCATAGTTCCATCCTGACTGTGGGAGGGGAATAAAATGCTGGATACTCCATACCACATGACTCACTCATCCCATGTGCAGAGAGGGCAGACCAGAAGCACATGACAGGTGGTAAAGGGGAAAGAAATACTTGTCCTTGGTCAGCCTTCAATTTTTGACAGCTTGGCTTCTGGCAAGCACTGCTGGGAACCCCATTAGCAACAATATCATACCAAAACAGGTGAAATTCGTCTTCATTTCATATGGCCGCCTTGATTCCAAGGCTAATGAGCTCTGCAGCAACTCAGAGCATGTACTCTTGGGGTTTATACTGTACAGATTAGGATCTTCAGAACCCATTTTAGTTGAAGGGGTTATTTTCACAGGAATTTTCTGCATTTTTTTGGCCTTTATTATACAGGTACATGTCTAGCATAGTCTCTAGTGTGTGAGTCACCTGCCTGCAGCTCAGGTAGCAAAACCAGCAACAGTGGAGAATTTCAATAGCCTGCGGCAAAGCCAAGAACTGGGAACTCTGTGAAAGAGTGCTAAAAAGAAATAACATAAGCTGAAAGAAACACAAGTGAAGCATAATGATTCTCAGCTTCTGCTGTGAAGAGAACAGGTGAGTCAACTCCTCTGCAATTTTTTAGTGGCACGCTTAGTCTTTGCAATAAGACAGCTACAGTCTGTCTTGTCACCCTAGAAAGGACACCAGTCCCTCCCTCTGTGCAAGCAAGAAAAGATGTGCATTTTGCACCAGTGAAGCTGTGCCCAGCTTGCAGCCAGTTAAGCTGATGCCAATGCAAATACCACTTTGTAGAGGTTGTGTCTGGGACTTGCTGCCAAATACAAACCATGCCCAAAACACAGGCACCAGTGAGTGCTGTGAGCCTGGAGAAGTGGGGAAGAGCAGAAAGTTACGAGAAACAATGTGCACAACGGGGTGGGGGGAATTTATGTTTTCAAGTTTTTATTTTGGATGCAAAGTCAGTAAACGGAATTTCCTGGGTTTGTGTGCTGTCACAGCTGATATCACTGCATGTCATGTTTAGGTTCACAAGACATGTCTTGTGAGGGGCAGCTGAAATTGTCTGCTCGGGAACAGCCTTCAGGTGCCAGTCCTGTTATGAAGGAGTAGGCAGAACGAGAGAAGAATAAAGGAAGAAAGCCCATGCCACTAAAATTCCCCAAGATTTTGTTCATGTGACAACAGTGGACAATGCTACGAGAGACGGCACTCTCCCTTCCGAGGAGAGGGATTCCTTTATCCAGAGGATGCTTTCCCAATTGTCCCATCCCTCAGATGCAGCTCATCTCTGGTTTAGAGACCTGTGTGTGGGAAGAGAGTCCTAAGTTCGTAGACCACCTCTGCAGTCCAAGCCTGTCTCAGCCACGGTGGGAACGCGCGTCCGTGGTGCCTCGCCAAAGCGTTTTTAGCAAGCCGGTGACCACGAGAAACTCATTCCTCGGTCGCTAAAAACACCACCCTAGAGGCTATGGGATCGCCGGTGCATCCCGGCGAGCAGACAACCCCCGGCAGCCTCCCCATGGGAGGGATGGGAGAAGGGAGACAGGGAAGGGGATGGAGCCTCCTCCCTCCACTTCTCTGCCGACGCGGCTGTCTGCTGCCCCTCAGTGGCCGCCTGGGGTGGGAAGCGAGGGAGAGACACGGGGACGTCACACTCCCAGCCATCCGATTTCCCTATCCCAGTAACCCAAGAGAACCTCTTTCTCACATCAGGGCCACAGTCGTGGGAGGACTCCAAGCCAGGGGGCCGGCCTGGGGACAGGGTTACAGCTTCTTCACTTCAGCTGTGAAGATGCTGCTGAGTGCATAAGGCAGAAAACCCCCGAGGACCTGCTTATTCGGGTTAATGTAGTTATTTGGGCTAATATGAAGTGAGTCTCTGCTTGAAACTGCGTTCCTTCGGAGGTCTGGAGAGATCTGGGGGCTGCAGAAGTAAGGCCGGGTTGCTCCCTACCCAGAGCAACAGCACAAGGCAAGAGCAAACAGGTGAAGTGCTGCAGCCCTCTACATGTCATGTGACAAAGGGAGCTTCCACACTGCCCTCCTCACTGGGGGCACCCACCCCAGCCAAGGTCTGTCTTAACAAGTACTGCCTTTATGAAAAACCCTCTGAAGTCCTGTGTGCAGCTCTGGAGCCCTCAACACAAGAATGATACAGACCTATTGGAGAGGGTCAAGAGAAGGCAGATGTTCAGGGTGCTAAACACCTCTGTTATGAGGACAGGCTGAGAGAGTTGTGTCTGTTCAGCCTGGAGAAGAGAAGGCTCCAGAGGAGACTTCATAGCAGCCTCCCAATGCCTGAAGGGCTACAGGAAAGCTGGGGAGGGCATGAGGACAAGAAGCAGTGGTTTTAAACTAGAGCAGGTCAGGTTTAGATTAAACGTTAGGAAGAAGTTCTTCACCATGAAGGTAGTGAGGCACTGGAGCAGGTTGCCCAGAGAGGTGGTGGAAGCCTCATTCCTGGAGGAATTCAAGGCCAGGCTTGATGAGGCTCTGAGCAGCCTGATCTAGTGCAAGATGTCCCTGGTCATTGCAGTGACTAGATGGCCTTTGAAGGTCTTGCTTTATACATTCTATGATTCTATGTGGTGAACCCCAGCAGCTTTCTGCCCCTCTCTGTGTGGTGTCTGTGGCTGGGACACAGAAAAGGCAATGTCACAACCTGTGTACTCTCTCTCTAAATACAAAAATCAGTTTGGGCAGGAGGCATTGCCAGCATGTGATTCTCAGGCCTGGTCTCCATCTCAGCCTAATAATGCAAAGTGTCAAAGACAAGTGAGTCACCCAATACTTGCTCCATGCCAGATGGGCCACAGAACTACACCTTATAATTGCATTGTGTTTGCTTGCAGTCTGGACACCTCTTCACATTGCTGCAAGACAATCTAGATGGGAGCACAAGACTTCCTAAAATACTAGATCAGACTAGCTGGACAGTTATCCTTCTTCTGACAGCTCATACAAATAAAAACTTTCCTACCCTCCCAATATGAGTTAGCAAACACTATTGCCAGCCTCCAAAGTCAGTTGGCAGCTCAAGGACAGGGCTGGGAAGTGTTGAACCACTTTTCTTTGTAACTGACCCATGTTTTCTAACTGACGCTTGTCCCTATTTACCAAACTATCTAGTTCACAATCTCCTCGACATATCCAGCCTCAGACCCCACATAGGGATTCCTTTAATGGCCAGAAGTCAATAGCTGGCATCTACTGGTAACAGCAACTGCCCTTAACTCATACAGAGGAGCTCTATAATAGTGCAAAAATCTAGTCTAAACAGGAGGCAGAGCTGTCTCTGGAGTCTTAGTCAGGCTGTGCTACAAAATATCCAGATATCACCACTTTGCTTTTCAAGTAGGTGTGCTTCTCCAACATACACCTCTAATACTGACAGCTGTGAGAACATTATGAGTAAGCCCTATACCAAGACAACTAACCCAAAATGAAATCCTACGCAGCACCTGCAGTTCGCTCCCTGCGGAGAGGATGAGAAAAAGGCAAAGTACCACATGTGGCAGATCTGAGTCAGGGCACTGAATACTCCACCAGAAAATGCTCCGAAACCATAACGATGAAGACAATCTAGGAAACGAGATGGAATAGGATGGTTTTCTGTTCTCTTTTTCTCACTGTGTTTAACTATATTTCTTTGTCCAGGAATTACCATGTATAAATAAAGAGTCAGATTATCCACCCAGGTTTGCTGTTGCAAGTATAAAAAAATTTCAGACCTCAGTGCCACCCAAGCCAGTGTAAAAACTGACCTTGACTGTCATGAGATAGAATCCATCCCCTGTGAAGAATTCTCCCAGATGTATAGAGGAAATAGATATCATTGCCTGGCCCACAAGGGTAATTCCCCTCTCTTCTGGGCTTAATTTCTAGAGTATTGAAACCAGGCATTCTTGTGCTTCACCATAAGGGAGATTTAAAACTACTAGAGAGTATTGTTAAGAACAGCCTTATCCTGAGAATTTACTTTTCCTGCTGTTTACTGGTTCTGTAGCAGATTGCCATTAAGCAGGCTGGTTAAAAGCCATTGGCTTTCTATGACTGCATCATTCAGTACGGTGAGGAGCAGGTTCAGATTCTCCAAGTGGTTCTGTCAAGCCACTGGAACATTAGTATATGAACACCACATGCAGGAGCTAGGCATTGAGTCCTATGGGCTAGTGTACCTATTCTTTGGAGATTAAACCACAGAAGAGGAGAGCAGCAGGGGCTGATCTTCATCACTGGACTTTGGTGGGGAGCATGTTCAATAGCCTGCTCTTTCTGCAGGGCACTGCTGCCTTGAACCCATGCCTCGAACCTATAGCTGGTGGATGGATCAAAGATCAGAACTCTGGCTGGGGCCAGCACATGCTGTCACAGAGCAGATGGATACTGATCGAAACTGAAATTTTCTGTGGTTTGTGTCAACATGCTGTCTGTGAACTGCAGTGGCTGAGGAGAGATGAACCATTTCTGCTGCGGAGGTGGAGAGGTCTGGCGGGTGCAGTAAGTGAAGAGAGACAGCTGAGGTGCTACCATGACAGAGGGCCCTGCTGGGTCATGCGTCAGCACCTGCATCTTTGTACTGAAGCCATGTCACACTCTGCAAAGTTACTTTGCATCCACGGGCAATTTGACACTATTATTAGACTGTTTACAACTATAATAAAGCAGTCGTGAGTGGTGCTACGAGAAGTTGTTCTCAGGCCTGTCTTTGCCCCAGAGTTTGCATGGAGCACACAACTGGGGTTAGAACAGGATTTTTTACCAAGATGTTGTTCCCAACCCAGGCAGTTAAGGCTGTTCTTCCTCCTTCATATACTGGAAAAGAATTTTTATTTCACCCCAATGGAGTCTGGGGGTTCTGAAGCTCTTTCACTGTATGCTTTTCCTGACCTTGCAGCCTTGGAAGAGATGCAGTTGATAA
Source organism: Turnix velox (assembly GCA_013400935.1). Taxonomy (NCBI): domain Eukaryota; kingdom Metazoa; phylum Chordata; class Aves; order Charadriiformes; family Turnicidae; genus Turnix; species Turnix velox. Next base: position 20,175 of record VZTY01031370.1, read on the forward strand.
TAGTCTCTTTTTGATTCTTTCTTCACCGATCCAAAAGATTTGCTTGTACAGCCTAATATGAATTGTTTATTTTTATTTCACATCCTTGTATGAGCTGTTTCTCCACGGACAAGCTGAACAAGATCGAGTCCAGACAAACTGTACCTTTATGCCACTAGCTTCCCCAGCTTCCACCCTTCAACTACCAGACAAACGACACACAGCTACAGTAGCTACAGCCTCTCAATCTTGGTCCCTTTTTTTTTCACCTCAGCCAAGTCAGCCATCTAAATGCCATCAGACAAAAGCAGATAAATCTTTTTCTTCCGTAGGTCGCAGACAACATCCACTTGCAGATCCCATTCCACAGACCTGGGCTTCACCAGGCTTCTACCATTCAGATGTAGAGCAGGTGCCAGCCAGGGAGCCCCACTCTCTAACACTTGCTAATAGCTCATCCATGCATGTGCAAAAGCCGGTTTTGGAGGAAAAGAGACAGGTGGGGGTAAGGGGCAGGCAATACAGAGACCCCTGTCTAATCCCCGGATAGATTTTAAAGATGAGCTCCCTTTTCCCTAATCTCAGCCTTCCTTGTAATTAAGACACTCACCTCACAGGTGACTTTTTTTCTGGGGACTTTCTTGGGATTTAAAAAATCCAGATAGCACAGCATGGGCACAGTGACCTGCCTGAAAAGTACGTGCTAACTTGGAAGCACTAGGTTAAATAGGATGTAAGGGTAGGTACAGACTGTGGTCCCTCTTACAACCTGCACAAGTATCATTACAGTCATCCACTTGTCATGCAATCCTCATTAGTTGTGTTCTGATAGGCATCAACACTGATGAGATCCCTGGGATCAGCCTCACATGAGAGATGTGAAAGAAAAGTGGTGCCACAATACACAATTAACTCGGAGGAGTCTTTGCCACCAGTGGAATCCAGCTACCATTTCAGTGCCCCACTCATACTGAAGGCTCTGGTAGCAATGGATTTTGCAGAGACTTTTTCCACTGCGTGAGTTGTAGAAAAGTGTCCCCATCAGAACAGAGCAAAGGGAAAAAGGAAGGGAAAGGAACTAGGAGGGGGGGGAAAAAAAAAAAAAGGAGATTCTGTTTCCTTTCAGAGTTCCTCAATTGTGTGTGTCCGGGGGGAACAAAAGGCAGACTGCCTGACGGGGAGCATCCTTTCAGAGGAGAGCGGGGGAGGTGACTCCTGTCTTGAGGCTGAGTAGGTCTTTCAAATGTTGAGAAGCAGGACTTGCTATTTCCCTCTAGCGGTGGAAACGGCAGAAAGCATTTAAACACAGCTGACTTGTTTCTTTGAGTAACAGAACATCTGACTGACTGAACCTGTAGGAGCAACCTCCTTAAGAGAAGAGGGGAGAATTCGAACAGGGAAGATGCTTGGGAGGATTTTTCTCGATATATACAATCTCTCCGTGATCCCCAGGACACAGCCCTGCTCTTTTGCACAACCCTGGCTTCAAGCTCTGCTGCAGTGTTCCCTTGGGCACGCTATTCCAGCTGATGGCACTAGTAAGAAATGCTTGTTAAGGTGAATACCTGCAACTACAAGGTTCCGTCATGTGCACGGCAGGCACGGAGAGAAATTTGGCAAAGGAAGAATAAACCCGTCAGACCCTAGAAATCTGTGTGGGCTCGGCAGCCCGCTTCCCACCTGTCTTTGGCGCTCGGTTTTCCTGCCTTTTCGGAGACTTACTTGCTTTTGTGTCATGTCTCCTCTGTCCCATTTGGCCAACAAAGGGCCACATCACCAGTAATTCTCAGGTGATTGAGAGACTGGGTTGTTAGTGCCAGGGAGAAGCTTTGTCCTGTTCTCGACCTGCTCCCCTAAAGAGCGAAGAGAAAGGAAAACTGTATTTTCATATGAATGAGGGTCTAATTTTTGTTGTTCTTTCCTGGCCCCCTGCCTTCCACAAACGTGGCATTTTGGGTCCAGACCGTGAGCTGTGATCACTCCACAGGGGGCCGGCTGTGCGGAGCCAAGCGCTGGGGAGCACTGAGGGCCGCACGGCAGGAGTGTTCTCATGTGGCTGACTTAAGAGGTGTTCGATTTTAGGGAGGGAAAAAAAATAGGATCAAAGATCCTGCTTGGGAGAAAAGACAGGAAAACTCGACTGAGTACAAGGGAAGGATTTCTACTCGCCTTTTGCAACCATGCACGTCCCTGCAGAGAATGATGGTTCCCAGAAAAAGGTCTAATAGCGTTCATTCAGGCCATAGTTCCCTGTACATTAAAACCAAGCCTGCACCTTGACACCTTGCTGAAGTCCGTGGACATAAGCAAAATGGCACAGTGGTGTTCAGTAATTCTTCACGGTGTTCACCAAAATATGTATGGCCAAGGTTTGAGCTAGCTATGGGAGGACAGGAGAGCTTTTAAGAGTAAACATAAAATTTGAAACAACCTCTTCTGCTGCAACATTAACCTGCTGATGAAAATCACAGAATATGTTGAGTTGGAAGGGACCTTCAAAGGCCATCTAGTTCAGTGATGCACTAGATCAGGTTGCTCAGAACCTCATCAAGCCTGGTCTTGAATGTCTCCAATGGTGAGGTTTCCACCACTGCTCTAAGCCATCCTGTTCCAATGTCGATGGTCTGAGGTAGAGACCCACAGTATTTCTGATTCAATTACATGAGCTCAAGAGCTGAATTTATAGTATCAGTCCAGTCAGCTGCTACCTTCCCCAGTTCCATTTTAGGTAAACTGGTGTGTTTGCACCACTTCACTGCAAGGCTAAGCTCCAGTTCCCCTTGAAGGTAGTGACTGACCCTTACTGACACTAACTGTGGATCCCTTGTAGAAGGAACTTGCAGGATGAAGATTTCTGTTTCACCCGTGCTTGGGACAAGAGGCCAAAACTGCTTGTAGACCTGAGCTTCTGTCTCTGCTGTTGAAGGGGTACAGAAAAGACTTACGATGACATGTTTCAGCCCAGTGAGTAAAGAAGCTACTCTATACCTAATGAGCCAACTTATTCTTACTTGTGTGACTATTAGGCACATAATGAATTGAGAACTACAAAAGGAGATGTGGCCACATCATGAAAGGAGAGCGGGGGACAAACTTGGGCCAAACAGCAGTAACAGTTTGGCAGGACTGGACTAGATTTGAACTGTGTTGCTGTTAACAGCTCCTAAGGAAACACGTGTGTACTTGAATCTGCTCTATGAATCATCCTTGATGTGTATTTTTTAAAATCACACCAACCACAAACATTCAAAAACAGAATATACAGTTTGCAGGCTGATGGTGCCACAGGGCAGATATCCCAGACCTACCACCCCAGGGAGCTTTTTCAAGTGTCCATGTCTTGCTTCCTGTAGGATCCCCTGTGCCTGAATGACTTCTGGAATTATCTTCTCATGATGTTTCCATGGATATCATTTATGTGAGGGGAAATAACTGGATTTCTTTTCCAAAATCAGTTCTGACTTTAGTTAGCATGGTATTATATGCTCACACAAGCCTTGTTTCTCTCACAAAGACACGTATGGCTGGGGAGAAGGAGGAAAGAAAATCTATGGGGAAAAAAAATGGAAAAAAAAAAAGAACAGTGAATGGAAGACAAGCAGAATAACAGAAGATGAAAAAAATAAATTAAAAAAGGAAAATAACAGGGGAGATTACAGTGGTTCCCTGCACAAGACAAAGCAGATCTGTCTCAGGAGGGAGTCTGACTTGTATATGAAAACTACAAACTATAAGCGGCTCTGCTGCAGTTCCAAACACAAATGGGCAGTTCCCCGAGGGAGGATTGGCTGGTGGAGGCAGTGTTACCTCAGCTCTAAAATGCTAATCCCTCTGTGACTGATGTCCCCAGCAAGCCATGTCCACCCAGATGATGATTCAAGAGGTTCCTGTAGCCTGTGAGGCTGCTGGTGGTGTCTCCCCCCGGCGCCCATCTTCCCTCTTCAGGTGTCAGGTTCTCCAGCCGAGTGCACTTGCTGACAGTATGGTACCAGTTCAGAAAGCTGTTTGGCCTGATGCCTTGGGTGGCTTTTGAGCTGTCATTGCTGAGGGACACCCAAATCCAAGGGCATTGGTTCTCAGGCACAAGCTGCTTCACCGCCATCCTGCACTGTCCTTGCTCTTTGGCCAACTCAGAGAGAGCACACATGCCATGGGACAGCAGGAGACCGTGGGGTCAGGCAGACCTTGCTCCCACAATGGGCAGCACTATCGCTTCACATTTGTGGGACAAGCACATTCATCAGTGAGAAGGGTGGCAAGAGCAAGCCAACAGCCTGCAACCCACATCCGGGGCTGAGAGGGCAAGGGGAAGCCACATGAAGATGGGGTAGCCTCCTTTGTCCCCCACCTCCAACTCACCCTGTTTGGCACTGCCTGCCCAGGGTCAGGCTCTGGCTCCAGCTGATGCATTTCATCCCTCTACTCTGATTACAGTCATTTTGCTCCGTGTTCCTAATCATCTCTCGATTTGGGTTTTGCCTGGATTCTAACCGAGAAACTAAACCACCCTTAATTTAGAGGTGGTCAAAGGTGGACCCTTCCAGCTGGGTGGTGGGCTCAGGGCACCAGCTGGGGCTCGTTTCTGAAGATGACTCGAGAGGGGAGGAGGAAAGAGATATATGGGAGAAAATGGAGGTCCCTCTCTGTCCTCTCCATAAGATTTTTTAGTGCTGCAACAGGTTAGGAGCTACTCCCCTACTTTAGTATACAGGTAAGTTCCTTTGTTGTTTCCTTGCAGCGGGGGGGAGGTGAGGAATTGGCTTGATGCATCGTGTGCTCACATATGAACTTCTTTCAGGTGGTTTTCAAGGTTTTGTAACTCCCTGGCTTTGAGTTCCTTTTAATAAGCTTTTTGTTTCCTTAAAGGAAACAGTGATGGTTTCTGCGAGGAGAGTTTATCTCCCCCGGAAAGAAGACAGTCATTGGCCACAATCTCTAAGACTTTCTTATAGCTTGCATTACTCCTGTTTCCCTTGGGATCCCACCTCTCTCGCTGCGTAACAAAAATCATCCTTTCTTTTTTTTTTTTTTTTGTATTATTCTCAACCTGTCGCTTCTTTCAGAAGAAAAAGGAAGTGGCAAATGGCTAAGCAAAGAAACTTTAGAAAGTTGAAGTGACTTTTTTCCTAGCAGCTCCCAAACAGGCCTGCCTGTCTCAGCCTTAGGCAAGCAGCTTGTCCTTCTTGGAGCCCCCTTCCCTGCAGTAGGGACAACTTCTCTCTCTGTAGTGGCGTCCTCCCCCACTCTCTGTCTGTATTCACTTGTGGGGAGGTGGGGGAGCTTATCTGTTAGCAGTGATGGTTGCGATCTGCAATGCAGACACGCAGCGTCTTCGTATGCCCCCGGGGCAGGTTCTGGGCTCCCCTCCATTCTTTACATCTGGGTGGGGACCGGTGAGGAGGCGGAGGTGGGGAGAAAGAGTGTAAAATGAGGGGGTTGGGGGGATGGTTGCCAAATCCTGTTCAACTCACCGGGCGGCTCTGCTCCGGCCCTTCTTGGGCCCCGAGGGGGTTGACAAGGCCCTTCCTCTCACCCCCCAGCGGGGAGAGGTGCGCTGGAGGCAACGGCCCGACTCCCACCGCGTAGGTGCCAAGTTGGGAAGCGAGACTTGGCGTCCCCAGCCCTCCCCCCACTCTCCCACTACCCCTCCAAAGCCCCTCCCCTTCAATCAACTAGTTTTTAACATGACAATGGCCGTGACAATCCCTTCTAGCCAAGGCCAGGCCGGGGAGGACATAAAGCATGCCCCCCACCTAATGGGGTACCATCCCGTGGGCTGCCTGCATTCTCCATCGCTACCTCGTCGTCTGCTCGGGGGCTAGGGGTCCTGGCCCGGCCATGAGTGCCCACCTAGCCATGCCGCCCTACCAGCCCTATTCGAGCACCGTTATGTATGGGGACTATTACTGGCTCTCTCCAGGGAACATGGACATCAGGCCAGCCGAGGAGACTCCAGCGGCGGACTTTCCCCTCTTCGCCGCCGCCGAGACGACGCCCAGCCACACAGGTACGAGCCCGGCTGTCCTGCCCTCGGCTGGGGTGTGGTGGTGTCCTTGATATCTCTCATGTCCCTCTTGCCCTGGGAGAAGGGGGTGATATTGGTGCAGCCGGCGAAGATGCAGTGGGTGCCTGTGCCCCCCCATGTCTAGGCCGAGGTTCGAGCAGAGATAATGGAGTGTTGGGGGGGGGAGGAGGGTCTCCATTCCGTTGCCCCGAGAGCGCCTGGGTCCACTTCCCCGCCCTGCGGAGCCCCTAAGGCAGACGCAATCTTCAATTTCTCCGAGAAGCTGTATTTCGAAGACTCTGCGTCTACTCCAGCAGACCTAGTTCACTCTGCTTTTCTCTTCTTAGATGTCTCCCCGGCTTCCTCTAGCTCCGGGACGCTCATCCAGTACACCCCCGACTCTGCCACCAGCCCCACACCAGAATGCCCGTCTCCCCATCCCTCTTTCCAGAAGGTCAAGCAAGAAGACAAGAGTGTGGTGAAGAAGGCCAAGAGCCGCACAGCCTTCACCAAGGAGCAGCTGCAAATCCTGCACCAGCGGTTCCGGAACCAGAAGTACCTCAGCCCCCAGCAGATTCGGGAGCTGGCTGCTGCATCGGGGCTCACCTACAAGCAGGTGAACATTTTGCTGTGAGCAATTGAATAGCATCCTTGGCGTGAAGTGCTCCTGCAAACAGGGTTTCGGTTTTTTTCTTATTTATTTTAATTCTTAGACTCTAGAGATCAGTTGCTTTTGTAGCTTTATTTATGCCGCTGCTTACCTGAGAGAGCAGAGGGTGTGAAAACTTATGACTCAGTCTCCCTCTTATGTTTGGGTCCGGCACTATTCACCCTCTCTGTGCAGATGTTTGAAAGAGCGGAGTCATTTTACCATTCAGTGCGGGCATGTGCCGCCCCTGAACGTGAAACCATCATCTACTGGCATTGCTGTGCAAGCAGCCCTTCTTAGTCAGAGCGGCACCTGAGTCTTTCCCTAGAGAGAGGGTCCCTGTCCCACCGCGTCTGGCTGAAAGAAGTGACTCACTCTTGAATCTTGGCACAGTAGCGAGGTGATGCTGCTGTACAAGCTGTGTCGCTGCAGTTGTCTCGGCCTGTCTTTCCGGGTTGGAGTTTTGATTCCATGGAAGCCAGGGTGATCCTAAGGAGTTAAGAGTTGTTAGTTTTCAAGACTCAGTTCTGATTCTCTGCTTACCCAGGTCTGCCGTGTATTGTTAGTCTCTGAAATGGCATGCGGTATTAGAAACCAGCAGAAACCGGATTGTAGTAGAAAGTGAAACACCTCTTAGGTATGTAGTTAGCTCTGAGAATTAATTTTTAATGTCCTATGTAACTTTCTCATCACTTCTAGGTGAAAACATGGTTTCAGAATCAACGGATGAAGTTTAAACGTTGTCAGAAGGAGAGACAGTGGATAGAAAAAGGAGTATTTCTACCACAGGTGAGAATTCTCCCTTTCCCCTATCACCACCAGTCGTAGTTCCTTCATTCTGTGGGAAAAAGTGCATCAAATCCATCCTGTTAGTTATGCACATGACTCAGTATTGACAAGTCAGTTCTATTACTTGTAATAGAGCTTAAAGTAGCATCAAGTTTTACTTCTAGTCTGAGACTATATCGAAAGCAAAATAGCCAAACGGGGCCAGCAAGACTACTTACTTAACTTTTCTTCCCAGTATGGTATTCCCAGGCATGTTGAGTTTACTAATTTATGGTCCTGTAACTTCTGCTATTGTGAGTCCAAGAAACCTCATTGTTTAGCATGGGGGAGGAAAGAGGTCCCATTCACTCTGACAGGTGGGTGTTGGTGGTGCCCTGCCTCATTTAACAACCTTCTCTGTCTCTCCTAGAATGTATTTCAGACTGCTCCGTACCTGGACATAACCCCCAGCTTTCACCAGAGCTTCCCTGTCTGTGCCGGTAGAAACCTTCAGGCTGCCACCAACATGCACCAGGCTTACAGCGATGGCCAGACTTATGGGAATGGGCAGAGCCTGTACTCGTTCATGGCTGTGGAGAATGAGGAGCTCTTTGCAATAGGTGGGACAAGCTGCAATACCCAGCAAGATACGGGTTTATTAAGCCAGCAGATTAACTTCTATCACGGCTATGCTATTGATGTGGATTATGTCAGCCCGGAGTCAGAGGGGAACTACAGCTTCCAGAGCACCTCTGATGATGTCACACTGTTTACAAACTCTTCTGCACGGCATCAGTACCAGGCTTCTTGGCATTCCCTCGGGACGCAGTGTAGTTATGAGTCTTAGACTTAAGTATTTGTTCTTCCCTTTCCCCATTCCCTTTCATAAGGCTTTTAGGGTTTTGACTCGGGGATCTAGTTTCTATTTCATTCTCTTGCCCTCCCTTCCCTAATCTTTTTTGCTCATGGGGCTCAGCACCCTGCTGCCCTGGGTCTGTTTTCAGCTAAAAGGCAACTGTCCGTTCATGGCTAACCCTTGACTAAGGGTGTTTTCTATGAGAATAGATGAAACATCATTCATAGATGGGTATATGCAATGCCACAGCTAGGAGAAGCAGAAGTGATAAGGTTCTGTTTGCTGGCCAAATATCACCTTTCTCTGATGCCTCTTTGTTCTCTGATCCTTGCCCTGTATTGCAAGTCTTGTGTCAGAGCTTTTACTGGGGAGGAAGACACCGTACTTTGGCATGTTCCTGCTGAAAATAGCCTGTTGCAGCAGCCCAGAATCGTTCCTACTGCCTTGGCTGATTCTACTGCTATCTCAGTTAGTTTAGTGCTAGCAAGCTCTTTATCTGCATCCTCTCCTCACTGAAAAGCCACATGAAATTATCTGATTTTGGATTACTTGATCCAGTAGCTCTCAGCAACCCCCCCCTGGAGGGGTCAGCACCTTCCCACCCCCTTGCTTGCTGCGTAGTTGAGAGGAGGGGAGAGGAGACAAGTGAGGTAGAACTTAGCCGGTATCTCATGCAAGAACTTCTGTTTCCAAAGCTGCTCTCACACTTGTCTCTAGGACTGTCCCCACCCAGTTCACATCTTGCCTTTCTAGACCTCTCTACTGAGTGTTGACTTGTCCCAGCCTGCGAATTGCAGCAAAGGGGGTAGCCCCAAGTGGCATTGTTAAAAGTATGAGGAATGGCTGTATGTAGTAATTTTTGGAGTGGTGTGAACAGTCTGCTTATCTATACATGATGGTCTTCAAGCACTTCACAGACTCGGCACCACTGCAGTTCAGCTTCTTCTGGGGTAGATGCAGGCAGCTAGGGAAAGGATTTAGTGATCTTAAAGGTGAGGTTTTATTTCACTTATTATGGAACCTGGACCTTGATGATGGAGAAATCTGTTGGGTCCCAGTGGAGTTGGCATCCATGGGGCAATAGCAGGATGTTCGTCTCTAATCCCAGTTTTAAAAGTGTAAACTAATAGGACTTCTGTCCCTTCCTTCCTTGGGGCTTGGTTGGATCTCTTTCATAGTATTCTGCTGAAAAGGGCACTGGCTGCCTCATCTCTCATAAGTACCAAAGCTCCAGGGGAAGTGACAAGTTTAGAGAAATGTAGTTAGACAAGGAAAGTGCCAACAAAAATTTTCAGTTTCCTTTCTAACAACTGTATCATCTTTTCCAGTCTGGAGAAACTGGAAGTTGGCACCCAACCTATGTGAAGCTGGCTTTTTTTTCTTTTTTTCTCCAGGATGTGGAATTTCAGAGTCTACTCTGCCACTGCTGTAGAATACAAAGCAGTGTGAGCCAACAAGAATTAATTAGATGGTAAAAGCAGAAATAATTCTGTGGTGGAGGCTTGGTTATTTCTGTGGTTTGTGCACTGTTGTTTTTTACTGCAACCCTGTCCCTGAACGTTTGCACAAGGGTTGTAAGTCAATTTTGAAGGAAGCCCGTGTTTGTTGTTCCAGATTAATTTTTATTAAGCTGTTCTTTGTTTTTATTTTTTTGCAGTGATCCCAAGCATGTTCTAAGTTCTATGCATGTTGTCTTTTACTACTTTGTTTCTGCCTGGTGTTCTAACAGGCTTGTTTGAATTGAAAATAAATTTATTTTAATGTTGAAACTGTGTCACCATCTTGCGTTGAAGCAGCCTGGTACAAGAATCGTTATTCAGTGCCCATGTTATCAGCAGTACTGAGCAGAGGAAAAAGTAACTCTACTTTGTTTCTTCCAGAAGCACGGTCAAGCATCTTGTCACAAAAGCCCATGAGCCTTGTTTTCAATATGCCAATGTATTGCCGAGTGAATGGGGGGACTCCAAGGGTAGGCAACTGGATTGCTGGCTTGCAGTGTGTGTGTCCCTGTAACATATTTGTACTAGTACTTGGTACATAGGTATAAGAAAAGGAGACTTCTTCTTGGGCTTTTGTGGCCACCTGCTGCTGCTCCATAAGATCACAGGTAAGAGGTCTTGAAATCATGGCTTATTGAGGCTGTAGCTCTCCTGGGGTTCTTGTACTAACCTGAAATGGAAGCAGAACTTTCTGGGTAAGTAATTGAATCCTGCCTTCAGCATTGAAATGAGAAGCTCTTTCCCTGCTTTGCTCCAAGACTGTATTTATCTCCTTGTAGATGCTGGGACACTGAAATGTACACTTGTGGACTTTGCATACAGTTAAGGGTTGTGAGGATCCATGAGCAGCAGCACTAAAGGAACAAGGCAGTTGTGTCCTGTGGCTGATGCTAATACTGTGCTAGTACAGACAAGTTCCTGTAAATAGCAACCGTTTTAACCTAGGAAAAATAATCTGCTTGGGTTTCCTTAACCTACAGTACACCACCAAGATTTTTCATCTGTCTAAAAAAACAGCTAAACCAGCAGCTGACTGCTTGGGTGCTAAATGTCACAAGATCTTTGCTGACAAGAATCTGCTTGTGTGGATGTGTGTTTGCTTTCCTGCTGCAACACTGCGATGATCTGTTCCCCATTGTGCAGTGGAAGTTTGAACCTTGCAGAAGAGGAAGAAAGGCCGTGTTGTCTGTGTGGGTTGCCATCCTTCAACAACAGAACCATGTAACTCTGGCCTGAAAGAGAGAGAAATGCCAGGTTCACATGGATTCCTGTATTTCAACACAGATCCTTTCTCATCCTGACATGAGTCTGACATTCCAATGTCAGGTTGGATGAGTACTGTTAATTTGGACAATTCCTTTGCAGAGGGGAGACCAAATCTGAGCCATATACTTGTAAGTCATAGATAAAACCTTGTTTAAAATCAACTGCTTCCAGGTTGTGGAGCTGGATGAGTGTGAGTTTGAGGGGTTTTGCTATGGTTTTTGCTATACTTGAGGTGCAAAATTAAATATCACATTGTCCTTGGGTTCTTGCAGAATGATTGCAGAAGATGCTTGCTATAAATTCCCAGTGTTGCTTGGGCATGTTTCTCTTTATTCTGTCTGCCTCAGGGGTAAAGATCTGCAGAAACAGATATTGTTGCTAAAATAGCCCCAGGACTGAGATGACTTGCTCTGTGTTGCTGTGGTCTGTGTTCACTGCATTTACCAGCGACCTGTTCTGCAGTAATGGAGTGCTAAACAGCTGCCCTGCTACCAAAGTGATGGAGATGCAGCTGATCCTTCCAGATTCATACTTCCCAACGGGAATTAAGTGAATGTCAGCAAGAGCCCTTTCTGCTGGCTTACATGCATCTCTGAAAGGACTACTGCTTCTTGTGACTATGCTGTGCAACAGTGATTGCTGCACACTGCAAATATTATTTCCTTTGCCAGTAAATATTTTGGTGTTAAGCTTCTATGGAGGGTTTGGTTTTTTTTATGTAGTACAGCTTCTGAACATGCTCTGTGGTTTCACAGTATTTCTGTGGTGTCAACACTCCAGTTTCTCATTGCTGCAGGTGTAGGTCTAATGGTGGTGAGAGTCCCACTCAAACAGGATCAATCTGCACCACAGACTATGTAGATCAGATTTATTCTCCAGTTTACTGGGTTTCAGCTTTTGCTGTCCCATAGCAAAATACCAAGCAAGAAGAGTGGTGCAAGCAGCTTCATTCCTTGTTCTCTCAATCAGCGTGGCCTCCGGGAATGTTCTAGAAACTGCACGTTTCATCTCGGTGACCATGAGCAAGGACTCCCAGCCCCCCTTCTCCCTTCACTGCAGATAAAAGGCATGATCTTTGCTTTAATAGGATCTTCCCTGCAGGCACGTGTAAGTTATATGACTGCACTGTGTCACTCAAGTGCTGAGCTAACATGGGTTTGCTGTGGCATTGCCACAAGTTTCTGGCTTGATCTATCATTAATGGCCAGAAGTAACCTACTAGGCACACAGAATCAGGGCACTGTCCTTAGCCTAAGAAAAAAGTTTGGGTGGTGTGGGGTCTGGGAGCCGTGTTATCTTGGTGCTCTCCTTTGTTTCAACGAGTGCCCTCAGGTCATAGCTGTGAATCCCTTTCATAACCAGGCTAGAACTCATTTCACACATTTAATGGCAGTCCATCTGCTCACAGCCAGGGTGTGTCTGGTATATGGCTGAATCACCAAATCTTTTACAAATTATGGAGTTGGAACTGTTGCTTTTGAGTGAGTTCCATGATCCATCTCAGTAATTCCTAGATACAAATGGAAGACCAGAAGAGAAAGTGCCAGATGTCCCTCTCTGGCTTGCAGCGGCTGAGTTGCATTCCTGCTGTTATTACACGGAGTATGGGGTGGTAGAAACACAGAGCTCCTGATACAGCAGGCATCAATGAACTCCCTTTCTGGAAGATGCTTACTTGACTGTTTAACTGCTAAGGGCATTTGGTCTTCAGGAATTGCCTGTGGCCATAAGCTCTATCATTAAGTGATGGCCTCTGAATAATTCTATGAGTCGCTCGAGGAAAGGGAAAGATTTGGTAGTGTTTATTAGCATAGCTTTGTAGAAGATCAATAGTAGGGAGATCTACGACTGTTGCCTTTTGCTAGCCTCTCTCAGAGGCTTCACACCTGGATCATGCCTGTCCTAAAGTATTCCTGAAGGTATGAACGTAATAGGCAATTCCTTTTCCAGAGAACTATTACTGAGTAGCAGTTCTGAGCTCAACTTTTCACCCACAGCAGCCTTTTATGAGGTGGCAAGGAAAGATTACAGATTATGTTCAAGTTTGTGGCAACCCAGTTAGCTCCAAGGAGCTGATTAAGCTCCTCCCACTCATGTGAGAGCCTTGATAATTGCTTCTATTGTAGTTCACCTTCAGATGTTAAAAAGCACCTTTCTGTTAACTCAATCGATCCCCACCCCTCTGATGGTGTAGTGGTTGTAAGAGTATCTTTCCCAAGCTTTAGGAGCTTGCTTGCTGGACTTCGGACATTTTTGCTATGGCTGTGCTTTAAAATGGGTCTCCAAAATGGTATGAATTATCGAAAACAGTCCTCCGGTGTGCCTTATTTTCCCCCAAATAATGCTGGTTTTACAGTTTAAAGTACAGTTCTATGAACAGTGTAGCTGAATCAACAAAAAGTCCTAGAGTGTCTGCATGAGACAGTGAAAGTGGGAACAAGTAGCTGTGAGATGCAGGGACGTTAACTAGTATTTCCAATAAAAGACCATGTCTCTTATTATACCAGTTGCAGGCATCGGTTGCCTTCAGTCTTTGCTTGTTCTCTTTAACAATGACAGATTAAGTTTCATCATTAAAATGAAATAACTGCTATCATCAAAGTGTGATAGAAAACCTGTGACTCGGATCATCGTGACTCTATTATTAAATGTACTTGATATACATATCTGGGTTTAGGTACATTTGTAGCTTTTATTTCCATGATTTAGCCAATCCCAGTATTAAGTATTACTAGGTAGGGGAAATTCTTAAGCTGAGTGACAGCTAGTCATTTCATCCTTTGACTCTAGATACCTGGTGTTGCCAGGAATTGTGAAACTGATCCAATAATAAGACAGGAAAATTTCTGTTTATAGTTTCATAGTCAAATCTGTAATAACAATGGCATGTGGTAACTATGCCTATTTATGCTCCATCTGGATTTTATATTGCAGTACTACATATTACAGTGGAAAAAATATACAGAAAAATGCATAATCCATCTTAAAAATATTTTATTATTTGCCAAATTGAACACACTGTTTTGTTTTCTTGAGGGGAGGCACAGAAAGACACAGATTAGAACAAAGAGCTAATTTTACCATGTTGATGATTGTAAGATCATCCTTACCAGCTTTTCTGCAAGCTACTCATCACATCTCCCTTCACTACACCGTTCATCGATTCTCTTCCTTGTGGCTGCCCTGCAGAACTAGTGATCTAACCATCAGATGGATGTCTGGTGTGTGACAGCAAGTTCTCCAATTTCAGTGAAAAGCATGTGACCAGCACCTCTCTATACAGCCCATGGCTTCATTTGTTATGTACACACAACTGTACAGTGGTATGTAAAAAAAGTTACCTCCCAAGGAATCTGTGCTTTCTCTGAGACGAGTTACAATAATTTAGAAGATCCAGGGGATAATCTGAGTAGCCAGGTCTTGGGTCTTACTACAATAGAACTCATCTGTCTGTGTCAATAAAAGAAGCTGCATGTGCAAGGGCTTACAAATCAAGGCCTTTATGCACCTATGTGGGCAAACGGGTATCTGCAAGTCTGTGTGTCTGTGCATGCTTGCAGGCACATTTTGGCTGACAAAGATGCTTCTAGTTACATAATGACCCTGAGTTGGAGAGCATACGACAGTAAGAGATGAGAATAATATTTGATTCCTAGGTGCTTAAGTACCTCACATTTCACAGTGCTTAGGAGTGATAGAGGTGATAGCCAGTGGTGGTTGCTGGGAAAGGAGCCCCCATGGTGGATGAGTGGTGAAAGTTATAGCTGTCACCTGTCTTTGTGCCTGGATATTCCACGCTGTCAGGACAGCTGTGGTAAAAGTCTACTTTGTGCTGGGCAATAAAGCCTACTGTCTGCTGGACACTGCAGGTACCCCCACCTTTGCCAAAGACTCCTCCATCCTCGCTGGTCACAATGGTGTAGGCATTCTGCCCTGTTCCATAGTGCTGACGGGGGGCAGGCACGGTTTGGATGTTGCTGGCTGTGGTGATAGGGTATCCCTGGTGGAATTTTGGGTGCACATCCAGGTAATTACTTGGCTGGAAGCTACCCTGAAAAGGAAAGACAGGGAGTCATAACACTTACCTTCTCCACTGGTGTCCACAATCCTGATACATACTGGGGCTATGATCCTTCACATTTCATATTGTCTTTTGATCAGCAGCAACAACATGGGGGGCATTTGCCACTTTTACCATGTCCATCCCCATAGCTCAGAGATGATACACAATTGTGTGTATGCATATACAAATATGAAGAAAACAGTTTTTTCTGAAATCATGTCAGCCCACTGCTAGGCTACCAACAGAGAGAGAGCTGGATGGAGAGTTGTGCCAAGTCTGCACCTTTGTGCTGAACAAGCTAGCAGGCAGGGTATGTGGTTAAGTAAACCGTGGTTAAGTTGCCCCCATTGAGGAAATATATCACAGGATTTATCTGCTTAGATAGAAGAGCCACGCTGAACCTTGTGCTATGTTCTTACTTGTGTGAGGCACTGAGCCCGTTCTGTCCACAGGCTATACTTCTGGCACCTTTTCAGCTTCATTCTCCGGTTCTGGAACCAAGTCTTCACCTGGGTGGGGAAGGGAGAGCAGAAAAAACATCAGCAAAGGAGAGGGAAGAACGGATTTACAAGCAACAGAGAGTGACCAGATGGCATAGATATACGGGCAGCAGCAGATAAAAGCTCTTTAAGAACTCCCTGGGGTTTCTGCCAGGGGGGGATGTCTGTCTAGCAGCCTCAGCAGGTGGTTGCTGCATCTGCATGGATGGGGGAGGGAGCAGCATCATGTCCACGGGACTGTCACAGTTGTGACAAATTGACTTATTTCAATCATGGAGATGAACGATTGGTGCAAACTAGACCTGTCTGGGTCTCTACAAGCCCTCTGCACTACAGGCTAACTTTTCTGCACTGTTTCTGCACGCCCGTGAGCGGAGGAGAGGCTTGTAACCAACAGCTCCCAAATTCAAGGCTCCTTGCTGGGATGAATTCCAGAGCCTTTCCCCCCAGGGCTGTGTCTGAGCTGTGAGAGGAGCCTTTGCAAGGATGTGGATTCAAAGAAAGAGCAGATTGTCTCATCAGCCTAGTTCCTGGCAGAACCGGTTCAGTGCATGCACGTGTATGTGTGCACTTAAAATGCATATGTAACTTTTTTAGTGCTAAGGTATTTGGGGCATCCAGACTATCACACACAGGTCCGAGATCCAAATTTCAGGCACACTTCAGACTTGTAATTGCAAGTATTTGTGCCCCATTGCTCATTTTCTCTGCTCGAGGAGGGCATTATCTGAGCCAGTGCCTGTTCACTACACACCGTTTACCTGGAGACCAGCAGGGTCCCTGAAGGGCTGCAATGTATGGAGCTAGAAGCTCCCACACCGTGAGTGGGGAAATTGTGTGATGAGGGTGGGACATCATTAGGCATTCAGCAAGACCAGCCCTGGGAAAAGTTAACAATAGCTTTCATCACGTTGCAGCCCTGTTATTCAGAGATCAGATGCATACCAGAGTTTATGGGAAGATCACCAGTGCATGGGAAGACCGTGTGAACTGCTGTCAAGCCCAAGGTAGAGGTTATTTAAGGAAAACAACATGTTCATCATTCTGCCTGCAATTCTGCTGCGGGTATACCCTCAACTGACCCCTCACTGGGGAATGCTCCAGTAAGGTGCCACATGACTCTCAGGTCCTCTAGAAGTGCTTTTAATCTCTGGGCATGAATAGACGGGAAAACAACTGTTAGCTGGGCACCTTTATCTCTATACTTTGCTACCGAGGGCTCATTTTTTCCATCCTCTCACTGCCACATGTGAGCATTCGGCCATGCATGACAGATGTATATCTGCCATACGTCAAAGTCTCTGTGTTCACCTGCTTGTAAGTGAGCCCCAGGGCAGCAGCCAGCTCCCGGATCTGCTGGGGGCTGAGGTACTTCTGGTTCTGGAACCGCTGGTGCAGGATTTGCAGCTGCTCCTTGGAGAAAGCTGTGCGGCTCTTGGCCTTCTTAAGCCCCTCCATGCCATCTTCTCTGCCCTTCTTAGATTTATCCATAGGCTGTGGGGATGAGGATGCTGAATGTGGACTGGTGGCTGAATCTGGTGTGAACTGGCCAAAATTCCCAGAACTGGATGAAGCTGGGGATATTTCTAAAAATAAAAAAGACAATGGAAAAAGGTATTCAACACTTACCGCTCAGCACTATTCCTATGAACATTCTCCCTGCTTGCTGCAGAGCTTTTTCCCTTACAGACAGGGGTTTTCTTGAGGTGTCATTCTCCTTTCTTCACATCTGTTAGCATAGATAAGGCCACCACAGCAAGCAGCTTCCCAGCTTGACCCTCTGGGATGACCATGGCTTCCTTTATCCTGGTGCTAGAGCAGGAAGGGAAGAATGATGCACATTGGCTTACAGTGTTACTGTCCTCCAAAAAGCCCCAGTAATATTTTGGTTTCACTATGGTGGTAAGAAGGTCTGGTCATGACTGCAAATGTCAAGTAGCTTCAAGTCGGTGACTGGGCTCTTCAAAACTACCTGCCCAGCAATCTCAAGGCACCTGATAGACAGTGGCAAAGAGCCTTACAGTGATGAGGCATAAGGTGGAGAGCATCAATTTGGCCTTGATATCAATTGGGTAAACAGGCTCAGTCCTGTTTGCCCATGGCTTCCACTACAGACCATCCCACTGCTGGAAGCACATGTATAGATGAGGAGACCTATTTGGCTGAGGGGGATTTCTGGTCAAAGAAGAGAAAAGCCAATAATCCTTTACCAGGAACATGGGAATAAAATTCAAGAGTGCAAGGAAAGGTGTACAAGCCCCTTCTCATTTGTCCTGGTACAAGTCTTAAGGGGTCTCCGTTGAAGGCAAAGTTGAGATAAAGATCTAAAGGAAAAACTTCCTAAACAGTCTGGGCTACTACTCCAGACAAAAGCTAAGAAAATGCAAAGTCATTCAGGCTACCTGAGCAGGAAAATGCTAACAATAGATTACTCCAGAACCTTTTTGTCTGGTGCCTGGTTGCTGTGGTCTGTGAAAGACTGAGCCCTTCACAAGCCAGCTCTGACTGAAAGGCTGAGTGTCTACTCCCTTCCCCATAACTGCAACGATAGATCTGTCCATCTTTCCTTCCTCCTCCTACTGTTCTTCAAACCCTTCTGCACGGTCCATCCCCTCTCCTCCTACAGTCATTTCAGTAGAGAAGGAGTGCAGTGAATTGGGCAGTACAGTTTTCAGTACTCACCTCAATACTGAACAAAAAATAGCTCCCAGTCTCCTTCCTAGTCACCCTGAGAACTGTTGACTCCGAAGCCTACTGAGACATCCTCTTCAGCCTCTCAAGTGTATGTTCAACTCAAGTACTGATGTCCTTCTGAGGAATGGGCTCCCTATCCACCCTACCAAAACCCTCTTCTGTCCTAAACTGAGAGGCTAATAAGCAATCACTAAGCAATCACTCAAAAACCTTGACGTGTTTCTGGGTCTAAGGAAGGTGGCCATGCCTGGGGTTTCTTTTCCTTTGTTACCCCCGGCAGAGACACATTTATCTTTGTTCTGCCTGCCCCTCTAGAATCCCCCAGAGCATGGGATATGTGAAGAGACTGGGATGTAGTGGGGCTGTTTCTGGTGCTAGAAAACAGGACTATGAGGCTTACAAGGGGATTTTGCCAGTGAGATGAAAGGGACTGTCAAGAAAAGAGGTGAAAGGGCATGGGGATAGACTGCAGAGCCTGAGAGGAAGTTGAACATCTGTGATGACCTGGATGCACAGGAAGGTAAAATTTTGTGTCCACGAGATGATTTGCTCTTCCAGGCTGTGTAGTAAAAACCTTCTTAGTAGGAAGTAAGCAGTTGAGAATGTGGGCTTGGAAAATAGAGAAGTATTCTGTTAGACGGGAATAATGTAGAACTAAATATCCCTCATAGAATCACAGAATATCAGGGATTGGAAGGGACCTCTAGAGGTCACCTAGTCTAATCCTCCTGCCAGAGCAGGAACACATCCAGATGGGTTTTGAATGTCTCCAGAGAAGGAGACAACATCTCTGGGCAGCCCATTCCAGTGTTCTGTCATCCTTACTGTGAAAAAGTTCTTTCTCAGCTTCTTCCAGAACCTCCTGTGTTCCAGCTTGCACCCACTACCCCACGTCCTATCATTGGCTTGTCAACCCAAATCCCCGTGCAATTGACCCTTTGCAGCTCAAGTTCAAGATAAAGGCACTCCCTCTCCCATGAGAAGAGAGTGAAGGAAAGGGGAAACGAGAAACACAAACAGCAGTGCAACAAACATAAACATGCAAACCTATGAGAAACACAACAGCAGTGCAACAGTCATAAATAGGAAAATCTAAGACAGACCCACTCCCACAAATCCATGACATCTGTAGATCTTTGTTTCCACAGCTGGGGTCTCTCTGTAGAGAGCTTTATGAAGAGAGCTTTTAAGCCTGTATACCAGGCCCACTGGGGGCACAAATGAGTCAATCTGCCTGTGCTTCTGTGGAGAAGGCAGCACGAAAAGGACTTAAGACTTTCCCCAAACAGTGTGTCAAGGAGCAGTGTGCTCAGTAGCTACCAGTCACTAAGCCTGAGCCTGTTGCACTCTGTAGCATCTGAAGTCTTGGAAATGGAACTCCAAGAGCTTGCTCTTCTCCCACCTATGAACTTTACAAGAGTGTTAGTTATCCCGCTGACCGGGTGTTATTTATCCCGCTGACCATGCGACAGGGCTGGGCAAAACCCTGCTTTAATCAGCTATACTATTGCCACTCACTGGAGTGGGAGAGGAATAGCAGCAACAGATAGTCACAGACAGTGGGGCCTGTGACTTTTTTTTTTTTTTTTTGCGAAGAGGGAAAAGCAAGGCAGTAAGAGCGTGCAAAAGACAGGGAAACGGAGAAAAACAGCAACCTAAAAGAAGCAGAGAATAATAATGCTGGATTTAAAGGGAGCGGATTTCATAGTTAAGAGCTCGAGTTTAATGAGCCCATGAAGGGCGCAAAGAGTTTGTAAGGGGATAAGGATGCCACGAGCAGAATTACCTTCAGGATTTATTTCTCTCCGCAGCACACATGACAGCATTTGAGTAAGAGGAGCTCAGACATTCCTGCCCAAATAACCATGAACTTCCATAAGAACATGCTGTCACCTTGCCCTTCAGCCTGGAGCACGGACATGCCAGTGCCTGGACTGTCACGGGCTCTGTTGAGGTTTGCAAAACCAGTTCTCAGACACCAAAGAAGAGCAGCGTGAAAAGGTTTTGCGATAACCCAAGGTTGTCTTTGCCTACCACATCACAATTTGCTCAGCTCGCACATTATGAAACCATGACAAGGAGAGAGAAAAGCCTGGTCGAGGTAATTAAGCTAGCTGCTGACCTCGGGACCACAGGTATCCCGGGGACCAGGTCTGGGTCCTTACCTGCCATCTGCCTCTTCCCTCCTGCTTCCGGAGACTGCCTGGCACTGGTGACTGCTGCCGGCTCGGCTGAAGAGGAGCCATGTCCTACCTCTCCCGCCGAGTTCCAGTAAAACTCCACGTACCCCATGCCAGCCCTGCCAGGGTAAGCCTGGTAAGGGGGCAGAGCCAAGTGTGCACACATGGAGAGCGGATGAAGGGGTGATTCCCCCACCTGCTAAGAGATGACACCTTCACTTGGGAGCCAGGTCTCACCACCATCCGAGGCAGCTCCGGAGTGTGGACAGGCAGTTACCTTTATAGCCGGCCATACCCTGCCTAGCACTGCGATATTCACCATCCTTTGCTCCTCGAGGCTCTTTGTCATGGTAAAGAGGCTGATGAGTGGGGTGGGGACAGAGCCTCGGGAGAGGGGGAGGTGGGGGAAGCCACACATGGTATCAGGGCTAAAATATGTCCCCTGTGAATTCTTGCCATTCTACAGGTTCCTCAGTCACTCCTGAGCAGGGGTCTGATCCAGAGCCACAGGAAACCTTCTCCATCTTTCTTCACATTGTCCAGTCACCCCTGTGATGTTCATCGCACTGGGAGAACAAACCCTAGCCACCATCCACCTCGTAGGAGTAAACCAGAGGTAGATCTACTGCTCTGCACCATCTTAAGGAAAATCAAATCCCGGCTTCAGGTTATGGACAGGATTCTGAAACCCTTGCTTCATTCCTTGTGTGCCATTGACACCCCCACAAGACCATAGTTTGGGTTGGAAGGGTGGGAGCACTTCCCACACTCTGGGTGCATGTGTCAGAGATGGAGCAAGGGGGGAAACCTCAGTTAAGGTTCAGACCTGGGGGCTAGAATCTACAGGTTTCTTTGAAATCTAGAAGGAATTTCCTTCATGCAGGCACTTGAAGTAGGTAGCTGAGAATGCATCTGGCCCACCTGCTACTTGCCTGCACCAGGGCAAATACTGAAACAGTGGACAAGTCATAGAATCATAGAATAGTTTGGGTTGGAAGGGACCTTAAAGATCATCTAGCTCCAACTCCCCTGCCATAGGCAGGGACACCTCCCACTAGACCTCATTTTGCAGAGCAGACTCACCTGGCTGGCTATAGAGGGACAATCAACTGAGACATTTGCACGATGGAGGTAGGAAAAAACTCAGCTTGTGTGAGGCCCACAGTAGCAGGTTTGCTCCCAAATGACCTTTCAAAGAACCCTTCATTTGCTGTAGTCTTGTCTGTGGCCTTTGGCAGGCTGTCACAGGCTGGTTGGAATACAGAAGAAGTTCCTTTAAGGCAGTGTTAGTTGATGTTTGCTGACATATGGCCCACCCAGGAGGGACAGGCACCTGCAGAGCTGTCAATTAAATTAATAGAGGAAAGTAAGTGGGCCATAGAATTCAGCAGGTTGACCTGCTCTGTGGACTTGCTCCAGTCACTTCCCCACAGAAGGTTTTGCTCTGCCTGTGTTTAGGATGATTATATTAGTTTAATCGCAAAAGATGCTCAAGTCTCCAGCTAATGTCTGCGTATAGACAGAAGTCCCAGTATAAATCCAAATATTTCTTGCTAGTAACAGCCCTACCTCAGCAAAAGGACTTGTGCATGTTTCATGTCTTAGAAGTTGGACCTGAGAGTGCAGGTCCACAGAAGTGTTAAATTATTTAACTAGGACTGACCCTGCACCCCTCTGCACCTCATTGCTCCAGAGGTGCTTGTTGCTGCCTACTTCCCAAGCTTGTGCTAGCACCTAGTACCTGCCCAAAAGACATGGGAGGGGCAACCTTGCTGTGAGAGTGTTCAAGTATCAGCAGGGAGAAGAAACAGCCAGATGTGGACAAGCAAGACCATAGGAAATCAGATTTAGACCAGTTTAAAGGGATGTAGAGCATCATTCCTGTCAGTGCTTCTGCTGCTGCTCTGTGTCTCATCTTCCCTGTTGGCAGAGCAGGGGTAACTTGATAGTCTTCTAAGATTCATGCATGGGAAATCAAAAGGAACTGTAGGACTGCTCTGTGAGTAAACATGAAAATCAATGCAACTGCTCCTGAGTCATGATGGGGAGGCCATTCATCTCACTTGTCAGAGCATGACTCTGCTGCCTTGAGACCAGCCACTTTCTCATGACAGGCAAACTGTAGGGAACTAAGGAGGGCCTGGTTAGGGCTTCTCTAACTCAACAATCAGTTTTGTTTTCTGTTTGCATGAAACACTTCTCTATGCTTACAAGCCACAGGAACTGACATCTCTCTGCACAAGAAATGCATTTTTAAATATGACCTTAACTGTAAAATCTTAAAGTAAAATGGTGCTTTTTAGCACATTTGCCCTGCTGGAATCCCAAGAACATCCTGAATATGGCAATTATTATGCAACAGCCTCTACATGGTGATTTTGGGTCATGCTTCTCTTCTGAATCATTACGTCTTCCAGAGCTGCAGTGCTACAGGAGCTCAGATCACTCTCCCTCTTTTTTTGCCCTCTTTTTTGCCCTCAGGACCTAAGTGATTGAGCAATCAAGAGAGACAGACGCCAAGGACATGAGCGGTACAGAGCTCGGAGCCCCACTGGGCAACTTCATTGTCAGGCAAGGAGAATGTCATGGGCTCCTTACTCATGGCTGGCCTGTTACTATATGTTTTCATGGCCCTTGGGTGCAGATAGAGAACCAAAACAAGGTAGCATACCTTTAAGACAGTTTGATTTGAATATAGAATCCTAGAATCATAGAATAGTTCAGGCTGGAAGGGACCTTAAAGATCATCTAGTTCCAATCCCCCCTACCATAGGCAGAGACACCTCCCACTAGATCAGGCTGCTCAGTGCCTTGTTCAGCCTGGCCTTAAACACCCCCACACAACCTGTTCCAGTGTTTCTTATAACTAGCCTGAACCTACCCTCTTCCAATTTACATCCATTATTTCTAGTCCTTCCATCACATATCTTATTAAAAAGTCCTACCCCTGCCTTTCTCTAGGCCCCCTTTAGGAACTGATAAGCTACTATGAGGTCCCCACTGAGCCTTCTTTTCACCAAGCTGAACAACCCCTGTTGCTTCATAAGCAGTCGCTCCAGCCCTTTGATCATCTTCGTGGCCCTCCTCTGGACCTGCTCCAACAGCTCAATGTCCTTCTTGTATTTAGGACTCCAGAACTGGACACATTACTCCAGATGGGGCCACATCAGAGCGGAGTAGAGGGGCAAAATGGTGTGGGCAAGGGGTGCTGCCTTGGATGGCAGTGGATATCTGTGTGCTGGGAGTCTCACAGGCTGAGCACTTTGCACTTGGTCTCCTTGATTTCAGCTACTTCTGAAAGGTGTCTGGGATCATTCTTGCAAAGAGCCTAAGGCCATGATAAACGAGCACAGTCACCTGCACTACAAAGTCCCGCTGGGGAGGAGGATGGTGCTACCCCTGGGAGCAAAAACCACCCACCCAACTGGACCAGTGAGTGAGGCAGCACCTCTTCAAGGGTGGGTGGAAGGGAAACCAAGAGGCAGGGGAGCTGAAGGAACCTCTGGGCCTCACTTCTCAGGGATCAGCTTATCTCTCCTTTGAAGCAGGTGACACAGCTGGTAGTGAACACGGCAGCTGCTGGAAAACATCACTGCAGGCAACCGGCAGATGTTGCTCAATATCAAACTGATCTCAACCCTGGCTGGTTTGGTACCGTGTTTTTACAGGTTGGGCTTAAAAAGTCTTTACTACCTCACAGTGGTCTCCACAGAAGCCTTTTCAGGTTCATGGTCATGGCCCTGGGGCTTTCCAGTATCTTAAACAACCTTTATCTGCTCTTCTGTACCATGAATCTGAAAGCATATTCCAATAAAGACAGGGTAAATTCTTCACTAGCAAGTTGAAAGCATGATTTTTAATCAGCAAGTCCTTCACTTTCTCTGAGATGGCACTGTCATGATAATGAGATAGTAGCCTGTGCATTTCTAGGTTTCCTCTATAAAGGTAACAAGGTTGGGAAGACTAGTTAGAGCTACCAGGAGGATAAATTTTCATTCTTTCTTCTTGTGGCCTTCACAATGTGGTTGCAGCTCATGCTGTCTTGCGCAAAATAGCCACAAAGTAATGAAAGCAAATGCTACTGACAGGGTAGCTCCACTGACATGAGAGGGGGGAAAAGCTGAAAAAGAAACCTTGAAAACTAGACTGGGATTATAAGCACCTTTCAGAAGTTGCTCCACCAGAGCAGAAGATGGAGAAGAAGCTCATAGAAATGTTTTCTGTAATTAGTTCTTTTTGCTGTCTCAGCCCACGTGGTTGTGACAACCTGTTTTTCTTATAACTCTCACCGACTAGCCATGTTCTGTCACTGACCAGGTGTCCTCATGGTGCAGCTATTCAGTTAAGGTGCAGCTGATGCCACCAACAGGAGTATCACTATATCTGCATTCCTGCTTGTCTGGCAGAGGTGACAGTTTGGGCTACAGCACTTTAGAAATCCTTGTTGCTGCCACTGTGCCAGAAGAACATCAAGTTTCTTGGAGGCTTGGCCCCACCAGACTCCACTTGGGGGTGCATGGGGAGTACCTCATCCTGGAAGCCCTCTGGAGGTATTCTGGACCATACAGTTTCTTTCTGCATCTAGTAAAAATTACAAACATTTACTTTTTTCTTTCTCTGTCCCAGTTAGCTTTTTAAAAAAGGATACTTCTCAGTCCTTGAACTTGCTTGACACTATTTCACTTAAGTATTAAAAGACAGTTAATGCAGTTTTAAGAAAAAGCCTTTGACATTACCATTTTATAGTATTTCCCCTTTCTTTGAAGCCCTGCTTTCTTAAAACATTTACAGGGCTTTTTTGGTTGACATTTATAGTAATGGCTAAGTCTGAAAACATTTATAATAGAAAGGAAGTGGAAAATGCAGTTTCAGTTATAGGAAACAAAGCAGCTAAACAGTTATGTGTTGCAGCATTTCCACTCTGCTCCCCTTTCAGCCATTTTATTCAGTGTGTTAATTTGTTAGTTGTAATTTGAACTTGAATTTACTTCTCCTAAAGCACCATATTTATTTTCAAAAATGTTTAGGTTTTGGTGGTTAATAATTTTCTACTTTTTTTCTTTCCTTTCTGGTAAAGTGCGCTGTAATGTAGTCAGATCCATGCATTTGCCTTTTCTGGGCATGTCTTTGTCCTCTTTGAAAACACTGCTGATGGGTCTGTACCTTTAAGGGTTTTTTCCCCTAACACTGTCTTACTGTACTGAGGATAGGCAGTGGAAAGGAAAATATTTTCCAGAAAATCATAAGCATGCTCCTGCTTTTTGTTTTCTTTTCAAGGGTGTCATACTGGGTTGAAAAATTGAAAAATTCTGGAAGTGGTAAAACATATAACAAGTTTCAGTTGAATGATCAAAAAAAAAGGGAAAAGGATTCCTTTTCTCTATTTAGACTGTTCTGTGCCCAGAGATAAGTAGGGCCAGAGCTGCCACTTTACTGTACACAGCAGCCATGCAGAGCCATAAAAATTAAGACTTCACAGAGCTGGAAGATTTAAGAGGAGTTAAGGCAACACCTACCCAAAAAAGAGTGGGGGAAAGGGCTAGGAAATCTGCAATTTTTAAATAGCATTCATTGGCATTTCCTAGCTGCCTTCCATTTTTCCTTCTGGAAATGTAATTTGGTACTCAGCTTCCCATATTAAGTGCTTTTGGTTCATGAAGGAAGGGAATATTCTGCAGAGGCCCTTTCTCTTAAATTGTTCAGAATAACAAAAGCCCAACTTTTTCTGTGGAATTATTTTTCAGTAAAACTGGAAAAACATGAAAGTGAAAAATCTGTGCCACACTCACACATATATATGTTAATTCTCTCCCTCTGTTTCTTTCTCTGGTGTTTTTTGTTTTGGTGGTTTTTATTTTGATTATTTTTTTAAATCTGCCCAGTGAAAAAGAGGTAAGAGCCAAGAAATGAATAGTCTCAGTTTCGAAAAAAAGATTTATAGACAGGCTGTTGATCATTATCACGAGATGGATTTTTTTTTTCTGCTCATCTATCCTTCCTGAAGTCCTTTACACAGGAAGAACCTCTAAGAGAAGTATAATGTCTTCCTGAAGTTGAAACTGGAAGAAAATTACTTTGCCAGTGTAACCAGCACTTCCTCAGTCTCCTGGGTCATACATTTGCAATATTACTTCCCTGGTCTGCTAAAAATAAATGTGATCAGTGTGGGGAGAAGAGACGGCTCAGGATAGTATCAACACATCTACCACTTTTAGCCTTATTCCAGCATCTCCTGAAATGTAGTAGATGATTCTTCTGCTCTCAACTATCCTCCACATTTCTCCAGTCACCTTCTGCATCTTGGCTTCTTGTTTATAGGGCATCTGTGATTACTGACCAAAGTAATTTTCTCTGGTTGTATGGCTACCAGCTTATGGGCTGTGTGGTGTGAATAAATTCTTAGCCAGCCTGATGCTGTTATATGTTTCCCACTTCTCAAAGTGCCCATCCATACCATATGTGTGCCACCAGCAGGAGGCAGTGTAAGAGTCCAGCATCAGAAATGGAAGGTGCGCTTTCTCTCTCATTTGCCCACCTCTCCCCATTCGATGTATGGTCTATCTCTGAGGAAATGAGTTAGTGTATAAAGTAACAGCAAGGTCCATCATGACCAATTCCCCTAGAATGATGAATCTTAACTGTTGTTAATGTTATCTCAGGTATATTTTCTCTCCGAAATCAAAGAGAATGAGGTATTTTCTTATGCACACTTGCATATATATTTTTTTTTTTAAGTACCTGAACAGTTTCCCTTCCTGTTTACCAAATGCTATGCTGATTTTTAATGATGGTTATTGCCATAGCACTAAGCTTTCTCAGCTCTTGAAATCTTAATTCATGTTTAGGTGTTCATG
Source organism: Turnix velox (assembly GCA_013400935.1). Taxonomy (NCBI): domain Eukaryota; kingdom Metazoa; phylum Chordata; class Aves; order Charadriiformes; family Turnicidae; genus Turnix; species Turnix velox. Next base: position 47,487 of record VZTY01031370.1, read on the forward strand.
TATTGCAAAGCATTTTGATAAAAATGTACACATAGAGAAAACACTCACTCTCCCACCACAGGGAAAAGCACTACAGAGATGTGGTCCCTTAGTGATCTCCTCAGCTTGCTCCTAAGCAAATCTTTCAAAGAATTCCCACTTAAGCCCAAAGTCTGCAACACTGTGGGTCTCCTACAAAGACATAACCAGGTGGGTGAATGATGGAAAAGCAGTGGATGTGATCTATCCTGATTTCAGTAAAGCATAAACTGAGGAAACGTGGTTTGTGCAACTGGGTAGTGAGGTGGGCTGTGACCTGGCTGAAGAAAAGAAGCCAGAGAGTTGTGGTCAATGGGACAGAGTCTAGCTGGAGGCCCATGTCTTGTGGAGTCCCTCAAGGATTGGTAGTGGGACCAGTACTATTCAATACATTCATCAATGACTTGGATGAGGGACTAGAGAGCACTGTCAGTGAGTTTGCTGATGACAAAAAACTGGGAGGAGTGGCCAACATGCCAGAAGGCTGTGCTTCCATCCAGCAAGACCTGGACAGGCTGGAGAATTGAGCAGAGAGAAATTTAATGAAATGTAGCAGGGTCAAGTATAGACTCTTACATCATAGCAAGAACAACCCCATGTATCAGTATGAGTTGAGGACTGACCTGTTAGAGAGCAATATATGGGAAAGGGATGTGGGGGTCCTGGTGGGCAGCAAGATGATCATGAGCCAGCAGTGTGCCCTTGTGGCGAAGAAGGCCAGTGGCATCCCGGGATGTATTCGAGGGGAGTGGTCAGTACATGGAAAGAGGTTCTCCTCCCTCTCTACTCTGCCCTGGTGAGACCACATCTGGAATTTTGTGTCCAGTTTTGTGCTCTCAGTTCAGGAAAGACAGGGAACTGCTTGAAAGAGTCTAGTGCAGAGCCACAGATATGATGAAGGCATTGGAGCATTTTACTTATGAGAAAGGGCTGAGGAAGCTTGGTCTCTTTAGCTTGGAGAAGAGGACACTGAGGGGTGACCTCATTAATGTTTATAAATACATGAAGGATGAGTGTCAGGAGGATGGAGCCAGGTTCTTCTCAATGACATCCAATGATAGGACAAGGGGCATCAGGTGCAAACCAGAACACAGAAGTTTCCACAGAAATATGAGAAAAAATTTTTTCACAGTGGGGATGACAGAACACTGGCACAGGCTGCCTAGGGAGGGTGTGGGGTCTCCTCCTCTGGAGACATTCTAAACCCGCCTGGATGCATTCCTGTGTGACCTGATCTGGGTGTTCCTGCTCTACCAGGGGGATTGGACTGAATGATCTCTTGAGGTCCCTTCCAATCCCTGACATTCTGTGATTCCACGATTTCACTGCCCCCTTCCAGTCAGATGTCAATATCTGAGAGCTCATCCCACTCATACAACCCTTTGATGTTACACTTTTAACCAGCACATTTGAAGCAGACTAAGCTCAAGCTACACTTCCCATGTTCTTTTCATGGTTTTCACTCATCCTGCTTTATGAGCAGACGGTCAGGACACAACCTTAAAATGGAATGGTGAAAGGGTCCTCGGTATCCTGTGAGAATGACACATACATAGAGAATAAGCTGGGAAATCTGCCCAATGAATAAGGTGGGAGGAAGTGAAAACCACGTTGGTACATCTCTGCAGAGGTATAAAATACAGAGAGAGCACGTGATTTCTTGGTTGCATTAAAAACCCGTCTTAAGGGGATAATTCTGACATATTTAGACTGGGAGAAGAATGCAGTGTGCTCCTTTACCAGTCACCAGCTTTGGTAAATGGGATTCCACCAGCCCAAATGTGCCAGGAATTAAGTCTCCCCAGACAAACAGAGATAACATAGCAGTGCTCTGATCAAGGGACTGATATCAAAGGAGTGATTCTCCCAGCCCTGGGGATGAGTCATCAGAGCAGTTTATTCCAACCTTTTCTCCTCCTTTCAAATCTCAGGTTCAATTGCAGCAACAGCAGCACAAAAGGCTTCGTCATCCTAGGTACTGCAAAGACAGGGAAAACCAGGAGGAATGGAATTCACAGGTGATACAAGGCTGGGGGTTGCTGCAAATACCACAGAGAACAAAGTAGTAATGCAAAAGGAGCCTATCTTGCTTGGGAAGGGAGGAAGAAGGTAAGACAAGGGCTAGTCATGCACCCAGGGAGAAAGATTCCCAAAGGTAAGTAATCAAAGGGAGTTGCCTAGAAAGCATGGCATGGAAAAAATAAAAAAAGGAATTACAGAAGAGATGCATGTTTGTTAGCTGAAGAATGCAACAGCAATACAATTTTGCAGACATCCAGGCACTTGACAAAGATCTGTATAATCTCATTTTTGTGAATGGTGAAATAGAGGCACCACAAGGACTCAGTAAAGGGCCTGTCTCTACCAGCACCAGCCACACCTTGGACAGGGAGAAACACCAGGTTTTCAATGTAGAAAAGGGTTGTCTTAGTGCTAAAGAGCAGCTCTATGTACGATTATGGTGAAATTACACAAGAATGTTACATTTTGCCCTGTAAAATAAGGGGAGTGAGGTGGAGACGGAGATACCAGGGAAGAGTAGCAGGCCCAGGAGTGCTAAACACACTTCTACTTGCCAAGCAAGTATCAAACCAGAATTGCAGTATCTCATCATCTCTGTTTCCCAGCTTCCCAGCAATCTGTGGATCTACTATCTGTTTACATTGAAAGGGAGATCTGTCTTGTCTGAAGATATGCCCATTGCCAGCTCCATTCAGATTGCCCTTCTCACAAAGCAGGTGAGTACAGGTGGAAAGAGCAAACAGGCAGACACAATAGTGAAAGTATAGAAGGTTGTGTGTCACTTCAGCTCCACTAGTTCTTCATAATCACCTCTACACCTTTATCAGCCCACTCTGGAACAGATATGAGCCAGAGCGTCAAGACAGGACAGGTCATCTGCCTCATCACCATCAGTAACAGTTATGTTGACTGATAGTCCAGGAGGCTTTATCATGGCATCATTGATACACTTTAATAAAAAATGTTGTTAGTAGCTCTGGTTCCTCCATAAGTTGAGTTAGCTTTGCAGAGCAAATGAGAGCAAGGCTGCCAAGGCTGTAGAAAAATCAGTTGATCTCTGAAGTCTGTAGCAATAGCTCAGGTGCACACCACAAGCCACAGAAATACTTCTGTGTCATAGTCTGGTTTAGACGGTGGTTTGGAGGTATGTGGGGGAGGGGATGTATCGAAATATTACTGATAATTGCAAAGATTAATCTAATCTTTGCAAGGAGAATTGGGGTTGGAAATGGATGACAAAGACTATATGGAATATTTGCTAAGGGTGAAGCACCCAGGAAACATAGATGCTGCTAGTGTGTTGCCACATAATCACACATGTTCCCATGCTGTGAACAGGGCAACACAGAGACAGTGCCCTCCAGTAAGACTACACTTGGTATCCCGTGTTCCCCTCTAGGTGCAATGTACTAATAGGAATGAGAGAATTCAGCGAGAAAGCTAATCAATTCTGGAGAGCTAATGTTAGTTAGTTAACAACAGAGAGAGTGGGTGACTGGTGGCCAGTATAAATCTGCCTCATTAAAAAAAAAACCAAAAAAATTTAGGAGATAATTTTTTAAAGGTTGTGATATTCTTCTGGCACCCTAGCGAAGAAAGCTCTTCTGTTCATTGTAGAAAAGGCATGTAGCAAAAATCCCCTGGGCTCACCAAAGAAAGAATACCCCTGAGGTTTCTCCCAACCTCAGGCTCAGGGTTTTTATCAGATTGGTGCCCAAGTCGCTGTGGGCTGCAGAGTCACTTGGGTGGCAGTCAGGCAATGAGCTGTAGGGCCCAAACAGTGCAGACCTCCACCTCCAGCAACAGCCCTTGGCTTCTTGCTGCCTGGTAGAGCAGAAGCCATCATAAGGTGATCTTGCACTAGGGCAAGACTTGTAGTATGCAAGGGTCGCAGTATGAGCTGGGCCGTGGTCCCTGTAAGACAAGGCTTTGGCTTTAAGATCAGCAGTTCCCCTGTGTCATGCAAAGTTTGGGATGGGATTAATGCAAGTTAAGTCACTGCTCAGGTAATGTGCCTCAGACCTCCACACCCTTCCCTAAAGCTTTCTCCACAGGGCTATGCATTTTGAAAAGAACCTGAGGCAGGGGAAGGAGAGCAGCATGAAGTGAGGCTTAATGAATAGCTCTTTAAGGGGGGGATGGAGAAGAGCAAAGGAGAAGCAGAGAAGTGTGGAAGAGCAGTATTGGGCTGAAATGTCAAGGAAAATACAGAGAGAATCCCAAAAGTGTGAAGGAGTATAACACCAGGTCCCCCTCTGTTTTGTGTAGAGGCAGACCCTTCAACATGTGTCATGAGGCAGAAGAAGCCACAGGAGAAACAGCACAATCAGAAAGCAGTGGGAAAATGTCATGTGGTAGAAGGAAGATCAACGTGAGATTCAGAGGCACAAGAAAGATTTTGAGGCATGAGAAAAAGCCCAGAGCTGGATTGATAATGCAAGCCTTTCTCTGTCCATTGGCTCATCCTATCCACCTCTGCCCTTGCTAAGGCTAAGAAAATAAATACCTCAGCCTGGTGAAAGAGGTCAGTGACCATCCAAAAGGTGTATTAGTGCCTAGTTCTGGGCTGTATAAGTAAGTACAGAGGCAGATATATCAGAGAGCCTATAAGGAGCAAGAAGAGACATTATGAGCTGGAAGGAGCTGAGGAGTTAAGCAAAATTCTAACTACTTCCAAGGCCCTGAGAGAGTCATGGAAAGTAGAGGATGTGCCTTACTAAGAAGCACACACCATGTACCGCTGAGTGCAACTCTGGTGGTGCTGGAGAAAAGATCCCACTACAATGAATGGAAGAAGAAACTTCACCTTCGCTGAGCTCTTCTGCTCCTTTTTCTTGTGTTAGCTTGGGCCTCTGATGTGAATCACAGGCAAACTGCAGGCTTGGCAGTAATTCTGTGTCCCCCTTACCTCAGGGAACCCCCAGAATGTGATATTTAGGCTAGGTTACATTGGAGCTGAGTGAAAATCTTGATTCTCTCTACGGCCTATGTGTATGGCTGTATGATACTTTCCTCAGCAGGAGAATGGAGGTTGCAAGCTGAGATCAAGTCTATCAGAAAGCTGGGTTGAATGTGTGGACACTATGCACCTTCTCAATACACTGTTAGGGAGAATTAAGCACACTGTATGTGTGCAGCCAAAGTGCTCACACCTGCAGATGACATATTGGGTATGTGATGCTCATCATGGCTACACTCCAAAATCCTCCTGGGAGCATCCATTTCTGAGAGCCTGAGAGCAAGGCAGACATCACCTTTCTGTCCCAGAACTCCCCAGTCACCAGCAACTCCTGCAGTAATTTGTACTGGCATCAGGCACAACACAACCCTCTTCCTCTACCCCCTCTTTTTTCACCACCTTGACCTTCAATGTCAGGCAACACAAGGGGATGATGAACCACAATGCTGTGCTCTGACTCCACAGTGTCCTTGGTGTGGGGGCCCTGCACAAGCAAATAATCCCAGCAGCTGTGCATCCAGGTCACATCACTCCTCCTGTAAGGCTTCCCATGAGCTTTAGATTTTCTTAGTCTCTACTTTTAAAGTGTTATTAAACTAGCCTGGCCTTTCCTTCAGCATGCACACACAGGAGAAAACATGCACACACAGTTAAGTTTAGTTAACAAAAGGTTAAGTCCCAGTCAAGGGGGAAAAAAAAAAAAAAGAAACTGTCTTTTCATGAGGCACCAGTGGGCAGGAAATCTCTGCTAAAGCTGAATGAATCTCCAGCCAGCCCTAGCACCTGAGTTTTGGCTGCTCTGTTCTCACACTCACAGCCAGTTGGGAGTTGATTTTCTACATGAGGGAAAAAGTTTGCTCACTTTTTTTCTTCCTCTATTTTTTTCTTTTTGGCTACATTTACACCACTCATATAGCAATATTGCTCTAGATGATGCATTTGGAAACACTGAAGCCTTGTACCAATACCATGTTTTCAATGTTTTTAATTGCTGCTGTGACCAGAGTACTGCAACAAGATGTGCACAATCAGTGCAAATACTGTTCTTGTGTGAGAAAGACAAAAATCAGAATGAGGAAATAAAGAGTAAACATGGTGTGATGCTGCTCCATTGCTCCCAAAAAGCTTTATCTAGGGCATGAGATAAGGAAGCTGGAAAGCATTTCTTTCAAGGCTACTGCACTGACAGGTTTTCTGTGATGGACAAGCCCCTACAGCCTGCCGTGTGCTGGTGGTATCTGCCCAAAGCTGGCTGTGCTGGCATTTGTCTTGGCCATTTCTCTTTGCCAGGGCCTTGTCTTGCATTACCAAAGACAATCAGGAGTATGGCTTTGCTCTGTGTTTATGGAAAGGCTGCTTCTAATGTGCAGTTCTGCTAATATGAGTCTATCTGAGCCAGCTGTGTTTTGCACAACAATAATTTTTCTCTGTCTTTGGCACTTAAAAGTTCCTGTGTATTTATCAGTTTGCCCTGAGCCCTTCATGCAGGGAGCTCTGATTGGGAGCTGACAATAAATTCCAGCAGTTGATGTTTTGTGAAAAGTGTGTGGTTTGTTTGTGTTTCCCTTTGGTTAGAAGTGAAAAATCCCATTCTACAGGCAATCAGGCTTCTTAATTTCTAGTCAGCAGGATGTGAGTAACTTTCTACAGAAACTGATTGCTCATATCCTGTGGGGCAGTTGTAATCTTGCCTACATGGATTGTAAGATACAGTCTTGAAGGTGTTGCTTTTCTAACAAAGCAAAACTACAGCCATGGTGTGTTTAGTGAAAATTTTCAAAGGCCATCCATCATTTTCCAAAACACCCAGCTCCTTTATTTGCAGTGCCTGTTAAAGTTCAACTGTGCTGAATTTATCAAGAAACCAAGAACAATTTCTATGGGAATGTGGTGCAATTACATGGCTGAAAAACCGCTATGATTTAGCCAGAGGTAGTATCAGGACAGGTTCTTCAGGAAGCCCCCAGTTAAAAAGAACTACAGACAAGAAGTACATTAGAAGGACCCAGACACTATCTGGTTGCCTTGTCTCCACAGCAGCGACTGGCAACCCATGTGTAGCTCTGTGTTTTTGTTTGATGATGTCACAATTTCATTTCGATGGGCGTGAACTTTGCTGACTGGCTTCCCTAGAGCCATCACTTTGTTCGTGAGAATATCCAGGTGCAAGAAGGGGAAGTAGTTTACCCAAGATCATTTAGTCTGTCCTTAGGAGAATGAAATTCAAGCTTCTCGGCTCAAAGCGCCTGTTCTGGCCAGGAGATGGCACTGGCAGCTTTTCTGCCTGAAGCTGGAGAGCACTTTGCGCAACCACACGGCACGGCCGGCAGTTCCAGTTTGACCCCTGCCGGCCAAGCACCACCCCGCGATAAGAACTCGGTGATCTCCTTTGCTCTGTTTGCTCGACTTTCACGCTGATTATCCCTTCGTCCAATGAGGCTGGCTCGGGAAGAAAAATTACACTGGCACCACATTTTGCTGCACCCAGCCACCACTCCTCTCCTATCTGTGTCTGTCCCCTCCCTCGTCCCCGTTCTCCCCTGTATCTCTCATCATGAACATGTGCACAAGAAGTGCGCAGATGCTCCAAATAAGTGCTGTGGTGTGTAGCATTGCTGACTGCTTGTAGCCAACAGGCTCAGCACCGTCCTTGAGTACCAAATGCGTTTGCAAGTACACTGGTGCTTCCCCACCCATCTCCTCAACCGCCGTCAAGATCTGCCTTAATCACAGGATTGAGAAGCAAAGAGCACACCAAGTCCTGTTTCTAGCTGCTTAAACGAGATCATATCCCTTCAGTATACACTTTCTCCTACTTTTTTTTTTTTTTCCCACCACCTAAGTATTCTTGGCAATCCTTTCTTTGAATCCACAGAACACTGTTGGATGGGCGTGGAAGAGCTTTTTTGGGTGGTGCACAATGACAAAAGCACAAAGGCTGTTGGGCAACAGTAGGTGCTGAGATGCACATTCTTGGGGGATAAAGTCTATGTACCTCCTCTGCCTCACAGCTGCCTGCTTCCCATTCGCCTTGTGGCCTTGACTGCATGACTAAAAAGAGGAGTCTCCTAATAAGGTACATAAGAGCCAGCCAGCACCTTCAAGGATGCTCCCATATAAGATCTTCCCAATCATTTGCCTTTTGAGACCTGTCTGCTCCTTGCTCCTTACTGCTTACTTCTTTCCTCTCCTTACCATGAATTCCTTTATCATAAAGCTTTCTGTTTTCTCTAGGCTTGAACTAACAGTGTGCTAAACGCAGTGCCAGCAAGTGAAATGCTCTGGGGGTATGATAATCCTCCTGGCTAGTTCACTACAGCAATCACCTTCTGTGTGTGCTCTAAGACTATTCTGGAGTCACTCACTGTTTTTGCCAGGCTTTCTGCTGCACCCACCATCTCTCACTACTTCATTCCATACTTTCCTGGCTTCCTCTTGTTCCATTCTCTAAACATCACTATTAATTTCAATTCAGCTCTGTTCCACCACTCAGAGTTGTATTCTTCTGACTGCTCTGAGACAGTGAAAAGTGCTCACCATGCTTTGCAAATGTGTTATCTTTTGGCACTGATAGGAGCCTCCCTTATGTCCACATTCATCTAAAACCTAGGTAGGAAGGCATGCAACTGTTTGTGTCCCAGATACCTGCAATTTCAGTTGTGCCATCTATCTCTCTTCCACTAATTTGCAGTGCCAGGGAGTTATAAAGAGACACGATACCAGAAACTGTTTGCCCTGGCCTAAGATCTTGGTGTGTACAGGGGGATGAGGAATGAAAGGCAGCATTTTCAAACCATTTTGTAATGCAGAGAGTCTGGGAAATTTAGGCAAAATCTATCCTGGTTAAGGAATGAGTTTCACAGCTAATTCAAATGCAAAAACCATGTCTGAAAGATGTGGAAAAGAGTATAGGCTATGGAAGAGAACAGAAGCACCATTTAGGTACTGGAGGACAAAATTGGAAAGGCCTCTTGAAGCCCAGCTACAGCAAAAACATGCATCGGACAAAATGAGTGACAATAGGAATTCTGTAATTATCCTCATTGCCAGTCCAAGGAAAATATGGGTCTGGTGAGTAATGAAGGACAAAGTAGTGATGGATACCTCAGCCTTAGGAGAGGCTGAGGTACTCAAAGGCCTCCTTGCAGCACTCCATAGAAGCAAAGCCTGCTCCTGGATCTCAAAACACATCATAAAGGTTTGGGAAGCTGAGGAACAGCTCAGAGTAGGGCAGTAAGCAGGCTTGATACAACTTAAAAAAGCTGGATATATTTCATTGGGTGAGGTTAGGTAGGATACACTACAAGGGTGCTGCAATGCATCCAAAGCTGCTGAAAGAAGTGCCTGATGTGGCTGTGAGACCACAGTCTTTCATCTGTCATGCCTGACAGCTGGAAAAAGGATATCATTGTGGACAGCTGTATGGAAAGCAAGTAGGAGGACTCGGGGAACTCCAGACCAGCCAACCTAACCTCAGTACCAAATCCTCTTGGCACTCAGTGCCAAATTTGCAAAGGATGAGAATGTAAACAGGAAAGGCTCATACTGGCTTATCGAGGGCAACCTAACAGCCTTTTAAAATGAAAGGACTGGCTATATGGAATAGGGGAGAGTGGTGGATGCAATATACTTTTGATACAAGTTACACTGTAGGTACTGCCTCACGCAGCATACTCCTTTTGAAGCAGGAGGAGGTGTGTCAGCAAAACACTAGTCAGCATGCCACATCTATTGCCACCTCATAATCCTGATGTTCCGCTGATGTACATCCACTAAACACTGGTTTTGTTGGCATGAAATTTGTAGAGATACATTTGTCCACAAAACATTCGGTAGCTCCCTAGGCCAGGAGACATGTCAGTGGAGAACTCACAATGTCCCAGGCTATTCTTTAAGAAAAATCCAACAGTCTGTGCATAAGCTGATGGGCTCACCAGCCTGTTCTGGAAAAGTGATGGCCCCACTGAAATAGCCATCAGGATGCTTCAATGTAGAAGGTAGGAACTAAGATAGTAGGCCACGCAGATCTACTGGGGTGTGGAATAGGCTAAAGCAAAACTAGAAACTGTGAATCAGAAACTGTGAGCTAGAGGAGCAAAGTGCAGCATGCCCATATACGAAGGTTAATGTGGATCTGGAATGGCTGGAGACAGAATCCTATAGCAGCAATTGGTCTATTTTCAGATTCGCGTAACATTGCTCCAGAGAAAATGGCATTGTTGTTTGTTACAGCAAAGAGCCTTATATTCAGATTTCTGTCCCAGTCCACTGAGAGTGAGGAACTAGCATCAAGGGCACAGGCAGGAAATATGGAAAAGATGGAGCTTATGGCTCCCAGTTCTAGGCTGATAAAGGTAAAATGGAAATCCCTGGGTTACAGGGCTACTTTGGAGGAACAATTGATTTAAAAGGCAAATATGGGGAAGGAGACAGATCAGGGTGATTGGAAAATCTTCTCCAATGTTAAGACTTATCCACAATTTTCTCATAGAAATGCACCACATGTCCCTCTTAAGTTTCCCTTCCAGAGACATAATTTTACTTCACAATCAGCTTTGATCTAACTGCTAAGAACTTGTGTTCAGCCCTTTCTCACCCCTGAGACACTGCTTATGCTTTGCTCATGACTAGTGGCCACAAGACAGCCTTCTACAGCTAGCAGTGCAGTTCTGGCACTGGGGCTGGGAAGAATGGTAATGGGCCACATGCAGCTTTCTTTATGACTACTGTCTACCTTCACCAAAAGGACAGTGTCACCTCTCAATTTCTGGACTTCTGTAGGAAAAGAGATGAAAATAGTTCTGAGGGTTTCATACCTGCCTGTCAAGGTTTCAGCATGAACTAAGGGTGCTGACAAGAGGACATGATTCCAGGTGATGTTACATCAAAAATTGGGAGAAATAGAAAGTCTGATTTAAACATAGAAACATCTTATATCTCAACTACCTTGGCCTACACTTTTAATGCTCTACCTTGAGTAAGTCATCAAGCACACAGTGTGTGCAACAGAAGCATTCACACCCACAGAGCACACATCAGATATCATTTATCTCGGAAGAAAGACCTGGTCTCTAATATGAGTCTAAACTGTGTTTTGTGGTGTTGGTGGAAAGCTACTTTAAACATGGTTTTCACAGCTATGCTCCAAAACCTTCCTGAAGCACCCATTTCTGAGAGCATGGGAGCAGGGCATGAGTCACCTTTGGGTCCCAGAATTCCTCCATCACCCAGCACCTCCAAAAGCACTTTGAACTGGCATCAGGAACAGGGAACCCCATTCCCTCGAGTTCTTCTTGCACCAATTTGCCTTTCTATATCTGGTAACACAAGAGATGATGAACCACAAGCTGTGTTTTATCTCTGCAGAACAAAGGTGTTGAGGCACTGCACAAGCAAATACTCCTGGTGTCTGCTCTTCCGGTGCCAAGCGAGTGCATTTGGGTGTGACAATTCCTGTATCCCTTTTGGCCTCCAGACCACAGAGTGTTTCAGGGAAATGAGGTGTGTCCTGTCTGTTCTCCTGACCCGGTGTGGGTTCCAGTGGCTGGCCCTGGCTCCTAAGAGCTGTCAGTACTTCCATTGCGAGTTGGACCTTTCACTTCCTAGCAGAATTCACTGATTTAAGGCTTCCCGACTGCCTTAGAAACTTCAAATATGGTTTATATGGCAATGCTCTAAAACTTTCCTAGAAGAACCCATTTCTGAGAACCTGGGAGCAAGGCACATGTCACCGTGGCTCTCAGAACTTCCAAGTCACCAGCACTCTCTGTAGCCCTTTGTACTGGCACAGGGTGGCCCCATCCCTTGTCCCCTATTTTCACTACCTTGACTTTAATATCAGGCAACACAAGAGGATGATGAACCACATTGTCCTTGGTGTTGGGGCCCTGGACCTGGCATTCATGAACCAAATGCACATCACTCCTCCTGTAAGACTTCCCATGAGTTTTAGATTTTCTCAATTCCTTCTTTTGAAGTATTGCTAATTTAGCCCAGCCCTTCCTTCAGCGGGAGAAAACATACTCTCACAGTTCAGTTTAGTTAACTAAAGGTTAAGTCCCAGTCAAGGAAGAAAAAAAAGGAGAAACTGTCTTTTCATGAGGCACCAGTGGGCAGGAAATATTTGCTAAAGCTGAATGAATCTCCAGCCAGCCTTAGCACCTGAGTTTTGCTGCTCTGTCCTCACACTCACAGCCAGTAGGAGATTCTTCCACATGCAAGAAAAAATATGTTTCTTTCTTCTTCTTCCTCTTTCTTTTTTTTTTTTTTCTTTTTGGCTTCATTTACACATTGAAAAAGAAACCAGACCAGCTCAGACAGTAGCATTGCTCTACATGATGCATTTGGAAACACTGAAGCCTTCCACCAATACCATGTTTTCAATGTTTTTAATTGCTGCTGTGACCAAAGCACTGCAACCTACAGGACTTCCCACAAGCTATGCACAATTAGTGGAAATACTGTTCTTGTGTAATGATGACAAAAATTAGAATGAGGAAACAGACAAAGAATGAAAGTGGTGTGAAGCTGCTCCATTGCTCCCAAAAATCTTTGTCTGAGGCACAAGATTAGGAAGCTGGAAAGCATTTCTTTCAAGGCTACTGCATCGACAGGTTTTCTGAGGTGGACAAACCCCTACAGCCTGCAATGTGGTGGTGGTATCTGCCCAAAGGTGGCGGTGCTGGCGTTTGTCTTGGTCATTTCTCTTTGCCAGGGCCTTGTCTTGCATTACCAAAGACATTACCAAAGGCTTTGCTCTGTGTTTACGGAAAGGCTGCCTCTAATGTGCTGTTCTCTGAGCCAGCAGTATTTTACACAAGAATAATTTTTTCCTGGATGTGGCACTTAGTAGGCATTTTTAATGCCTTGCTGCAAGCAAGTAGAATCCCAGCTTTGTGGAATAAGAGGTGAGGTCCAACTGTTCTCAAGGCTGTAGCTTCGTAGCTCTCCAATAGGTGTTTGTTTTACATGCAAAGTTTCCTGTGGGCATTCATGGGGGGTGTACATCTGTATTTCTCTTTCCCTTAAGAACTGATGACCTCTTGCTTGTGAGTCATAAGATTCCAGAGAAGTTTCGTGTTGTTTTGCATGCAGCTCAAGAGCCCATAGTCTGGTGCTATGGCTGTTGCCTTCCTGCTGCACGTTCTTTCCTGTCTTTCTGTATCCTGTTGTCTCAAGGGCTTCTGTCAAAGGTCATTCTCCTCTCCCTCAAGCCTGGTTCCACCTTTTCACACTTCTGAATGCCTCATCCACCTTCCATTTTTTTTCAGCTTGCATCTCATTACTCCTCTCCTTGGAGATCAGAAAGCTACCATTCCATTTTTACTGGGTTTTTTTTTGTACACCCTCATAATCATCACTGTTCCTCTTCTGTACTCAACCTCCTACAGGCTCTTCCGTGTATCATAAAATTCTCCATCCACACTTCTGCATCCATGTCTCTCCGTACCTTCACCAGTGCTTCCAATTTTCATCTTCTCCTGGCTCGCCGTCCCTATGTCTTCCTCAGTGCAAAATTATTCTGGTGATGTTGCTCTAAATCTTGTTGATTCTCTAGTTCATAGACTTGCATCATAGACTAGACTCAAAGCAGAGCTATGAGGTCAAGACACGTCACTGAGAGCTTTGATCTATATGACAGAGAGCACCAAAAAATAAGCGAAGGGGAACAAAGATGGATTAGACTCCAAATTATTTAATGTATGAATACAAGTGAAAAACAAGATAATAAGTATTCTAGGTGACAAGTACAGTTGCTCACAGGAATACAAAGAAAGCAACAAATAGTTGAGTATTTGATGGCAAATTTGTGAATGGTGGAGAAGAAAACAAGATGAAATCAAGATCAGAGCAGAACTGAAAGACTGGGTGATGCCTGATCAGGTTGATTGCTGCATAAATGACAGATTACCATTACCTGTTCAGATCATCATCTGCAGTGGTCCCACACTGCATGCCACAGTGACTGGTGCATCAATGTGACAGCCTTATACAGATTCATGTGACTGCTTGCCAAACATAAAAATGGTTGTGCAATCCAAGCAGAAAACAGACACAACAGGTCAGTCATGTGTCTATCAGATATGTTGAAGCTGTGTCTCCAAAAGCAGGAAAAGACGATCTTGTAAACACTGTATTTCAGTGGGATATAGCATAGAAATAAGGTTACACAACACCAAGTGAATTGTTTTAGAAGTTGCAGTGTCTGTCACCACCAGATAAGGCATAATTTTAAGTAGCACCAATTAAACTGCCTTACCAATGTATATTTGGAAAACAAAACCATTTTCTTTCTCATCTGAGAAAGCCAAATTTCCCTGAATCTCCTCCCAGCAGCATGCTGTAAACACGACTGCCTCTTATTGTAAGGATAGGGCCAGGCTAAAGCATCAACACGACAGATCACAGCTTTGTATGCTAGGTCTTCCACTGAGCATCTCACCTGTCTTCACAGGATCCTTCTCAAAGTGAAGCCCATTGGAAGGACAGTTCAGAATGGGATGCAGAGACTTAGATTGTCCTGCTTCCCACCAGCAGTAATACTTCACCAGCTTGGAGTATATCCTAAAGGTAATACAGCAGTATTAACAGGAAAAAAGCCCTTGGTGGCTAAATCTTCATCTTATATACCAGTCTCAAGACTATCTTGATTCTCAGAGGCATGGGAAATGCTTTGAAGATCTCTGTAGTGCCAATTGCACACACCAAGCCAGAACAAAGTTTTGTGGGTAGTCACAAAGACATACCTGGGCAAGACAGTTCCACCATCCCCCTCAGAGTTGAACAACACTGCTGTGTGGGATTGTGGGGGCCATACAAACAACCTACATGCTCACTTTGATACCATATACAATTTCAACTGAAAACAACTTCTGTAATCAATCCATCCTCAAGTATTCAAATAATTTAACTGTAATCAAGGCTTTCTTTCTTTTGAAGCTTTTTACAGTTTGCAGAAATAACTACTTCTAAACCACTCGTTTCCCTGGTCAAAATTGCACAAAAACTACACAAACTTAGGCACAAATCAGTGATTTGGTCCCAAACGATTTTGCCCTCCAGTTCCTATTTTGACAACAAAATGGAAATGTTCTAAGTTTGACCTAGATATGCTTGGGAGTTTAGATTGCTGAGTTTCACTGTTTTCTTTTGAGCTCAGCCACAGGGCTGTAAAAGAATCATATGCCATTTCACAAGGAGCTCTTCCCGGGCTCCTGGATTAGTTGCTTAGCTAACTCAGCAAAACACTGGCACCAGCTAGGAACATGCAGCAGTTGGGAATGCCAGGTTTCAGAAAGCCCATGCTGGCTCTGTGTTACACTGAGCTTTCACAATATCTACACTTTCCTACTTTGTGCAGCCTATTGACTCTGGAGTCTTATTAGCTTGATGCTCCCTCTGGGTTCTGTCATCTTTTCCCTTCCTCTCCCCCTGAAGCGTATTTTGCCTCCTCACAATATCCTCACAATTTCTGCCTGTGAAACATGGGTACAAATTCCTTGGGCATTTAAAATGGCAATATGACAGGGAAAGGAATGCACTAGAACAACAAGTTACTGCAACACACCAATAGCTGGGTAAAAACAAGCCACAGTCAAAAAAAATTCCACAGCCCTGCGACTGGGTCAGGAAGGCCACAGACTCCATTCTCTCAGTAGCAGGGCTTCCTTTTCACCACCCTGATCCTTTCAGGCACCCAGCACTACCAGGAAGGTGTGAAATGGAAACCTTTCCCCACCACAAATGATGTTTTACTCCCTCTGGCAAGTGAGCCTTAACGTCCTCCCTTGCACGGCCCAATATACTCCCAGGCTGTGATCAAGGACTAACCGACAACACCAGACATTAAATTGTATTTGTTTTATTTTAAAAACAGGAAACAACCACATTAATAAGCATATAAAACCCATCCAAAATATTCACAATGCTGTTACAGAAGAAGAAAGTAACAGAGTTACCACATGGGAAAGACCTACACACTTCGCTCCAAGCCAACACACATTTCTGGTGCAAAATATGGAATGCTCTTATGCGCAGCCGCAGGGGGAACTTCCTAATATATAGATGCCCATATAGAAATACCATGTGTAGAACTGTTGGAGGGTTAAAGGGCACAAAAATCTGGGCAACTGAATCAAAATATGAGAAGGTGTGAAGTCATAGATAATACTTCTGAGAATAAATATCTGGCATGGAAGCCTGATAGAAGATTGGGGAAAACTGCTTGCAGTGGGATTGCATTGTGCAAAGCTGGCGTATTTCAAATGAAGTCACACAGGAAGTATTTCAAGTTTTACTGATCTTTGCAACTGTTCTCAGTAGGGAAGGTAGAAATGTCATCATTAGTTACTGAAAATTGCCAGATATGCTCCCCCAGAATACATGACATCAACAGAAAATTCTCTGACTTGCTCAGAAGCAATATGTTGTCAAGAAAGCTTGGACTATTGATTTTGCTGTCATTCCTCTCCTTCTGAGCCTTTCTTCCATTTTTTTTTTTTACCCACCTCAGAATCTGTGGGCCTGCCTCTCTTCCACGATGTTCAGCAATGAATTACAGCTTGAATATGCAGGCAGACAGGAGTCTAGCCAAGTCTGAAAACAGGTCTTAGAGCACGAGTTTAAACTGGACCTACCTCTGTGCTACCTTTAGCTAGCTTGCACCCATCTGGACCAACAAGTTTACAAGTCTCCTGATGGAGCGCTGCAGTCAGTGAAGCAAAGCCACCAGTCCTTAATTCCAAGGATCCTGTATGTGCTGTTTTTTGCCAGACTGAACTGTGCTAGCCTGGCAGCAAGGGCAGATGCAGACATGCTCTCAATTGCCTAGCAGTACAACAAGCAGGGAGACCAATTTTTTACTTATACACAAATACTGTCTGCCTTATCCTTTTAACAGAGGCAGGATTACATAGCTGTACACATCTACACAGCATGCTGCACACTGGTGGGCATTACAACATCAAGCAGATCTTCTAGAGAGAATACATGGAGCAAAAACATCAGGCATACAAACAACCAGTGGACTGAGCACTACAGACCTTTCACACTGCTAAGAGAGCAGCCTCCAGTAGCTCTGGTCTGCAGTCCTGCATCTCTACCTATATGAGTTTATGTACCGTAAGTGACCATGTCTGTGGTCAGAGGGGTATTTATAAAAACAAATGCTATGAAAATACAACTTTGGATAGTAACTGTTACCTTCACACACCTTTCACAAACCTTGAAATAACAATCTGCAAGTTTCAGACTTTCTGATCTACTAGAATACAGCAGAAGGCAAGAAATATGCTCTGCAATCACCACTCTGAATCATTCCATACCATGCTTAACCATGACTGAAAATACAAATGCCATCCATTTGCTGCAATACCACACTTTCCAATCACTTGAGGACAATACTCAAAAATGCCACCTGAAAAAAATATCCCAAATACCAGATTTTGGTGATCAAACACACATTCCATTTGTCACTAACACACAATTCTCTGCAGATCTTTCCAAAGGGCACAAATAACTCAAAGGTGATGTGCATAACCACTTCTCATACATACCATCCAAAATGCCCAATCTCCTATTTAGTACCGCATTTCTCCTTTTTTACAGTCCTATTGCACCTCAAATCTACAGCATCTTTTGTTAGAATAGCTATAACTCTTAAACATCTTCAATTTATCTGTACATTTTTGTACACCATTTAAAAAAATAAATATTTACAAAGTGACATACAAATAAATAAACTTAGGTAAAAGTATGCTTTCAGTCTGTCTATACAAAAAAATAAAAGAGCAGGAAAAAATATGCATGTAATTTGGTCCCCTTTTTCCTGAGGCTGATAAAAGTGCACACTGGATATTAAAAAAAAAAAAAAAAGCAGCAAGGAGATGGCTTTTTGGTAGGCTTGTTAAATTCCAGTGTAACACCCCACACACGCACACAGAGAAGACTCAAAGGGCCGGGGACTTTAGTGGGTCACTGCAACTTACTACAAAAATAGTCATTAGATTCAAATGCGTAATGGTCACTGAGCACTTAAGTATGTTAACCCCAAATAGCTATTATAAGGTGAGAAGAGCAAAAATATTGCCAGTTCTTCTCCGCTCTCCTGGTGTTTGTGACAGGGAAGATGAAAATATTTTTGCAAGTGCCAGGAGCCTTCCAGTACTTGGAAAAGGGATGACCCATATTACATTTGCTTAATGTTGGTAAGCCTGGCAGAATGGGGGAATATTTCTGGGTGCAAAGAAGAAAATAGCAGCAATTGAGAGGGGAAAAAAATAAAATGTCCCAGTTCATTGTTTTCTCATTCCTTTAATGACTCTTTAAGGAAGTCAGAGTCGAAGGAGTGTGTCATGAATCTTAGGCAACTTCTTTTCCAGGTTGTACGGAGTTCAGCTCCACCATAGGGTTCTTTTCAACAGGTGATGTGGAGCTGGCTTCTGGTCGCCCTTCAAAGCCCCTGGAGATGTCTTCAAAAGTCCTGCCCTTGGTCTCTGGCACTTTGAAGAATGTGAAGACAAAGAAAATAACCAGGAAGACAAGGAAGATGAGGAAGACATAGGAGCCACACAGTTTCTGCAGGGATGACAAAAGCAGGAAAGTTATATTTTAGAAGCTCATAGACCTAAATGCAAAGCTATTTGCTGTTGACAGATCAAGATTCTATCACTATTCTCCAGCAATGCCCTTACTGACTTTTTCTCAATACAGCATTGTTTAAATTTGAAACCAGGTTCCTGGGAGTGACCAAAATTGAGACCTTCAAAGGGACAGTCTGATGTGCTAATTAAGATGGTTCTTCCAACTATTCCTAAGCTACAAACTTACAGGCAGTGGCATTTAAACATGAGTCACAACACTTAACCTTCAGTAACAATCACAACATACAATTAAGAACCTCTGAAAAGTGACTAGCCTTCAGCTCAAAGCAGGGACAGCTTCAGGTTAAGGATCATGTTTTGAAGTATCCAAGGATGGAGATTCTACAGCCACTCTGGACACCTAATTCAAATACTGCAGTACTTTTAACGTTCTGCAAATTGGGTCCTTACCTCTGCATAAGGAAAGAGCATTCCCACCAAGAAATTAGAGGTCCAGTTGGAACAACCAGCCACTGCCATGGCTGCAGGCCTTGGGCCCTGGCTGAAGAGTTCTGCAACAATGAACCAGGGAATAGGGCCAGGGCCAATCTCAAAAAGAGCCACAAAGCCAAAAGTGGCAACAATGCTGATATATCTGATCCACTGCACAACATCCTGGAAAGAAAACAAACATGATTAACTGCAATATGAGGCAAACATAGCACAGCACAATGCCATCTGCAGGGCTACAATTTTTTCAGCTGCACTGTGAGCACTGAGGCAGAGTTGTGCTCACCAATGCACTTAACTTCAGCAGAACTAAAAAGCAAGGCAGCTGTTCAGGGGTCAGCCTTGACAAGAACACTAATTTCTCACCTTCAGAGCCAAAGCGATCGTCATAAGAAGAGCACACACAGCCATTCCACCCAAACCAACTAAATGGAGGGTCCTGCGCCCAGCACGCTCCACCAGGAAGAGCTGAAAACATGGTAGGGGGGTAAAAAGACAACAAAAAAAACAAACTGTCATTTCAGTAGCAAAAGCTGAAGAGACTCTCTTGCTCAGTGTGCCCTGTATCTCTTATCAGGCTGTAGCCCTCAGTGTCAGAGGTGATCTCAGTACAGGTCACCAGGCTTGGTGGAACTTTCTCCTCTCTGGCCTTCCTATTGCCTTCTCATCTTACCACTCTCCCCTCCCCCCCTCCCATTACATTTTTTACCTTCCCTTTCCTCTTTTCCTCCTCCCCTCCCCCAATTTTTTTTAATGCATTTGCTTTGTTCTTATAGGCCACTTCCTAGCCACAGCCTGGGTACTCATCTTCAGTCACATATTTCAAAAAAGCCTAGGCAAGTTACATTTCACCATTATGTCCCTGCTCCACTTACCGACACAACGGTGAAGACTGTGTTTACCACGCCAGCTCCAATAGTGGCATACACAGGCTGTGTGATACCAGCTCTTTCAAAAATCCCTGTAGAATAATAGAATACCTGGGAAGAGAAACAAAAATTGGACACTGTCACAATTCCAGTGCTTGAGAGAATGTCCCTTGTGCTCTGCTTCATGGTTTGCAAGCCCAAAAGGAAGTTACTAAGAAGCACTCAACAATATAGAACAACATACTTCCAGCTGATTCACTTGATGCAAGATTGAAATGTCTTGATGGGATATGCGGGGGAAAAGTGAAAGCAAATATAACCTTCCTTTTATCTTAGGAAGATAAGACAAAAAAGTGAACTCCAGCCAATGTGCAAAAAGATCCCTTCAGAAGGGCAGTCTTCTCAAAGTTAGTGGCAAGTATAGCTAGAGATAAGGGAGGCCCAGCAGATAGGACAGAAGATAACTCACAGCATTGATGCCCGAGAGCTGTTGGGAGAGCTGCAGCATGATGGCAACAATAATGGCTTGACGGTAGCTTGGAGAACGGAAGAGCTCTGGAACAGTTACTTTCTTTTCCTGGGACATCTTAGCACTCTCTTCTTTCATCTCCTGAATGTCTTGAGACACATCCTGTGTACCACGGAGCTTCTGGAGAACTGTGGCAGGAATGAAAAAAATGTCAAGTATAACACATCCAGAACAGACAGTAGAATTTCCCTCACCCTGCCCTGCTATTTCAGGGAGGGAACCACTGGGAAGACTACACCCCAATCTAGTCTGTTTGGGACTGCTGCATAACAATCATCAAGACTCTACATGCATTTTATTTTTCCAACCCAGAAGTCAGGTGTTGTGATCAGCATAGAAACCAGGCCCAGTACTTGCTCATGTTGTTTGATCTCTGAACTTACATTTATCCATAATTCTGCACACATGCTTGCCAGAGATGACTCCAGGGCTCCACTGTGCAAGAGGGTAACACCCTACAAACTCCTTGTTAAACATGAGACCATTTCCTGCCTTTTGGAGGAGCTAACAGCTGCAGAAGCTGTCCCTGTTACATCCCAGGCTAGGTGCTACTCCTTACATCTCAATCCCACTTGGAGTCCCCGCTGGATGCTATTTTTTTCACTCTTCTTGGCCTTGGCACAAACTAGAGGATAGGAGGGTAGGCCTGGTGCCCTCTGGGAGTCACACCCTGATCCATCAGACTCCAGAGTCAGTCCTGGCCTCCTACTGTAGCTCAGTGTAGGCTGGGAGCCAGAATGCAGCCCTGCCCCTTCAGAGACGAGCTCTTACCTGCTTGTGCTTTCTCTTCCTCCATCTTGTTGATCAATAGGAAGCGAGGGCTCTCAGGGCAGAAAAGAAGAGCCACACACTGCAGGACTGCTGGAAGCATAGTGAATCCAAGAAGCAGTGGCCAAAGGGTTTCAGTCCCCATGATTTCCTCCAGGCCAAAGATCTACACACGCCAAGAATTGGAGAGAAAGAGTGATTTAAATACTCCATATCCTTACCCAAAACAGCAAGTATGACATGATAACATAACTGCATCCAATGGCAAATGCAGCCCATCTCACCCTCCTCCAACCCTCCTCTTCCCTGAGGGATGGATCAGGTTGTGTTCAGCTTACCTGGGCCACCAGGATGCCCACAACAATACCCAGCTGGTTGAGGGTGCCAAAGGCTCCACGAAGGCTGGTGGGCGAGACCTCACTGATGTACATGGGCACAAAGCCAGTGCAGAGACCACAGAAGAGGCCAATAATGAAGCGGCCAAGAATCAGCATCTCCACTGCTTTTGCCATTTTAGAGAAGGCCATGAGAGTCCCACCAGCGAAGGCCAAGATGTTCACCAGTAGCATGGAGTTCCTCCTGCCAGGGTAAAGATGTCAAGACTGAGTTTAAACTGTCAATACAGTGGGAAAATCATTGGGAGAGGTGTAAACCCAACTACGACCCACAGAAGGAGAAGAGAGTAAATCCTGTTCAACTTCCTTGGCTGAAGGGAAGCAATCCTTCCATTTTGCAGCCCACAGTCTTGCCTCTTCTGCAGCCACTTCTCCCTTCTTCTCACCCTCCCTTCTTCTCTCCTCTCCCCTCTTCCTTACAACAAACTATTTACAAGGGGAAAATCCCCCAAAAGCTTGGATCCCTCTTCCCAACTCACCTGCCAAATCTGTTGACGAACAGGCCTACTGAGAAGGAGCCAATCATACCTCCTACTGAGAATATGGCCACAGAAAGGGACCACAGAGAGGTGAGGAGCTCTGAAGAGACAGCCTCCCCACTCCGTTCTGACAGAGTTCTGTTGAAAAACCTCTGAATGATCTGCAACAGAAACCAGGCGGAGACAGAGTTACAGTCCTGTGGAAGGCTTTTTGAACTGGAGTGGGAATATATTTCTGAGATCTTCCATTTTCATGGAATCAAAAAGCAAGTATAGACCCTAAAACTTCAGCAGGCAACAATGTCATACAAGGACAAGATGAGGGTGCAGAAAGAGGAACTGTCATTCAGAAGTTCAGTAGACAGCTTAGGAGCACGATGAAGGAGAAATTGCTTCACTGATCATGGGATTTGAGTCAGTGCTTAAGGAAGACAGGCTTACCATCTCAGTGTTTCTGGATGCTGCAAATCACTAATGGTGCCTGCCTGGGAGGGGGTGTGAGACAGATGGGAGTGAGAGGGATCAAGAAAATGCAACCAGAGAATGGAAGGGAACATTTCTGGCAGTAGGACAGGGCTTTCTGGGGTGGAAACAGCTCGAGACAGAAAAATTCACTGAGGTAAGCCTGAAAAGCTACAGCATTACGCAAAACAATCCTTCTCTGTCCCATGGGGATGTAACAGGGCTATGTTGCTAATTTCCAAGGCATCCTCTTTGATAATAAGGGAAAATCCACAAGGGCTGAGTGGGACACTGGCTCAGAATATTGCCCCCAGCAGATGGCAGCAGGACATTAACCAGAGAGGACCACCACACACACCCCAGGCACCTCCCTCCCACCCCGAGTATGTGATGTGACATCTATTCCCGGAGACAGGGTGGATGTGGTATTGGTGAGTCAGTTCCTGAGAGGAACCATCTTAAAGTTACAAGAAAACCACATTTCTCATTTTTTTCTTCTCCTCTTTCTCAGGCTACAGTCATTAGATGCCTTGGTCACAGTACTCCAGTCACAGCCCTTTTTATAAGCATCAAATAAATAAGCCTGAGATGGTCTCCGAGATAAACTAAATTAGAACAACTATAATTCTTACTAGCCTTCAATTGTTTTCTGCATGCTGCTCACTACATTCCTTCTGCCATGGCTGGTTTATTCTGATTCAAAACTAAGAGTCTCACTTTCCTCTACACACCAGACCTACCAGGAAATGGTAGATGGAGCCCTCCTGGCCCTTCTGCACTCTGAATTAAGAGAATTAACTGATGTGCTTTATCTTCTCCTCAAAACTTTGTTTCCTATCCATTGCAGCAGTTAGGAGGGGGTTTTTGAACATCTTCTCTACTTCAAAAACCATAATCAAACTAGCAGCAGCTTGGGAGCTAGCTCCTCTCCTTGCTATACCTTTGTTCTCCCATTAGACCCTCAACCATATCATCTCCTCAACTCAGTCTTCCTCTCACCTTTTCGGGAGCATTGATGACACCAGTGTTGTATCCAAACTGAAGAGATCCGATGGCAGCAATAGTAACAGCATAGATAAGAGGTGCTGTGACTTTCTGTGGAAAGGGAGGGAAAACAATTATTTAGTTAATTTGGTCATTCATGCTTTCTACAAAACTGCAGCTACAGCTCATAGGTGCCATATACAATTGCACCAAGGGCAGGGAAGGTTTGGTTTTTGTTTTTTTGTTGTTTTTTTTTTTTCCCAAAAAGGGTGGATACCAATAACAAGAGACCCTAGAAAAGAAGATGAAATGCTACATCAGGAAAAAGTTCTGTGAGTAGAATTAGCAGAGCCTGCCAGGACCTCCCCTTTATTATCTCATGACCTTCATCAACTACTACCAGCTCATTAGTAATGAATGCGCTGGCTGCATTAGTGGCTGTTATTTTAGGTTGATCTGCTTTACAGAAAAGCTTTTGCTGATCTCTGGCATGTCATGAAACAAGGGTCTAACTCTTCTCCATGCCAGCTGACATGTTCCCATAAATTCAATCTCAGATCTGCCCATGAGCTGTCCTGGCAGTCACTCCTAGCAGTTTAAACATGCACTCTTCAGCAACAGGCCTGCTTTTCCCAGGCTAGAGCTTCCCAATCCTGCCTCAGGCTACTTGGCAGGCAGGGTGCATCACAGAGACAGCAGTGGTGCTGCCAACCTTCCCATTTATTTTTTCTTGAAGATGTGGCAATACGTGGTATTTTAAGTGAAGCAAAGGCCCTGAAATTTTAATATATGTGACTTTTTATAAAAAAAAAAAATAAATACTGAGCTCTCAGAACTGTAGAGGAAGCTCAAGGGTCCAACCACAGAAGGCCCACAGACTAAGAAATGTAAGAATCAGTGAAAGTCAACTGACAGTTTTCCACATTTTAAAGCTTATGGAATTTAAGCCAGCTCTGTGTTAAGGAAGCCTTGGGGAGCAGGTGACTCGGGAGCTGGCGCTTAGATGGCCAGCGCCTGAATTGGCATAATTTGGAAATATTGTGTTTCTGTCTCAAGAGGGACTGGAAGCTTTTCAAAAAATATTATAGCAGTCCCTTTTCTAAGGCTTTCCAACTACTGTCCTAAGATTGGCAGGAGAGAAAAGTACCATGTGGGGTACAGTTCTTCCAGTCTCTCACTTTCCAGCTCAGGTCCAGGAACAGTGATTTCTCAAGGCTGCCCAAATTTCTTGTCAATAGCCTCTTGCCAGTGCTCATACTACCTTTACCAACCTTTCAAGTCAAGCATGTAGGTGCTTCAGACCTGCCCAAACCTAACACAGCTACCAGTTATGCCCCAGTAAACAGAAACTGGGGAAATTACTCTTTGGCATGATTTCCCCCACCCACATCATGTAAATGTCTTCGACTGAGCTATACTCCTGAGGCTAATGATGGAGACAATGGGAGTGAGGTCCTCTTGCAGGGGCAAACTATTTGCAAAGTAGGGTTCACACCTGGTATGGCTTCAAAGTAGGGTTCAACATCCTGGGTGGTACAGGCCTTCTCCCTGCCACTCTGTGACCACTCCCCTCACTTTTGAAATTGAAGGAAATCGACACAGAGCCACAAGGATACAGCTCTTTCAAAGGACATGGTTGCCTGTAAAAGGGCATAAAGACATCGAACCACTTTCAGGACTACAACCCAGGTCATCCCTGGTCAGCAGGTATAGCACAGCTGAGGGCAAAACCTAGCTCTCTACTACACGTTCAACACAGTGACTCAACACAACAGCATCTTTTCCCTTAGCATTATGCTTTGTCATGCCTTGCAATGTTCAGAGTTGGCCTTTTTCATCCTGTGTGCAGCAGGGACCTGCTTTGTGGTACTCCTTACACCTACAAGATAAACTCGCATGCTATGAGGTTAGTTCTTGTACTTTCTTTCATACTCCATTCCGGCCTGCTGTTCATCTCCTGTCCACTCTCCTACCACCTAGACATCACATGGCCTGACCCAGCCCTTCCAGTGAGCCAGATCGTGATCTAATGTATGGATCATTTGTTACTGCTGGAAGTGCCTCGTTGCCCAAAAGGCAAACATGGAGCTCAGAAATAGTACAGCTACACCCACCTTACCCAAAGGCTTAAGGCTGAAGTCCGTACACCAGCAAGAAATTCAAACCACTCCTTCTCCCTCTGACCACAGGCACCACAGCAGCAGTTCATTTTTCAGGAGATGCGCCTCACCAACCCCTCTCTCCTCCACTGACCAGAACCTCAAGGCAGTACAACTTGTTGAATTCCACTAAAGAGGCCTCCTAGCCCTCCTCTGAGCGACCTTGATCAGACAGATGCTCTCCTTTCCTCCGCCTCATCTTCTCACACCACCCGCATCTCCCATCAACATGGCGGTGAGGGCCCCGGGCTTCCCTGATTCTGCTGCTCCTGTATAACTATAATAATCCCCTCCCCAGCCCCCGCATCCTGCTCCTGGTCTAGCTGGATGCTTGGCGTCTCTCCTCACTCTTTGCCCGCCCGCTTTGCTCGCTTGATGCATTCGAGCGCTCGCAGTCATTAGCTCGCCCCAGGGGCGCACGCCTCGCTCGTAGCCGCAAGACGAGCTCTATAAGCGACAAACGCTCTGTCCCGCGCTCTCCCCCACCAAAGGGGAAAAGGCACAAAAAAACCCCCCAGGGCACAGATGGGCACTTAGCTTTCTTTTCTTGAAA
>VZTY01031370.1:75033-107535 GCA_013400935.1 Turnix velox
TAGTCTTTTTTAGTCTTGGAGGTCTCTGCCTGGTCCAAACCAGAGCCGGTCCCACCGACAGCAGCCTGCTGTGGTCAACGCTGGGCTCGGCTGCGGGTGCTTTTCCCATCTCTCGAAGGTCTTTATAATTTGGGATATTTTATTTTGGTTTTAATTATTATTGTTATTATTTCGTTTTGTTTTTCAAATATATTTATTTCCCACAAAGCTAGAATCTATGCTATTTCCTACGACAAAGCTTGAGTTGTGACCCTGTTGCCCCAAAGCCCCAGGTCCATACATCCTGCAGCAGCGTTTGGTCCCAAACTCACATCCTTTCAAACCAAATCCTGCTGCCGGGCTTCGTGTTTATTTGTTGTCGCCCCCCAGGCCACATAACCGCCAGATTCCTCCAGGAGACAAAGGAAGGGCTGTGCTTTGAATCTCGGGCCAAACGGCAGCTCAAAGGGTGGAGGGGGGAAAAAATGGTTTTTGAGTCATTAGGAAAATTATTTAGCCATCACTTTGATAACCAGGTTCAAGGGAACTGGACGTTTGAGTTTTACTTTTCTGTTTATTTGACGTGGTCACCTGAACACACAAAGCTAGAAATTAAGAGGTCGAATGGGGTGATGCTGTCATAGAATCACAGTTGCCCAAGTTGGAAGTGGCCTTATAGTTTATCGAGTCCAACCATTAACACAACTCGGAGAAAATACACCCCTAAACCTTTATCTCTAAGCGCTCTATCTGCTAAGGGAGCCATAAGACAGCAGTTTGTGGCCCATTGGTTCCATGTCCTGCCCCCTAGCTCCTTAAGAGATAAAGAAAGAGAACAAGAGTAGGGTAATTTTTCACTGTTTCCAGTCCATCCTCTAAATTCTCAATGTTCATCTCCTATGAACAGAGTTTATCTTTGGTGGCCTTCACAGCTCCTTGTTCTGTTGCCCTGAGAGGAAAACAATCTACATGTTGTGCAACATAAATATACCCTGGAACATCACTGCCTGACCCACATCTCTTATGACAAACAGTAATCGTTTCCCTACTCTCCTCCAGCCATTCGTGATTTTACAGCTCGTCACATCCCTCTCCATCACCTCTTCTCCAAGCTGAAGCCCATTTAATTTCTTCCCTCATTCATGGGAGGTTACATTGTTATCTCTGCCATGTTAAAATATTACTCCCATCAGAAAACCGGTTGTGTGGAAGGGCAGGGGAAGCCAGCACAGTCTTTTGTCCTAGGGTCTGTGACATATGCTGACCTGCACGAACACCCTCAGAAGAGCACCAGGAGACAAAAGCAGGAGGAGGAGCCCAAGCAACACCCTGCCCCAGGCCCATCACAAAAGCCATCAGCACATCAAAGGTCTAATTTTCACACTCCCCAGGGGAGCACGGAGGCACAATAGCAGGTGGCAACCTCAATTAAAGCCTGGAAGGAAGGGACACCCAGCCCGGGCTCGCCTCTCCCAGTCAGCCCCATTGTCCAGGTGTGAAACCCATCACCAAGAGTGAAGGCTGGACCCCCTTTCAGAGGGGCACCTTACAGGATGCGGGGGGAAAAGCATTTTGGGATTACACAGGGTTTAGTGTGGGATGTTTAAGAGAGGAATCAAAGGAGAGGCATAAGGGGGAAAAAAGGTCAGTTGTTTACTCGGCCACCAGACCTGCCTAGCCTTGTTCTGCTCTTGGTCAGCACAGTATTTTCTATCTTATTAAATTATATTATTAATTCTTTTTCTGGGTGAGATACTATTTATCTGGGGGTGGGGTGATGTGGTATGGATGAGGATCTGAGTGCCAAATCACAGGGGCCCGTGTGCCCATGGTGCAGCCAGTTGAGTTTGGGAGTGCAGGTGAGCATCAGTGAAGATTCAGTTGGACCAGCTGGCAAGCAGGGAGCCAGCGGGTGCCTCAGGGAGTAGCTGCTTATCAGAGGAACCCAGGCAGTTCCATGCAGCTGAAGAAGCCATGGGCACTGGAGGTCTTTAAGAGTGAGACTCACCGGTGTCTTTGTCTCTAAGGGTGAGGCCACAATAGATTGGCTACTGAAGGGACCAAAGTAGCCCTAGCTAGCTCTGCACATGCACATGTGTGTGTGTTTGTGTGTAAGTGATGGAGTCTGCACCAGCCACAGGGGTGGAGCTGCAGCCTTGAGGTTTCATACGTCCAGATGCCAGTGACTGGGAAGACTGGGATCTGGGGGCAGGTTGAGTGCCTGAACCCAGCTCCTGGAAGGATCCACCTCATACATGTGTGTGTATATATATATATATATATTATACCTGTGTATTTCTCCTTGGCAGACATCCTGCTCAGTCCAGGTGGAGAAAAGGATGAGACTATTGGTGCTGTTTGTGTAAATACTCTGTGCCTCTGTGTAGATCTGGGTGATGTCCATGTATACACGTGTTTATGTGTGTGTGCCTCCTACTGAGAATACAGTAGCCTTGCTACTGGGAACAAGAAGCTGGGGCAGCCTTGCCTCTGTCTTGCTTCTAGACCTGACCTTAGTTCCCTAGCATTCTTCAGCTAATCCCAGCTACATTTATTTTTCTATTTCTTATTATTGTCCATTTGTTTGCAGGCATAGCAAACTCCACCTTGAATCTGAATGCCCCACTGTCTCAAATCCTGGCATTAGGTCTGGAAATATTCACTTACTGGTTAGTGTGGGATGTTGCCGTATTTGGGGAGGCTCTTAAACATTTCCAGATTTCAGAGGCAATCTTTGTACTGCGCAAAGCATTCTTCTGAAATGGCTTCATTTTGAGTTTATTCTTGACCCGCATGACTCTGTTGTAAGTCCTGAGCAATTCAGATTTCAAGGCTAGATTAATTACATACATAGCTACCAGTACAACTTAGAAGCAATAAGAGTTTAGCTGAAAATTAAATCTCTAACACATGAGGCAGAACACAGTGGGTGGCACTTTACAGATCTGGTGGAGTAAACAGCAGTAAAAAAGACAAACAAGCTCAAAATACATCACTGAAAACCACACTTACCTAAGGAATGTGGGGAAAATACCCACCTCCCCATCTCAGTTATTCTTGCCCCAATCTGAATTAATCTGTTAGTGCCCAAATATTTGAATTTGAAATTTGCATCAGTCTATTCCTCCTAATTATCAGTTTTTGTTTCTCTTCTCAGACACACACCTATCACCTGCATCACAGGGTGATTGTCTTCTGAAGATCAGCTGTTGGGGGAAGTACCTTAATACCTGCTTATCAGAGTTATCTGGTACTGCACCAGCCAAAACCATTCACCCAGTCTTTTTGTGAGTGTAATGCTCGTTTACTATGCAAAATGCTTTAGCAGCACTAGGATGGAGGCCCACTGCAGGGTGATGGTGTCCAGCCAGATATAAGATTCCTAAGGAAAAGGCCAGGCAGAACTGGCCCCAGGTTGAATTTGATGCTGGCTGCCCCTACCTTAAACACCAGTATCCTAACCATGGTGCTATGGGGTGTGTGAAAGGCTCGTATTTTGCTTACCAGGCTTTTTTCTTTTTAGTTTTGTGAACTTACGTGTCTAAACAGTTGGTGCATGCCAACTAATGTTTCAATCCCAGGGAACGTACATTTTTAGAGGAAAGCAGTTTCAATGGGCAAGCCTGTTCTTATCTCAGTTTATCCCAGAGGCTGGAGCTGGCAAGTGACCCCACAGAAGCACTTTGCTGTGGCTTTTTGAGAGTGTTGGAGTGGAGCTCCAATATGTAATGCGTTCTCGGGCAGACACATTGCATACATACAAAGCCTTGGCTCAAGGGACAGCTGGGAAGAAGATATATTGGGTGTTAAAAAAAAAATTAATATTCTTATTTTGTCCACACCTCCACAACCTAATAAATACAGAAACTGATCAACAGGGAATGACCAGCCACTCTGCTGTCCAAAAGAAAGGAAAAGGCACAATGCTCCTGGCAAGCTATGTTTCACCTTACACTAGCTGCTTTGTCATATTTGTCCAACTTCCAATTCAGTGCTGCTGCCCCATATGATGAAGCTTGTTCTGCATTCTGTCTTCACCCTGCAAATTTAGTGAATTCTTTCTCATGTTTCTTATTATTTTGCCTGGAGAACAAATTCTTCAGAGATAAGAGGAGCGGGGACAAGGAGGATTATTATGCAGTGTTTGCCTTGAGAGATGATTTTGTGCTTTTCTGATTGTTGTGTTTATAACAAAAGGGCATTCAGAGCAAAGGAGAGAGAATGAGAGCCAGCAAGGGCCAGATGCTTCCCCCACAAGTCATGAGTAACTTTTATTGTTTAGAGGAGCTGCAAAGTAGTGGGAAAAAAGATAAAAGAGAGAAACAAGATGATGGGTGCTAAGAAGGACCGCTCTTAAAAAACAGGAGGTGAAGAGAGTGAGAAAAGAAACAATGGATAGAAGAAGGCAAAGAAAAAAAAGGAAAAGGCTAAAAGGCTTAACGAGGTTAAAAGCAGTAAAACAGGTTAGAAGGTTAGGGCCGACTAATGAAACAGAAAAAGATGGGGAAGGTAGCAGCAAAGTCTCAGAGGAAAAGGGTTTACAGGTAAATAGAAATATAAGATGAACACAGGAAGAGAGATGTACAGTAGGAACTTGCAGAATTACCCAACTAGGAGAGCATAGGCACAACACTGAAGAGATGATGGCATTAAATCAAAGCTGCCTTTTAACCTCTGCCCTCTACCACTGTGAAATGAAGGCTGGATCTAATCCCTCTGAAAATTTTCCTAAACCCAGTCAATGAATCAAATAGCTGAAGTAAAATTTTTTAATACTTTAACAATTGCTTGAAAAGGGAAGTAACCTTTGTAAAAAAAAAAAGTTATATAAATCAACACACTGGAAAGTAAACCACAATCAGTAGCATCATGTTGACAATTCCATTTCCTGTATCTGTCTCGGTATTTTCTGAGAGATATGACAGCTCCTAGAAAGTTATGTGTTTCCCAGTCCCACTTCCCACTACACTTCAAGTCTTGGAAGAAGACTCCTGACCAGCATTCGGGCTCTAAGTGGGGTTTTTTTTATGATTTATGTTGCCTGAGCAACCAGGCTTCCTAGCAAAGAGGGGAGTTACATATCTGCACATTTGCCTTTTTCTTTCTTGTGGTATCTGTCTTGTTTGATTCTAATGTCATTCCATACCTAAGAACAGCCATAATGATGTATGTGAATATGACTCATGCTGTAAATGTGTTGTTTCCACAAGTAACTGCCCTTCTTATGAGCTCTCTTGGTTTCTGCCTCCTTTTTTCTGGAGCGTACCTACAACAGACTTACAAAGCTGTGCCAAAGCCCACATCCCAGTCTGGGACTGCTGGGGAGGTGGAGGTACCAACAGAGCAGTGTTGGGAGCTCAGGGGTGAGGTACCTCCTTCAGGGTCAAAGCAAGAACCTTTTGCCAAAATATCTGTGGTGTGGTTTTTACATATATCAACAACAGTTTTCCCCACCTTGAGCTAGAAATTTAATTTGAAGCACAGTGGAAATAAACAAGATGGTTAATTAAGTTCAATTAAAAGAATCAGCATAAGGTAGAGAAAAAAATTGTACCAAAGTATAAAATCTCAAATAACATTTTATAGCAAAATCACAGGCAGCAGCATAGCAATGGGAAAATGTTCCTCGTTCAGGAGAGCAGTTGTGCTGGGGATAAACGAGTTCATGAAGAAGCCTGGAAAGGAACTGAAGGTATGGGTTAGAGCGAATTAGGCTTGCAGCTGAGACCTCAAGTGATCCCTCCTTTTCCCAAGGGGTAAACAGCATAAAATCATAGCATAATCGAATGGTTGGGGTTGGAAGGGACCTCAAAGATCATCTAGTTCCAAACCCCCAACCACAGGCAGGGACACCTCCCACTAGACCAGGTAGCACATGTATAAGGAGTGTGTTGTTTTTGATGGGTCTTCGAAACAAAGCTAATCTTTACTTCATATTTATTGATAAAATACTACATTCAGATGGGAAAAGGTTGTTTCTAAAAGAAGGAAAACAGTTCTCCTGAAGACACTCCTCACTGGCATATGTGGGACTCTGTGCCAGCCTGACAAAAGGATAATGGGGAGTTTGAGAGATTCAGCTAGACAATGTTCTCCATCTGGTTAGCTAACTGTAGTGCTCCAGTTGCACAGATACTGATCAGAAAGCACTGGCTTCCTCACAGCAGCGTGTTATACCTAGCTTGGTCAATCCAGCACCAGCGCAATAGCTGCTGGGGCATGCTGCCTCCTGGCACATGGAGCCAGTCTGGGCCTGCACACCACTGCACGGCAACGGGGTGGAGGCATTTCACCAGGGCAGGCTTATCTCACATCCACATTTAGGCACAAAGCTCACACCCCAGCATTACTAAGGGCACACACAACCAGCACATGCACATACGGGATGCACAGTGGAACCCACCCGCTGTACACACACAACTGCCCAGCAAATGCACATATTAGACGTGCAGATGTTGACACAGTAGCTCAGCAGCACAGAAACACACTGACACATTACTGGGCACAAGCAGGGCTGAGGATTCACAAATACCACTTCTGGAAGCATTTCACATCGAGCCACATTCTGCTCACAGTCACCCAGCCCAGCTCTAAGCTCTTCAGCTCTGGCGTGAGGGAGGGTTGTAGCCTGGGGTGCAGGTGGGAACAGAGGCTGTGAGAGTGGCTGGCTTACTGACATCACATGAGTTTACAGCAGCGGGATTCACAGGAAAGAAAGACAGACCCTGGCTGACCCATCTCTGCTCCCCTTGCTGCTGTCATATAAAATAAGCTACTTTTTCAGATGGAAACACTCAGGCGGATGGATCTGAGCCTCTTGTTCTCCCTTTGGTTTGTTTCACTTCATGGGCTAACAACAGATAAGCAAGTCTAGCACACAGGGGCTCATTGCTCCTCTCCCAGCAGGAAATGTTCCTATGGAGTGCTTCCCTCTCCCCAGAGGTGCAGCACCCCACAGTTGTTGCTCAGGAGCCAGAAACTGGGTGATGTGAAGAGTGCACGCTGCTCCTGTGCTGAGCAAGAGTAGACAAGGAAAGACAAGAAGGAATCCACCTTTAGGATGTACTGCCTTATGCAGCCAGTCCCATTTTGTATTACCAACAGGCTCAGACACAAGAAAAGAGGCTGGAAGGATCATGCAGCCTCATTGTGTCATCCCAGCAGTTCTGCCCCACTCTACCTTGGAAACTGGATACCAGGAACCCAGGGTGGGCACCTCCTTTAAGCCACGTTCTCAGTTCATACAGACTCTTTCAGGGGAAAACCACGCATTTTCTGATTCATGCTTGTTCTCCCTTCCCCAGTCTCCTTCTTTTCTCCACAGTGATGCCTCCCCCCTCATACAAACCCCCCTCTGGATCTTGCATTGCTCCATCTGGGTGCTCCACACACCCTCTGGGTCACCCCCCCACATTGTTCCTACACCCTTTCACGACTCATTTCCACTTTTATACGTGCGTGTATCTGCTTGCCTGTGGGCCTCCTCATCTTTTTGAAAACTGGAGTGATTACATTCAGCTAGCTTAGCTGTGTGAGGATACTGTGAACACAAATGCTCTGTGTGTTTCTGTGGAAGATTCTCTGGGGCCTGTATTGCACTTGAATTTCAATATAGAATGTTCATATTTCAGTAACTTTATGGTGTTCTGATACTTGTCAGGTATGTAATGTATGCGATTGCATGCCTGCACAAATATTCGCATGTCTGGTATCACCAGTGCATGGATTCATGTTTTAATATGCACATATGTATTACGTTATGTCCATACACATGTGCTTTTATTTCTGAGCATACATTTAAATATCTATGGATATTTGCCCACATGCCACTTCATGCATACAAAGGTATGTGCTCATACGAGTGTATGCACACTATGTAGCTTTATTTTTGCTCGTGTTTGCATATCTGTACTTGCTTGCATTGATGTATCCACTATATTTTTTATATGAATGCATTTCTGTGTACTGGTATTCACCTATTCCTGATTTGAAAGCCTGCATTTTTATTGTTTATTTCTACTGGGCATAGTTTGTCTAAAACCAAACATTAACTTTCACATTCACATTACCAAAAATAAAAGCAAAATAAAATACAACAGAAACTTATGTTGGTAATGAAGGAGGGTTTTTTCCCCAGTATTTTGTTATGCAAAAAAAATATCACTCTCTGCAGTGATAAGGTCTCAAAACCCGGAAAAAGGGAGAGCGTGAACACTGGAGATAAGGCTTTTGCTGAAAGCATTAACAAACAATGCTTATTGACCAAATCTTCAAAAGAAAGCTGTACTTTTCCAACAAGATGTGAAGTGCAATACCTTTAGTATTTTACATCACCATTTGCATCAGGGAAGACTGCAACTACTTTTCTGCAATTGCCTTTTGCTTTGCATTTAAAAATAAGCAGAAGTCCTTGGTACTGCCCAGTGGCAACTCCCAGCATGTGGGAATCCCACATGGGCCATGGCAGCCCTGAACCAGGCCACTCTCAGAGAAAGATTTGGGAACTAGAGAGGTCACAGTCCTGGTAGCACAGCTCACTCCTTCCAACCCACATGAATACAGTAAGAATTCTTCCTCCAGAATATTTATTTGCCCTGCAACAGCTCCTGCTGTTTCTCAGTGATGAGCAGGCCAGCTGCTGAGAGATCAAGGCCTCTTTCAAGAATAGGCTTGGAGGCAAAAAATATTTAAACATCTTGATTATTGTGAAGCTTCAGCTCTGAGTTCTCCAGAGGTAACATATTCATAAATCATAGGATCATGTATTGGTTAGGAAGGCATCTGGTTCCAACCCCCCTGACACAGGCAGGGACATCTCCCATTAGACCAAGTTTCTTCAAGCCCCATCCAAGCTGACCTTGAACACCTCCAGAGATGGAGGACAACTGGGAGGAAACAGGCTCAGCACTGCTCTGTAGCATTGGCCTATGCTAGCAACAGATTCATAAAGCCTCCCTGCCTCTTGTTCTAACAGGAGCTTGAATCTTGGAGTCATTCCTTCAAGGCAGTGGGGAGGATTGTACAGGTATGTAGCACACAGAAAACATCATCACAGTTGGCTCTGATCCAGCCTGAGTCCACAGGCAGTGGACAGTGGGAATGAGCAGTCCATCCCACAGCTCCAGGTAGGGTTCAGGTGGTGTTCTCAGGGGAAGCCATCACATATCTTTCCAAGAGGGAAAGTGCTCGGCCTCAGGTCAGTGCTTTTGCACAGATTTGTTCCAGTTTAATTGACCAGGTGGGAACAGGGTGCACTTTGTTTGAAAGAGATTATACTCTTGAATTAGCCTCCTGCAAGTCTGTTATCGCTCTGCAAACAATGTGAGTATGGGGAAATGGACCTGGGAAAGCAGAGACTGGATGCATGAGGAAGAGCATAGATTCTTCTGTTGATGACACAGATAAGCAGAGCTGGCCATTCCCCAGCTCAGAAATTAAACTAAAAAAACCTGAGATGGCAGGTCTAGGGTTGCAAGGAGCTATAGGAAGGAATTACATGCTGGCCAATCCATTAACCCTGAGCACTGATAGAGATACTAGACTGCTAACAAGGGGACATATAGAAGGGATACCACACATGGGTAAAGGGATCCATCCAGTCTTTAAACTTGGTCTCTTCAACCAGTGGTCTTCTCCCCACTAAGCAGCATTTTTAAACATCAGTACTTCCCCTTCTACAAAACTCTGCCCTAGTCAGAGCTAGATACCAGGTTTGTGCCCAGTGGGTGAGTGTCTTGGTTTTAGGGTGACACATAACCCTTCTCTTGCCAGCTCTTGGCACCTCCTATATTTGTGCTTTCTCCCCGTCAAGCAATCTCTCTTCTTTTTCCCTTTTTCCCTCTTCCTTCAATCTTCAATCTACCTTTTAGTAGTTTCTCCATCTGTCATTTTGTCCTTTTCCAAGCACTGTATGTCTTTCTGTACACTCCCCCCTGCCTCTTCACTCTGCTACTCATCAGTGGCTCCTCCTTTCCCCAGTTACACTTCCTTTCATCATTGCTTCACTCATCATTTTCCTCTGACTGTGCCTCCCCTTTCCTCTCCCAGGGTTTTCAGCTGTACTTCCCTCACTTGTGTCACAAAGTTCCTTGGGAAAAGGAAGCTGTGGTCACCACAGAGTTAAAAGCATAAGTTGGGGGTGGGGACCTGTCCTTCTCTGTCCTTGATTAGTGCCATCGGCCTTCTGTGAGACTGGGGAGGTGTCTGGAGGGAGGGAGTGGGGCTGCATCCTTCTTCGTGTGGTCTCTCACGTCCTCAGCACCCAGGGTGAGTGCAGCAGTCCTGCTACCAGCTGCGCCAGTGCCAGGCAGGAGGGAGGCCAGGTAAAGCAGGCTTTTTGCATATCTCAGCCCTATAATCCCCAAGCAGTTGAATTTCTAAAGAAGTGAATACCTCACAGCAGTCAGTCTGATAGATATCCCCCCTGGGAAACTGAATCTCGATGGCAATTGAGACAGCGAAGGGACAAAAAGAGACTTTTTCAGAAGAGCAAGGAGCAGAAACCTCCTGTCAAGATATTCACATCCCCTTCACTCAGAAATACAGTAGTAGAAATAAAAAAAAAATCCAAAACCAAAGAGGATCTAGCTGAGTGAGACCGAACACACAAATTTAGGTGGTATGTCAGGGACTCAGCTTTTGAACCAAATGACTCCAGCTGAAGGACTGATGGGTTGTTCCTTCTTCTGATACAGCTAGTTGGAACTAGACACAGAACAGAACAATATTATGCCAGATCCCCAGTCTTCAGGGAATTGCAGAATAATATATCAAGTGTTCCAAAATGTGTCACTAATTTCATACACACCTCCCCTACACCCCTCATCTATGAGGCGTGTCTCCATATGGACCAATGCTGCAGAACTGTAGGATCTGCACACCTCACAGCCTTGCTTTTCACAGCACCCCACTGAAAAGAGTAAAGAGCCTTTCTCAGATGCATAACTTCTGAGGCACGGAGAGACTAAAAGTAGATCCCAGACTCAGATACCACAATGCTGAACACTACAGCATAAGCACTTTCTCAGTCCCTTAAATGGAAATCAAATGCCCGAAGGAGAGCTGAATATTACTATTATGGATGCAAAAAGCCAGCACCCAGGGGAGCTGCAATACAAAATGGCACAGATGAAAACAGTAAAGCCTAGTACTCTCCAGGCTGTGTAACTGCACTCAGTGCTGTTGGGAGGTGTCTCCCTTCAGAGGGGACCCATAGTCTGCACTCATCTCTCACTTCCTTCTAAGAAAGCAGCCACTAAAGAACCTTCTCACTGTACTAACAGAGGAGCTCTGTGGTTAGTGCAGTACCCCAGAGAGATCTATGTTCAGCTTCTCCACAAAAGGACTCTTTCTATGTTCCTAGACATTGTGTCCATGGGTCCACAAGTTGCTACTGGAGGACAAACCCATGCTTCAAACCCAGGTCTCGTAACTACTTGTGATGGCCTTTAAAATACATATATGCTCTGCTTAATAAACGAAAACTCGCTTATGGTAAAAAAATTATGAGAGTGAATACCAAAAGCCAAGACCACCTGCTCTCTGCACCTCTGCCAGGTAAGGAATAAGGCTTCCTTATGCCTCAAACCAAATGCATTCTTAATTATCCTTTGTATGGGGATGTGTCCTACCGCCTGACCCAGAATTTGCTACTGCTAACTTCTTAGGGACTCTGCCACTCCAGTAGCCTCCAGTGAGTAAAGCTTCCCCAGTAGGCTATTTTACAAAACCATACTAATCACCATTGCCATTTCATGTCATGTCTGATCAAGTAGAAATGCAAACAGTGTGCAACAGAAATAAAGAAAAATGACAGAAATTTGCCTCCAGCATTTTGAAAGCCAGAATACAGGGTATGGGGAACATGTTTTTTAGATGTAGTTTCCTGAACTTTGCCTATTCCTCCCTTTGGATTTAATAACAATCACTACACTACCTGTTTGTGGAACAAGGAGCTGAACGTATGGTGAGCTACAACAGTGGTGTGGCCTGGAAACCACTTCTGAGGGAGGATGTTGTGATGGGGTGCAGCCTGAATTGACCGACTTCTTAACTCTAGCCAGTGTCCTGGCACTACATCATAGGACTCCTTTTCTCCAAATTTAAGATTTATCTGTTTTTTTAGCTTTCCTTGTGGTAGCAAGGTGACTGAAACAGAGAAACAGAAAAAGTGATGACAAACTGAAGCAAAAGAAAAGGTAGGGAAATACCTCTTACATACAATGAAGAAAGGTAGGGGAAAAAAAAAAGTGAGAGTAAAACAAGATTCGGGTTAAGATGATATAAGAAAGGAATAGCTGTGCAAAAGAAAAATATTTGTGGAAGAACGGACAATAACATAACAAAAATGAAGAAAAAGGAAAACAGAGACAGCTGCTATAGAAACACATCTTTTCCTAGTGGGTGATATTCTTCCAGCTTTCAGAAAATAACTGGATACAGGTTGCATGACAGTGTAAGGGAAGGATGTTCTTGCAGCATTTTGGTATGAAGTGAAGCAAGAAGTGCAGGTGACACTGAGCAACGGGAACAGAACGTGTGCAGGATTCCTCCACTGCCTGCAAAAGGATTTTCTCTTTGATTGAAAGCCCACTCAGTAATTTTCAGGTTTCTCTTGGTCAAAAATCACCTCCTGATGTTAGGTGCAGTCTCTGTACAGCTCTCACAAAGGTACAGGGCACCACAACTATTCAGGCTAACCTATGCCAGGAGTTCAGGTTTCCTGGGGAATTTGGGACCCTGAGCCAAGTCACCTTTAACAGGTCCAAAGACTTATCAGATAACACATTCTTCAGCCTTTCAGAAGAATCACTGGATCAGAGACAGAGAGGACAATGTGCTAGTCACATGAGACCCTAAATCCTGAACTGACCTAAAAATGCAATGAAGCTCAAAACTCCATAAATAACGTATTTATCTGCAACTGATTCCTAATCAAATGTTGATGCAAGATTTATGGGAAAATCTTAAATTTTGAGGTGAAATGTAGTAGTAAAATATATGTCTGGCCACTGTTATCATTATCTGAGACAATCAGATGTTCATCCAGCAGACCCAAGCCTCCCCAAATCCCAACTTATCCTGTGCCAGGTTCAGTGAAAGATCTGAAATTACTTCCCCATAGCAGCCACTCCCCCAATTCTTCCAGAGTTTACCCCACAGAGCTCACAGTATTGCAGAAACCAACAGACGAAACTACTGATGACATGATCTTCAGAGCCTGGAGCCAGTTAGGGATGGATTATTAATAAGACTAATTACTCCTCCTAAGGGGCCCAGCTTAAATCAGGATGACTGTGTAGAAAGCAGCGTAAGAGATAGCCATTTCAGAATCACAGGGATTGGAAGGGACCTCAAAAAATCATCTAGTTCAATCCCCCTGCCAGAGCAGGAAGACCTAGATCAGGTCACACAGGAAGGCATCCGGGTGGGCTTTGAGTATCTCCAGAGAACTCCACAACCTCTCTGGGCATCCTGTGCCAATGTTCTGTTCTGTCACCCTCAGTGTGAAAAGTTTTTACTTGTATTTATGTGGAACCACCTGCATTCCAGCTTGCACGCATTGCCCCTTGTCCTATCATTGGATGTCACTGAGAAGAACCTGACCCCAACCTCCTGACACTCTTCCTTTACACATTTATAGAAATTAATGAGCCATGGCTTAAAGACTGATATCAATTCAAGGGGAAAGATTACACACATACATAAGGGAACATAAATACATACATAGAATCATAGAGTTGGAAGGGACCTTCGAAGGTCATTTTGTCCAACCTCCCTACAGTAAGCAGAAGCTTAAGGGAAAAGAATTAGTATTAACTCTGTTTTGCTGGTATGGGAAAGAGGTGTGAAGTGATTACATGGTTTGTTCCAAGAGAAAATCCGTCATGGAATCATAAATCCAAGTCAATATCCAGAGACCCAG
Source organism: Turnix velox (assembly GCA_013400935.1). Classification (NCBI taxonomy): domain Eukaryota; kingdom Metazoa; phylum Chordata; class Aves; order Charadriiformes; family Turnicidae; genus Turnix; species Turnix velox. Next base: position 88,937 of record VZTY01031370.1, read on the forward strand.
CCCAGTGCTTCACCAGCTGGGCAATACTCAGTCTTCCCCTGGACTAAGAGCAGGTGGCTGCTAGGTCTGTTAAACAAAGCCACTACAAATTCTGCATTTTCAGTCCAGTTTGTGTTCATCCTAGATTTCCTGCTCCTTTACTTACTTGAAGCCTCTGGCACCAAAGAAGAATTTGCTGTGAAGAAACATAGTGTAGTTATGGATCATAAACCCTCACTTGCCCACTGGGAATGTGCACAGCTGATGCTATCAGGGGAACCTACACATGTCAGATTCTGTCCATCTAGTCCTGGCCAGAAACAAAAAAATCCTCCTTTAGAGCTGCACTCAAAATTTTTGTGCTTAGAGACTGGGAAACTGATGTTCCAGTGCAACACTCACCCTAAATTGGGAAGAAATCCAAAGCAACTCACTGGGCAGTGTTATCCACCAAAAGAAGCTAGGGTATAGCCCTTGGGATATTGATGCACAGAACCTGGAAATATTGTTGTGACTGCCTGTGTCAGCCTGAGCACATTCTGATTTTTCACTGAGAGGAACAAGAGCTGCTCAGTGCTCTGACATTGTTTCCAAACTGTTGTTGGAAGGAGACAACATGGTCAAAGAGAAGACCAAACTAACACTGAAGTACACCAAAACCACAACCTACTCTTGTATCCCAATGGCCTGTTTTCCCCATAGGGACCTACTAAAGGCATACCAAAATCTTGGTGGCTTGTAGTGCAGTAAAGACCTGCCTTGACCTAGTCCCCAAGAATCAACATGACCTGCTCAAATACCGTACATCTTTTTCTGTCTCTAATTTTGGTGTCTTAATCTGATTTCTGGACCTTTGGTAAACTGCTGTGTTAGAAGAAGGCTTATACAAGCTCAGTTGTATAAACAGTTCTCTCTGCATAGATCTGCCATCTCTTCCTGACAGGCAGCAGGTGCGGACACTGGGCCTGCTCAACCATTTCCATCCAGTTTTCAATGTGCACAGAGATAGCAGGGAGGTCAGTTTAGGTCCTCTGTTTCCTAGCATAAAAAGAGCTGCGGAGATCCAGAGAGGGTTGAGAAGCACGTGTGGCACTCAGGCAATAAACCATGCCCACGTTCCCTGGCAGACATTGGCCTTTCCAGTTCCAATCTGCTTTCCCTCCCCTGTCTCATGCTTAGCTGGTGGGAAGTCATGTTTCAACTCCCACCAGACCAAGGGAAGTGTCCAAAATACCTCAGTTGAGTAACTCTACAGGCAGAGCCCCTGATATTTTCTCTTCCAGAAAGAATCCCATGGGAGGCATAAGGTGGATAAGCTATTCTCTATGCTCTGCTGAAAGTTTCCATAATGAAATGCTCATAATTCCTCTGCTGTTGCCTTTGTACCCCTTTCTGCCATTCTTTAAGGAGGGAGGCACAATGAAAGCAGCAACAAGTGAATATGTACACAAGAGTATGGGCAATGTTAAGCAGTGGAAATAATATGTGTGGAGCAGACACAGATTTTACCCATCCAGGGAAGATCTTACAGTTGCCCTGGCTTTACTCTGGCTCTTCCTCATCTGGAAAGATGCTGCAACATGTGGCAGCAATCAATGGCATTCAAGCATTTTGTTCCCCCCAATCTTTGTTCTCAGTATCCCTGTCTTCCCTGTAGCAGTGGAGCCCCACCAGAGCTACCCCACTTTATGACCCACCACTGGGAATCTATCACCCTCCAGCAATGTGAAATTAAGATGGACCCTCAGCAGTTTAAGTGACCACAAAATTAACTTCCTTTCAAAGAAAACAGGAGAATGTTTGTCCCTCACTGCACAAATCATGTGAACACAAGTTACGACAGCCAGAAAAGCAGGATGGAAACTACACACAGCCATCCAGCAGAGACAAGCCTGTGTTTGCTCATCCCAGATTTTGGCTCTGTCACTCCTACCTGACAACAGCTCTCCCACAAGCCTGCAGCATCCCTCTGTTACAAACCCAGGTAATCCTCATGGAGGAGCTCTGTTACCGTTTGAAATCAAACCCTCACCAACTACCCTATGACATTTCCCTCAGCTGCCTTCCCAGTTCCCTGACATGCAATCACCCTCCCACTTTCTAAGCATTTCCCTCAAGGCAACACCTCCCACTAGGGATCGTGATAAAGGCGTCCCCCCAGGCTTCCAGCCTCAGCCGACCTGGCTTGATCTCCAGCCCCCAAATGGCCCACCAGCCTCACCTGCCTTCACCAAGGAAAACAGGAAGGTGAAAGGCAGTGTAGCAAAACAAGGAGCTACATCTAGCCCAATAAGCTAGCTGTCCTGTCTGCAGGACTTCACAACCCTCTGTTTCCAGGACATCTTCTCCTGGGCTGATCTCCTTATACTAGTCCCCTAAGAAAGACAATGCTTCCCAAGCCACAAGGACCGACCAAACAGGACTGCATGTTCTGGTGAATACGAGGCCAAGGGAACTGAGATAAAGCTGCAATGGAGACAATAAACCAGACTCCAGCACTACTGGGTCTTAGATCTGCCCCAAGATCAGACCTTCAGGACCCCCCTCTCCTTTTCCCTATCATTTGTTCCTTACTTTGTTTTCTGACACTCTGTACTTCTTCCCCTCCTGCCTCCAAAAGGCTGGGGTAGATGTGTTGCTGAGGAGATCTCACCAATACAGCACCAGACCCAGTATGCCAAGACTAGCAATCTCAAACAGATGTGGAGTCCGCAAGGTCTGCTGGCTGTGCTGTCCTTTCCCCACTCTCACAGAGGGGCTGCAGGGACAAAGACACAGACACCCTACATGGCCAGCCTTGCAATCTGCTTCACATCACCAGCTCATCTGTTTCTACACAAACCTGGAAGGACTACAGGCTACTTCCTCCTAAATAAAGCCTGCAGGTTGTTTTCTGTTCACAGCTGAAGCAATCAGGTGTCCTCACTTGCTCTGCCTGGGCCAAGGAGTTTGCTGTTATGTATACAACATTTACAATTACTTCAGAGTTACTCTGATTCATCAATTTCGTAAAAGGCTGACCAGTTTTCCTTCTTTCAGACAAAGAGTGTCAATATCAGTGGCTGTGCTAAAACATTGAGTTTTCCCAACGACACTTCTTTTGATTCCATCATGGACCAAATAAGCACAGAAAATGTGACTATTTTGTTGTGCATTAGATCATTTTAGGTTTTTTATTGGCACTTGTTGAAGTGTAGGTCACAAATGGGGAGCTTTTGAGAAACGTAAACAAATGCTTCTTGTAATCTTTCATGTGAGTCATCTTATCTTAGATCTGTAATAAAAATCTTTTATCAGCCCATTTCACAATGAGTAGTTGTTTTGATAGTTACAAGATCTGTTTCTTATGTGCATGCTATTTCTAAGTTCTATGCTTTTATTTTTTTTTTTTTCAGACTAAATATGGTTTTGGAAGCAGGCTACTTGTTACTGATTGAGGTATTTTTATTTTTGACAAAACTGGATGTAAGGATATCTACAGCAGAATAATTATTCCACCATGGGGAACACCAGTTTATTTCCCCTAGTAAATAAGCGAGGCGAGATTAAATGACAACATGAGCAATTGTAACTAGTAAGGCTCTAGAACAAGGGAATCTTCTTGGGCATATTAATATCTCTCTCTCGGCAAAGTCAGCCTTGATTTGTCATTAGTCCTTTACCCAGAACACCATGTCAAGGACAGCACAGAGAAACTACCACAACAGCAGCAGTTAATATTCCCAACAGTTTACAAAGGTGGGAGTTATTTAATGCCCTTGCCATATGACAGGAGTCAGTCATGCCAGACCTGGAAATAGACTTCAAGCCTTCTAATTTTGTAATCTCATTATCCCCTGGTCCCCACCTCCACAGCAACTGGAATTCCTGGCCCTTCTTCTGTGCTCTTCCACCTTAGCATCTCTGCAGCCAAAGCTCCAAGAAGCTTTGGTAATGTGATGAGAATGTGCAACTGGATCCACCAGTCTCCCCTTCTCACTACATGCTCACACGGCTGCCCTGTACTTGCTCTCTAGGACAGGTCCCTCTTCACTCCCGGGCTTCCGTGGTGTGCTCTGTACCATTAACTGCCCATCTCTTGTATTCCCTCTCTTGCACACTGCCAGTCCCCCTTGCTTTTGCAGAAGCTAGCATCTGCGTCATCTCTTCACCATCATCTTCCTCCTCTTCACTCTCATTTCTTCCAACATCTACCTCCTCAATTTCTCAGGCTTGGCCTAGGTTGAGATTAACATGTGATACTGATACAAGCTACAAAGGATAATCTGTTCATTTAACCAGTCCAGTATGGACACAACAGACTGGCTCTAAGTAATTTAAAACGGATCAAGTTGTAATATAAGAGGAGCAATTTAAATCCTAATTGAGGAAAGAAGTTTTTCTTTGCTAATCACAGTTTTCATCAGTTTGTGACATATTTTCCAAGATTCTCTCTTAATTTTTGTGGTCATCATCCTTTGGAACCCATAGTTTTTTTCATAAGTTTCTAACCAAAAGAGGCTCCCTTAAACAACTTTTTCATCATCCCAAATGTGACACAAGCCTTGTTTTTCCCCTTCAGATTCAGCCACCCACAAAGTGTTTTTTTACCATTATCAGGCAAATCACATGGCTTTTCTCATTCAGCTGCTTCCTCTTTGCATGTGTTTATGTTAATGTGCGCTTGCTTCTCATTCCAAGTTTATCACTCCTGCCTCAAAGTCAAAGACGGTATTTTTCTTTTTAGAAAAACAAAAGAACTTATTTTCCGCCTTAGATATGGATAAGGTGAGGCCAGGATCTGGGAGGACCGCCGCTAATCATACAGCGAGATGGAGAGGGGAAAAAAAAAAAAAGGAGACTAGAAAATAAGTCTGGAGTAAAAGCATGAAGGCAAAAGGTTACAGATAGGGCTGAGGAACAGCTCACACCAAGAACAACGGGGAGGCCTGATTCCAGCTTCCCCGTAGAGCCTCTGCTACGCAGGAGAGGGCAGGTTGCAACAAAAACCGGATTGCGTGAGAGAAGACACTTCAATACTCCCCTCTGCTGGCCACTGCCTGGGGACACCGGACGGGGCGAGCTCTGCTAGGGACGAAGTGCTTCTCATGGCTCCTCATTGTCCAGCCAGGCATCGGCTCCCTCACCAGCGCCAAACCCATCGCTTTTTGCTGTATCTCAGCAAGCTTGTTGGAGAATGAAGATGGATGAAGCAATCAGATCAGTGCAACTCTAGATAAATTCCAGATATTTATTTTGTGTTACTAGTTCAACTTTTAAGGTCAATTAGTAAGTCTTCTGTTTCTTTGAATTCACAGTAAGATGCTGCGATGCTCTCATCTCCTTGCAGCTCCTAACTTTTTCCTCCAGCAGGTTGGATTTGCTTTCCTCTCTGCTACTGAAAGAGGGCAGAAGCTACAAAACATTATAAAGAAAGACCCTATTATTAACAAAACAACATGTAAGCATACGTATCTGTAATGTATTGTGAATAATATTAATAGGCATGAAAAATCATTAATTCTTTTGCAGCATCCTTTTGTACTTTAATAAGTACTGATGCGTGATTTTGGTTCAACCAGGAGAAAGAGCTTCTTGGCCTGCTTCCCAGATGTGCACAGATCTGTAGAATTCCCTACAGAAAAGTTGACAATGCTGTAGAGAAGGGCTATTGTTTGGCACCAACGGAGCTCTTGCTTGTTTGTTGCAAGGGGTCTCCAGTGTATGATGTCACATCCGTTGCATCTGTATTGAAGAGAGTTTATGAACTTAAAGCCAAGTTCCATTTTATCTAAGGTTCCCAGCTCTGCATCTTTTTGCAGCTTAAATTTGCCATTACCTTGCTTTCATCTACAGCTATCAGATGGGTTTTCTGAGGTACTCACATCTTGGTAAGCATCCATTTCAACACAGGCTTGCCACCCCCAGACATCCTACTGCATCCCACTCTCCCCTCTGGCATCCAGCACGAGGCTTCCTGGCTGCCTTTCAGTCATTCCACCCTGCTGCCTCTCCTCATCCCAGCTCTCCTACTCAATCTCTCTATTTCTTTCTCTTTCCCTCACCACTCTCCCTTCTCATTTTCTTTTCCTTTCCACTTTCCCTGAATGACTGCAATGCTGCCAGAACCTGGCAGATGAGGCGTCCCCCTTGTCTCTGGATTAGCTAAATTAGTTCTATTAGCTACATGAGCTGCGTTCACTACAGGGAAACCCTCTTTCACAAGCTCATCTCTCAGCAATCCCAGACAAGAGAGGGCCATTTTTAGGGACTCACTTCCCCTGTGGTCATTTCACACTGTTTGTTCCTGAACTTTGCCCTAGCACCCGCTAGACCTGCGAAGTGTAGGGTGATGTACCCCAGCAGTGACTTGTGATGTAAAAAGACGGAGTGCTTGTTCCCCTTGGAAACCAGCTCTCCCTTTCCTCTCAGGCAGGAGCTGCTAAGCGATGCTCTTGTGCTCGGAAGGGAATGGAAGGGAGTGGTAACAAAATGTGGTGGTGCTTCTCTCAGCAGTGACCTGTCGCGAAATGGGAGGGCAGGGGACAGGCAGAACCACCTGCCGCTGAGAGGCAGAGCCCACCGAAGGGATGGCTGATTCATCTCAAGGTTTGACCGACAGCTAGTCGCCTACCAGAGACAAGAAGGGGAGGTGACAGAGGGAAGAGCAAACCGGTTCCCATGACAACCGTGCTCATGTCATCTGAGGTCAAAATTATGACTGAGGCTGCCAGAGAAAATGATGTGGATACGAGGATAAACCCTTCAGCAGCGACTGCATGACTCACTCTGACAGCGTTGGGTGCCCGAGCACACCCCTCGCTCCCCCCCCTCCCCGAATCTGGACTGCATTGCTTGCTTCCACTTCCTCGGGGCTCTCCTCGAGCCTGAACATCTATCTCCGTGCCTGTCCTGAATTCACCCCTAGCTATTTTTTGTTTCTGGGTCACCGAGAACACATCTGCGCAACCGGCAGAGGTTGGCTGCTGCGATGGGGGCTGGCACAGCCACCCTCCTCTTCCTCACCAGCAAGGGCTGCCCGGGGCAAGCTGGCAGGGAGGGCTCAACTCCCCACTCACGGCTCCTTCACTATCCTCAAGTTCCCCACTTCCTAAAAAGCCAACGTATACGTGCCTAGTGACGTTAAAATTACGTTGGCTTGGTTGGTTTTTTTTGGTTTTTTTTTTGGGTTTTTTTTTTTTTTTCTCTAAAAGGCAGGCAGCCTTTGCAGACCTTCCAGCCAGAAAAGGAGCTGGAATCGAGCAGTCTCTGCAGAATCCTGCTGCGCTTCAAACGGATTTCGGTTGCCATCTGGTGGCAACTGACCAGTACCTGGAAATGGAGAATAAATACCAATATCTGCCCCTCCGTCCCTCCTGCTCTACTCCCCGGCCAGTCTCTGTGCAGGGATCGCTCTCCTCCATTTATTCCACCGGCTTTAACTCTGGCCGTGTTACGGTTCCTTCACTTTAATAGCGACTGAGGGAGAATACTAATGCTATCTGATTATTCATTCATTTACAATTTAATGTCTCACAGATTCCAGGTTATACCTGCCATTGCAAACCTCCCCACAGTTTTCAGTTCAACAATGGCAATCTTTTTGACTATCCCACGTGCCAGGACTCTCTCCTGACTTCAGAAGCTTGCAGTTTGGCTCGCCCTAAACAAGACATCTTCCCTCTAGCCCAGAAAGCCCGAATGAGTCACCTATAGTGGGTCAGTTAATGAAGGCGAAATTGCCAACCCTATTTGCCTGTTGCAGAAATCTCCTAGTAGGATTGCAGCCCTGCTCACCGAGGAACATGAGAAACACCAGCCAGCCTCAGACTCCCTCCCCATCTAGCCCAGAGCCCCATGGCTGGCTTAGGGGCAGAAGCTTCATGGAAGACAGAGATCTGATGTCAAATGGTTTGCTTCAACTCATTCCTTTTGCAGGTACTGTCAGAGCTTCTGCTGGAGCCTGGCTTCAACCGCAGCACAAAAGTTTCAGCAGGTAGATGCAAATTCACCCTCTTGTCATCTCATTGTCCCCTGGTAAAGAATAATTTCTTTCTATTTCAGGAGGACACCAAACCCAAAGACAGCATGGAGGATTTAGAAGCAGGGCATCCTGATGGCATATGATTGTAGTCCCCTGTTTGGTTTTGGTCCCACCTATGGTTAGTTCCCCCTTGGAGCCCTGCCTTTGTGCCTCCCCCAGTGCCACCCTTGCCTTGCCCACATTCCCTCCTCTACCCCCAGCCTCATCTGCCTTGTGAACTACTCAGCCTTGTTTGTGATTATCTTTCCTAATTCCAACAAACTGACTTTACCAGTCAGGCACAGAGAACCCTGTGAATCTTCTACTTCAGTCTTCCCAGAGGCAGGGATGACTCACAACATTTTGTCACTCCCAGTTACTCAGCTGATGAAATCCCAAGAACAGCCAGCCACACTTCAGCTCCATGTTGATGTTGGTGCTCCACCACCAGCTTCTGCACCCTGTGAAACTACTCACTGAAGAGCAGCATCTCCTTCACTAGCTCTATCTCAGAGCTGAACTTTCCAGACAAAACTAGTGAAGACCACCAATATAATTTTTGCACTGTTACCTATGTCATAGGTTGGTTTTGACCCAATTTCAGGTCTGTACTGCTGATGGTGTCACGATGGCCAAACAAGCTCTTCACTGCAGCTTTCCTTTCAAACATTTATGTAGGGGCTTTTAAAAAACTGTTTATTTAGGAGTGCAGTCAGCAGAAGCTACACTCACAACATTAAAGAAAAGGCAGAGAGACTGTGTGGGGATGTTTGACAGTACTGTGACCAGCACCGCAGTCCCAAGAAGGAACCCTGCAATGCAGCATCCCCACTTTCAACAGGGGCAGATCAGAAAAGCCCTGGTGCAGCTTTAGTGCTGACATAAGTGCTGACATCCACTGGTGTCCTAGGTTGAGCAACACAAAGCAAAATTCTCATCTAATGCTGAGGAAATACCCTCTTTTAGAAGACTCTAGTGATAGAACTTGTGAAAATATTTACATTATAGCCAGCTAGGCTATGTAGGAGTCAAGGTCTCAGTGTTTTCAAGCCTTGTCAGGTGCAGGGATGAGGAGGAGCAAGGCCTGGGAATTTGACCCAGGCAAGCCAACAGGATTATTTCATAACATTTATGTCACATTCAATATAAATTAGAAAGTTTGCTGTATGATTTCTCTCTCTGCCTTGATAGTGATAGTCCAGACAAACTCCTTTCCCCAGTGACAGAACTTTGATGCCTTCCCTTCCTCCTAAAGCCATTGCTTTCTTAGTGTCCATCAATTGCTGTCCACTATTAGGAGCGTACAGCTTCCTACTGATAGAATTGGCTGACCATAATTCTTGTATATCTTGTATTAGTATTGGGATTAATACTGGTTCTTTAGGATTGTTGTTAATTATTGAGTATAATCCTAATAAATCTATTTATGTTTCAGCCCTTGTGTTTCCTTGCTTTCCCCAATTCATAGAATCATAGAATAGTTTGGGTTGGAAGGCACCTTAAAGATCATCTAGTTACAACCCCCCTGCCTATGGCAGGCACACCTCCCACTAGAACAGGCTGCTCAGTGCCATGTCCAGCCTGGCCTTAAACACCTCCTGAGAGGGGGCATCCACAACCTCTCTGGGCAAAATTCCCCTTATGGATGTTGAGGGGTCATCAGATGATAGAATAATTGCCTAAACAATAGTAAATTGTTATGGGTTTTCTCAAACTGTAACAACTGGCAAGACCAGAAGGCTGAGTGGTTGCAGGGTTTGTAACTGGCGGTGTCACCCAGCTCCCTACAGCTCCATGCTTCAGCTTCATGTTCAGTCCAGTGCACTCACATCTGTTACTTCAGTCCAGAGAGCAGAGACACACGCTAGGGAGTTGTCTACCATCACACTGCTGGAAGGCATCAAGGGGACAGAGGGTGGTCCTCAGCCATTTTGAGTTAAACACCAAATTCCACAGACATCAGAAACCCAGGCAGTCCAAGAGACCACACAGACCTTTCAGCCCTCCTCTCTGCTCCAAAATGAGCTAACCTTGTCCTACCACAGCATGATGGGAACAGGACACAGGAGTCTAAAAGATAGATGGATGACTACAAATTTCATAGAAATAAAATTTTATTAAGAATATTGTTTTTTAACAACTTAGCAGATCTTCATAACTACAAACTCTTTTGTGACAGAGATTATTTGGTTATACAACCACACTAGTGAGTGAAACGGTTTCTGGAAATGTTATCCAGCACCAAAATTTGATGTTTAAAGTTTTGTTAGCAGACAACTAACAATCTGCCAAACAGTCCATGGCTTAGGAGTCAGCACATGGCAAGGAAGTCTGCATGCAGCCAGCCAGTTATGGTGGGCAGAATACTTCAACAATATGGCCACTCTGTGCCCATTACCTTCAAAGTCAGAGAAAATCCTTCCTTAGTTTACTACCACAGAATCAGCTTTTCTCTGTGAGTAGACATTGAGCTAATTTATTGTTACTTGGTTCACTTTCCATACTTCATCATTACTGTAGGCTCTTTGCATAGTATTAAGATAATTTGGGCCAAGGGGTAAATGCAGTTTAGTTCCAAAGCCATCTTTCACTATCATGTCTACATATGCAATGCTTGATTCACTATGATGGCAGAACCAAGTTGATGCTTTTTTTTACATTTCCTGTAGAAAATAAAAACTAGTTTTCAGGATCTAGCTTATGGGAAACACTGGTTAATAGCTCTACCATTGCTCTCCCACAGTGTTGTTCAGGTCCCATTGACTTAACCCCAGACACTAAGACTCCCTGTGGGAGCCAAAGGCAATGCTGCTCTGAAACAAAGGCAGGTTACCCAATACAGTTAACAAAGCAGTCCTATGTTCCCAGAGCTTTACCTGCAGATATTGACATATTTTTCTGAGATAGAATGGTGAGCTTCTTTAAATTCTGTGCTGTCTATAAAGAACTGAAGAGGAGTACAAGCAAGACTGGGAACAAGTACCTCTTTAATTGCATCTCTGAGCTACTGGCTTGCATTTGGTGCAAATCACTACAAGGATAGAGTTGGGGAAGAAAAGCAGTTCTAAATCCAATAGGAAACAATATGTCTTCCAGGCAAGAACTGGTCACTTTGAGTCGATGTTTCCTCATTTTGCTGACACTAGTTCTTCCAGAGACTGCAGGCTAACTTAGCTCTGAATACTGTGCATCATCACAAGTGCATTTAAACTGCAGCAATGCCATTTTAAGTCACCCCCAGCAGAATTGCTGTCTCATAGCAATTCGTAGAGGGGAATAAGGATGATTCATTTTAAAATTTCCAAGCTCATGGATTGAACCAGGCCTAAAGATATTTAGGGACCCTCATTCCTTGGACAGAGGGACATCTGATGTTGAGTATTCTCCTACAAAACAACAACTGCAGAATGTAATTAGCAGTATGGTCAAAAAATCCTGCAAGTAATTAAGACTGTGTCTGTCCAATGGTAACACCAACTGAAGGAGTATGTTGTGCTTTCAAATATGAATGTACCAGAAACCTTCAATAGTTCAGAAAAGAAGAATGTGAACTAAGTTCAAATTAAATGGCTGTTTCCTCTTCCTGTTTCCACTCTGTCACCTCAGGCTCAATGTCAGAGTAGCACAGCAAATGAGATGCCTGTCCATGCAAGGAAATGTTAGTCAGCCCCCTTCTCAAGTTCTGTATCTTCATTTTAAATGTAGTTAAGTTTCAGTGTGACTCAACTTTGCAAAGTTCTTTGCTACAGTGCCTCCTGGGCATCAGTCACGTACCAAATAGTTCAGTGTCCTTAGCCAGGATGTTCCACCTCACAGCCACACATGGGGACAAAACTCTATCAAACACCTCTGTTTCAAAAGTATTGTCACTGATGACGGTGCTGGTACTATAAACCCATGACAGCTACATAAATGTCAAGCTCTTTCTGAAAGACAGTGAAGGATTTGGCTTAACCACTTCCTCCAGCAACAAATTCACCAGCATAATCTCATGACATGGAAAAGTGTTTCCCCATTTTTTCTTTTTTTCTCTTCCCAGCTTCACTGAATGGTCTGTTTGTTTTAATATTATGATACAAGAAGAACAGAAGTTCTCAAGTCTACATTTCCTACTTTTGTAATTATTTTACAAAATAGCTGTCAAGGTTTATACACCTCCTTCCAAAAAGGCAACCTCAGTTTTTCTAATATCTGTCTCAGGGTTTTTACATCCTTTAATAGCTTATGTCACCATTTTCTAGAACCTCTTCTTAATGACAGACTTCTGTGTCCTCCCCAGAGCATTCAGACAGGATTGTCCACACTGGCTGTGAAATCTCATGCCTGTGATTATTATAATTTAAGACTCCAGAAGGGGAAACATGTTTCCCTTGCCATTGCATTGTTGACTTCAATTACTGTTGCTCTAAACTTTCCCTGTTTTGGTCAGACTAAGATCTCCCAGAGCCCTCTCTAAAAAGGCTACTGTGAATTACTTTGTTTTCTGCAGAGATTGCTGCTCCACTGCTCGATTTTCCCCTCTTCTTTCCAGACAAACAACAAACCAAACACAGGGCAAATGCTTAAGATGTCCTGCTTTTAAACTTTTGCCATGGTGAAAATCTGTTGTTCAGTTCCCTTGCCTGCTCCTAATGGGATAGTTATTGTTTAAAGTCAGTTTGTTTTGACTTATACGGTAATGCTTAATTTTTTTTAACATTTTCTGCTTGCACAATCTAGGGAAGGCCATTCTGGAGGCTGCCTCCTTAATTTAAGACTTTTTTCCCTACTCTTCAGCCTAACTTTGGCCACTCTGTACCTGTTTGATCTTAAATTATTACTGTCCTTCCAATTCAAATCTCCTTTTCCCACCTGTTGCTTACTGTCAGGTGCATTCCTGGTTGGCCATCAGATCCCTTCCAAGTTTCCACTTTTCTAGGCAAGAATTTAAAATTTAGAATTTCTAGGATATTCACTCTCCTGAAAACACTAGAAGCCATTCTTACAGGTTTCACTTTGAATTAATCTTTACTGGGAATGAAAGATCAGAATTATTCACTATAATCTATATGGGGATTTAAATAGAAAATTCTCTTGATACTTTCCTGAATCCTATTTACCTTTTAGCAGTTCATGGTGTGTGACAAGCTAATACTCAAAAGAGCCTTTTCCTCTTTCTCTCTCATTTCCAATTGATGAGTTTCCAATAAAAAACAACAAAAAACAACAAAAACCCTTTATTCATGGCACTGTATTTTGCATACTCAAATCTCTTCCAAGATTTCATTTAATTCAGATCTCAGGGGTCTTTCAGTATTCTTTTATAACACCATGATCATTCTGTCCTTGTGCCATCAGCAAATTTCATTCAAATGCTCTTTTTATTTATTCCAAGGCCATGAATTCAAATATGAAATGAGATAAGGCCCCAAACTGACCTACATTAGTAATCCCTTTTCCCTATCAAGATTCTGTCTTTGTGGAGCAGTCTCAAAGGCCTTTTTAAAAAAAGAAAAAACAACATAACAAAATAGATCAGATTAAATGCTTCTCTTTTATTAACTTTATTGACAGAAAACCGAGAAGGGGATTTATGAGATACTTTTTGCTTAAGGATTCGTCTTAGTTATCACCATCTTCCAGGTGTTTTGACATATTTTTAATTGCCATTCCATCCAGCTTTTGAGAAACAGATAAAAGTTTCACTATTCTATTTCCCTGCTTCATCCCTAGCAGCTTTATATTACAGTACTGGCCCCAGTCTTTATTTCCTGCTCTAGTGCTCTGGTACCATGGCAGCTTTCTATGAAAGACCACATATTTTCCTCACCCAAGGAGACAAGACATCCAACTATCTCTCACTTGAAGTTCTCTGAAACTCTTGAAGATATTATGTTTAAAAGTTATTAGTATGCCCCCCATTTCTCCTTATGAGACTTTAATCTCCAAAAGCTACTTAATTGTAAAAAACAAAGTGTATGCAGGGCAAGAATTAAAATGCCTCCTACAACCTCAAAACTGAAGGTGGATATGAAAAAGCCAATTTTTTTTCTTGATTGTTCTCTTTAACCTCCCTTGATCCAACACATTCACTAATTCTTTCACAGGCTTCCTAATTCTCACACCCTAGAAGACTCTCTTTCATACTTCTAATTCATCTCATTGTTTGCTCTGCAACACCCTGTTTCAGCTTCCCTCCTAATTATTACATCCTGCAAATTCAAGCTTCTCCCTGTTGTAAATTCTGAAGAACCTCTTGCATTACTCTCTCAGAAATTATAACTTAAGTCATACGTGTATCCTTTTTTCCTTTTGATCCACAGGGATGCTTGTCATCCAAGACTATTATTATTGCTGATATCATAGGTATCCTCAGCACTTCTAAGGATTTTAAATTTTAACTATTAACTCTGATGTCTGCTTCCAAGTAGAGATGCTACAACATGAACTGCTCATTAGTTTGAGCTATTGCTATCAAACTTTATACCCTGTCTGCATTTTCACACTATCTGCTTTTGAAGTGGCAGGCAGACCTTTAATCAGACTTGCTGTGCTTCAGTGTCTGTGAAGTGCAGTGACTCTTTGAAAAGTGACTTGAGATGGTTCCACATCTACTGTTCCACAGCAACTTCTGTCCATCTTACAGAATCATAGAATGCTTTGGGTTGGAAGGGACCTTAAAGATCATCTAGTTCAAATCCCATGGGCAGGGACACCTCCCACCAGAACAGGTTGCTCAGTGCCTCATCCAGCCTTGCCTTAAACACTTCCAGGGAGAGATCACCCACAACTTCTCTGGGCAACCTGTTCCAGTGTCACACCACATCCACAGTAAAGAACTTCTTTCTTCTCACCAGCCTAAATCTCTCCTCTTGCAATTTGCATCCATTACTCCCAGTCCTGCCATCCTGTACCTTATTAAAAACACCCCAGCACTTCTGTAGGCCCCTTTCACGTATTGATAAGCTACTCCTGAGCCTTCTCTTCTCCAGGCTGAACAACCCCTATTCCTTCAGCCTGTCCTCATAAGGGAGGCGGAATGAGCATTCCCAGCTGCTAGTCCTGGGATGTTACCATGGCTTTCCTTCCCTGGCACCACTGTCTCAAATTCTGAGGCACAAAACCAGGTTTTCCTTTAAGCTACTGATTGATCTTTTGGTTCATTCACTGTAACTGCAGTACACTGTCAATTCAGTACAGGAAGTAGCAGTATCCAGCTTCCTCTCTCGGGCCGATTTTAATTCTGTAAGAATTTCAAGCAAGGAAACCAGCAAAAATCATTTCAGCCCATCAGATCAGAGGATTATCAGAATGCACCCAGGCATCTGAACTGCTGAGTTTCACACGCTGCTTTGTAACAGAGAGTCACTTTGTAACTGTGCTGCACTTTCCATCCATTGATCCTACAGCAACAGGACCTGTGTAACAGTACCCCTGTGAGCTGTCAGGCCCTACAATTTGATACTCATTATCAGCTTGTCTGTTTGTCCAGCTACTGAAATGTCTTGCTTGTGAGTACTTCCTAACCTTTAATGTAGTAGCACTACAGAAACCTTCTGAATCATGAAAGTGCAACTGCTGTTGAAATACTTTGTCATGGAAAAAATTTTTAGACATCTTACACTAAAGGAAAGACAGCAAAAATTGAAAATGTAGGTAAGAGAAATTCACTTCATTAGCTGACACCCCTTTCTCATTCTGAGAAAGCCTCTTTGTTTCACCCAAGTCTGCTGCAATACAGCATAGCAGATCCTAAGCCACCTAAAGTGCTTCAGAAGACTCCAATGGCTTGGTCTGTTGTACCACGACAGAGACAGGTCTCTGGCCTTACAAGCACTGAAATTAAGCCAAGAGCCTGCATTTATGTATTACTTGATCTCAGGCAAGCACTTACTGTCTCTTGTCAGCTCTGATCATGCCTTTTTGAGCAGAAGCTCCAGAACAAGACTATATATAATAAACTCCCACCTATCCATCTAGAAGACGTTACTCCCAGAGGCCCGTTCAGAGCACATCTCGGGAACAGGGCACCCACAAGGAAAGGCTGGGGCAGACCATGAATGTCACAGTTGAAATATTCACCCTAGCTTGTGGGAGATCTGGATCCTAGCTCCCACCTCCTCACATTGCTTTCTGTCAGAGGCATCACAGTCTGAACATGCAGTTAAGTATTTTGCAGTATTTGCCTTTTTTTATCTCCCTGTTATCCTGAAAAACAGGGTTCATAATCCATCTATTTTTGTCTCGGTGAATATTTAGTCATTCACACAAAAAGGAGAAGCTTTAAGGAAAAAAAGCCTTAAAATAAGCAACTGACTCCAGTTTACCCAAAGCTGGGTAATAGCAGCATTTCCCTAAGATCTGCTGGCACACCTCTCTTTCAAATTGGGCTTTTAACCTCAAGAAGATACAGAAGAAGCAGTCTCCTGCTCATGCTTCTTGGGAATTAAACCCTTGTCTACTCTGGTACCTATGTACGGCCACTACACCTGTCTGAAAAAAGGAGGGAAAAGCAGGTGACCCAGGTTTAAATCTTTGCAACAAATGTATGAGAAAAATGAAAGCGCCTTGCAGAGATCTAAAAAAAACCCAGGAAATCCCATAAGGCTCACAAAAATAAAAAGACCAAACACAGGAGACTGACTTTATTTCTGTCCTTGCAGAGGGAAAGGTCATAATACAAACTAAAGATTTAAAAGGCATAAGAGAACCAGAATGAAGAGAGACATTAGAAATGCAGCAATTAGAGGAAAAGCTTCAGTTAGAATTTGTGCCTTATCAGAGGTCAAAAAATCCAATTATGAGACCAAAACAGATAAGGAAACAGGCTTTGTTAGTTTCACAATTCACAGAACTACCTACTTCAAAGCACATTAAAGTGCAGCTGTAGCCTGCAAAATGACTGTCACAAATGCATGTGATGGCACAGAGAGGCTTGGAGAGTCTTGGAGGCAACAAAGAGCAAACCATCATGCATTGGGAAATGAAGACTGGGACTTTACCGCTTTTGAAAAAGACTTTCTGAAAGCACACCCAATATCCCTGTCTTAGACTTCGGAGTGTTTAATGTAAGGATCCATATAGTCCTGTTTGAAAACAGAGACTGGGCTTGGAGCATCTGTCTTATGAGGAAAGGCTGAGGGAACTTGGTCTCTTTAGTTTGTAGGAGACTGAAAAGTGACTTCATTAATGTTTATAAGTATGTAAAGGATGAGTGTCAGCAGGATGGAGCCAGGCTCTTCTCAGTGACCTCCAATGACAGGACACAGGGCAATGGGTGCAAGCTGAAACACAGGTTCCACAGAAATATGAGAAAAAATGTTTCCATAGTGAGGGTGACACAACACGGGTACAGACTGCCCAGAGAGGTTGTGGAGTTTCTTTCTCTGGACACATTCTGGATGCATTCCTGTGTGACCTGATCTGGGTGTTTCTGCTCAGTCAGGAGGATTGGACTAGATGATCTCTCAAAGCCCCTTCCAGTCCTTGATATTCTGTGATTCTGTAAAAGCTGCACTTTTGTGAGTGGTGAAAAGCAAAAGGACCTCTACCCAGAACTCAAATCATATCCTGGGCTGCACCAGAGAAGTTGTTGCCAGCAGTTCTAGAGAAGTGATTCTGCCTCTCTGTTCTGCTTTCCTGAGGCCCCAGCTGGATTACTGTGTCCAGCTTGGCTGTCCTCAGCAGGAGGACGTGGACCTGTTGGAGAGGGTCCAGAAGAGGGCCACAAGGCCCCCCTAGTGGCCTTCCAGTACCTGAAGGAGGCCTACAGGGAAGCTGGGGAGGGACTGTTTGGCAGGTGTGTAATGATTGGACGAGGGGCAATGGTTTAAACTACAGCAGGGTAAGGTTAGATTATCCATTAGGAAGAAGTTATTCACTGCAACGGTGTGAAACAGTGGAACAGGTTGCGGAGAGAGGTGGTGGAGGCCCCATTCCTAGAGGTGTTTAACGCCAGGCTGGATGAGGCTCTGAACAACCCGATGTAGTACAGGATGTCCCTGCTCAATGCAGGGGGGTTGGTCTACACGGCCTTGGAAGGTCCCTTCCAACTCAATCCATTCTGTGATTCCATTACTCCGCTCTACAGCGGCACAAACGCATCCGCCATCCCTGCCTTCGAGCTCAACCCGGAACGGCTGGGGCGCTGCGTCTCCACTCGCAGACGGAACTGGCCGAGCCGTTAAGAGGCAACAACATGGATCCACCGTCTGCCATTTTGCACGAGCCGGTAGCGAGGCGGAGAGGGGGATGCTCCCTCGCGCAACTCTAGCTGCGAGGCGGGAAGACCCCGCCATAGCCCAGGTGTCAGCGCACGGCGACATGGCCGCCGGGAGCTGGGCGGAGCGGAGAGGCTACTCTCCCGCAGCCGCCCACGACCGCCAGATACGCGGCGGGACGGGTGGTGACGCAGCAGCAAGAGCATGGCCGCAGCCCGTGCGCATGCGCCAGACAAAGGACAGGGACACCCGCCTCAGGCCGCGGAAGCCGTCAAGCCCGGACAGGAAGTGACCCCTGCGCGCTGTAACAAACAGCCCCCCCCAAGCACCCCCACCACTGCCCGGCCGGCCGCGCGGCCCTTTGTGAGTCACTTGACTGACACGCGGAGGGCGACCAATGGGAGCTACTTCTTCCTTCC
>VZTY01031371.1:289-14828 GCA_013400935.1 Turnix velox
GCCGCCGCACCAGGGCTGCCCGGAGCGAGAGCCCCGTCCGGACCGTCTGCGGCTGCGTCTGACCCCTCGGCCCCGGGAGCAGGGCGAAACCCCGCGGGCAGGACATGGGGACAAGGACACGAACCCACCCGCGGCTCGGCTCCAGCCACCGCCACAGCCCGGACAGTTCATGGGCACCGGGGACAGTTTTGACAAGATTAAGGTGATCTCCCGGCAGCACTAATGGGAATGTGTCAGAGTGCCAAACACAGCCCCACAGCAGCACCATCACCGGCCCCGCACAGAAAAGCTGCTTCAGGACCGGGGTTAGAAGACACAAAGTCCCATCCGTGTGACCAGTCTGACCCACAGCCCCCTCTTGTAGCCCCACGGCAAACAGCCCTCACCCCACGGCCACACACCCACCCTCAGTTCACTCACACCAACGGCATTTATTGCTCAGCTCATCGGCAGCTCAGCCCTACAAACCCTACAGACCCTACAGAGCCCGAGTCTGCACCTGCAGAGCTCTGACCTCGGGGCACTCAATGCACCAGCCCGGGAGCCAGCACGGACACACAGACATGTCCTGTCTATCTGTCCCCTGCAGCCAGCACGGACACACAGACATGTCCTGCTGCAGCCAGCACGGACACACAGACATGTCCTGTCTGTCTGTCCCCTGGAGCTCTGACACACATTGCAGTGCTTTGGTAGGTTTGGGGTTTTGAAAAAAGAAATAATCAATCTCATAATTTGCAGTAATGGCACACACAATTCACTCCAGCAAAGCTGTGGTAATGACAGACTTTAAAAATAAACATTGTCATCAGTCACTGACCTCTACCCACGGGAGAGAGCCCAGCCTGCAGCTGCACCGGGGCTGTGGGGTCACGGCCGTGCCCACACACACAGCCCACGGCAGCCCCTCGGGCAGGGTCACACCAGCCCACCATGTCCCCAGCCCCAGGGCCAGAATCGGGACGTGAGCACCCCCCCACAACAGGATTCACATTTTTAAGGAACTGCTTCACATCCTCTGGTTGAGAAACAGTATCTCAGCTGAGAAACCCCCAGATGTGTGAGCCCCTGTACCCACTCCTGACAGCAGCCCCTGCTGACAGAGGGGAGGGGGTGGGAGATGCCACCAGTCTCCTACAGGAAGCAGTTTATGTTGGATACAACCCAGCTCCATCTACAGGAAGTCTCCTACTATCCTGATGATCATTTCATCAGCAGCACAACAAACAAAGCCATGGAAGCACACTCCTTATCCTGTTTAGTGCAATGGCACAGACTTGTAACCCCAAAGCCAACCTACCAGGCTGAGAATCATCTCCATTGAGAACAACCACTCTCTCTCCTCCTCTGAGGCATGTTCCCCTCTTCAGCAGGTTGTGTTGCACACCCAAATTCCAGCTGACATGCACTTATGTCTCATGCTTCTGAGAAGACAATTCCACACTTGTGCAGAGACAGAAACATGACAAACCCTGCAGGGAGGTGTCTCTGCCCTGCCAGTGGGGCTCAGGGCACTCCGAGAGCCACAGTCCCTCCATGGGCACTAAGGCAAATGAGCTTTGATGCAGCTTAAAAACTTACAGAGATTAGATGCTCATATGACCCCTGCAACAAGGTGAGAACTCTTTCCAACACCCCTGAAAAACAAGGAGTTGTAAAAAAACAGAGCAGGGGCTGGATCCATAGAGCTGGGGAAATGTGAATTCCCCAAATACAAAGTAACAACAAATATGAAGTGAGAGAGTGAGAAACTGATGGGAAATTGAAGAAATGAGTTGTAATAGCTCCTTCACCAAACTGTGCCCTACAGCATCAGTCAGGCTGAAGAGGTGACCCCCACACTCTCACCCCATGTGGCTGTATGGATGTCCCTGTTTCTGCTCACCCCAGGGGGAGAGAAGCTGGGCCCGAGAGCTCCGCATGGTAGCAACCAAGCAGTGTCCTGTACCTCAGAAAATGAGGACACTGCAAAGTAACAGAGAAGACAAACCCCTGAAACTGAAGCAGCAGAGGAGTCAGAAAAGGCAGACTATAATTACCAGCAGAAAACTGGGCCAGCACCACTGCAGGACACCCTTCATTTGTCTCACACTTCCCAGCAGGCAGGTGGAACAGAGAGGGCTGAGGAGCAGAGCTGGGGGCTGCAGGGGCACCCATGGATCCTGCCACCCTGCGGGCACCAGCAGAGATTTCATCTCATCTGCACCAAATGCAGATGCTCCCACAACCAGCAGAAGAGGAAGGAGGCTCTCCCAGGTGAGGGACTGCTGAGGCTGGGCAGACACACACACACAGCTTGCACTGAAAATGGGACAAGACTGAGACAAACTCACCATTTGCTGGGACACACGGACTCCTGAACACAATTTCCATCTTTTTTCTGTATGGATGTGTGTTTGGTTTCTGTTTGAACTCAACAGCACAGCCATGAGAGCTTTTTCAGTTAAATCAATTTTTTCATCACATCCTTTTTGTGCCTGAGCCAATCTGGGGCTGAGACAGTAAATGCTTTGCTGTATCCAAGCCAAACAGAGGATTTATGAGAACACACCTGAACTGCATGGTGCAATCAGTAGTTTTATCTAGTTGCAATTGTAAAATAGTAAAAGCATTGCAAACACTGTAATTTCCAAATTAATAATCTAGATTGTTTACTGCTCTTGTTCTGCCAGTTCAGCTAAGTAGGTGTGTGTCAGCAATTCAGTGTGGGGCACGTGGCCTCACACCAAACCTCAGCAAACCCAGCAGACACCAGCACAGCCCAGCCAGGACTCTGCTCAGTGTCCAGCTCATTTCAGAAAGAAAACATTCTTCCTAAACTCTGAGGAATTCGTAATTCTCCTGATCTGCTTGAAATGTAACAGACCCAGCCTTCTTCTGACTAAACTGGGAAATCTCCCCTGGAAAAACCCAAAACAACTGCATTTTTACACCAGCAGTGCAGAACACCCATTAAGGTGTATTTAAAGATCCATTCAGCTCCCTGACAAGGCAGGAAGGATTTGGCACCTCTCACTCTGCTGCAAACCTCCCTTCTGCTGTGGCAGAGTCCATCAGCAACCACCTTCATCCTCTGTCTACACAGTGCATTCATTTCTAATCTTTGGCTCAAGTAAACAAGTGGAAAAGTTACACAATTGCTGCCACAAAGGCATAAAAAGAAAAAACCCAAACACAAATGACTGAAAATTCCAAGCCATGAGATTTGCCTTCATTGATTAGAACCACACAGACAGTGAATGGTTAATAACCAAAGGCTGCTCCTGGATCAATAATCTCAGTGGCATGAGGCATCTTGCATAAGATGACCTGGTTAATTACCTGGTGATTAGACAGGTTCAGCACAGCCCAAGCCCTAACCAGAGACCAACCCCCAGCAGAGAGAGGCCACAACCTGTTGCTGCTCTGACACCTCTCTGGCTGCTGCCAGCACTGAGTGAGGGTACAAACCTGCAAACCCCAGTGGTGTAAGGCACCATTTGGGTCACAAGCACTTTAAGCTAATGCATTATTTAACATTTCCCTTCTAATTTAAGCTCCTAGACTTCAAAGCCACTGCACACAACCAGAGTTCACCTCCTCTGCACATGCCCACTGGGATATAAAGTTAGTTTTGACTATATTTGCCTCTATCAGATTTGCTCAAATGATGGGACTCACAGCCCTTCTTCCTGTGTGCAGTTTCTTGACCCAGTTTTAATCAGTTTCCCCACATACCTTCCCAGAGGTGCTGTAGGGGATCCTGCTGGCACCCAGAGACAGAAGGTGAGGTGGTGGGTGCAGCCCCCTCACACAGTTTGGGAGGACTCCAGAGCCCACACACCCCCAGTCTGGGGCAGAGACCATGTGGGATGTGGCTCCCAGCTCCAGCATCACCAACTGAGGTGTCTGTAGCCATGAGCTGAGCCAGAATGCAAAGTCACCTCTGTGCAGGTGGCTCAGCCCTCAGGAAGCCCTGGGCAGCAAGGATGGCTTCTCCAAGGGGCATTTCTCCTGATCACTGCTGCTCCACTTCCCCATAGTCAGGGTGAGCACAGCCAGGCTGCTCCCTCCCAAACTGCCAGGAGATCAGATTCACACACGTGGTTAAAACTATGTCCATTTGGAAAAGGACTTGTCAATATTTAGAACCTGGTGGGGAGAGACTTGGGGTTTCTGCTGAGCTTGTCTATTCCAGCTATTCATGTGGTGACCCAAAACTTAACACTAATTTGTTAACACTCCTTAAACTTTACTCCCAAACACAGAATGGAAGCTTAAAGACCTCCCCACAAAGGACATGCAAAGCTGCACTAAATCCAATAAAAGCAAAGGAGATTGTGAAAAAGGAAAGGCCCAGCCTGGTGGTGTCAGATCAGTAAGATCAAGTCAGCAGTTTCTTGGTCCAGACTGGGAATGCCCGACTGTTGCCTTTCTCCCAAGAGTCCCCCTGGCACATCCCAGTGGAACCCAGTCCTGCCCACCCCCTGGTCCCACTACACAGGGTCAGAGCTGGGTTCCTGAGGGGCACAGACCATGTTCACAGCAGAATGCCCACTCTGCACAAAGGATGGGGGTTACCAATAATGCTGCAACCTCAGAGCTGCAGAGTGATGATGACAACATGGAAATTTTCCAAGTAGGCTTCTTGTCCTGTTTCTCAATGCTGCTGGCATGACCATCACCACAGCATCTGATAGAAATCCAACCCATAGAGAGTACACTCAGCCCCTCCCCTCAACATTTATTTTACTCTTGACAGGATGTTTTCCCAAAACCAGCTTGGAAAGGCAAAGCAGCTCTGCCTGAAATTGGTTTGTTTCCTTTAAAAAAACCCCTTCACTTGTCAGTTTTCAGTTTCACTGGATAGCTTTGTATTGAATTGGTTACTTCTGGTTGTCACACCATTCATCATTTCCGAACCAGTTTATCCTCACACCCTTTCCACTTATTACAACATTTTAAGAAACAAAACCAGGACAACAACAGAAACAACCCCACAAAAAGCACCTTTCCCATCCCTCGTTGGGCTGGAGGTGACTCCCCGAGGTGTCAGGACAGGGATCCCAGGGTGCAGGTGGGGAGTGAGAGGGAGGTGTGTGACAGGCAGGAGAGAGGTTGCCCCTGCTGAGCTGACACAGCCTCATTAATTAGCTCAGTAACCCATCCAACCTTACACTCACTCTAGTGAATGTGATAGCCCTCCTCAGCTCAAAGTGAAAGGCAATCTCAGAACATGCAGCTCCATGTCCACAGTCACGTACAGCAGCACCTCGCTCTGCTTTCCTTTCCTCTCTCTGCTTCCTTCACATCACTCAGATGGAAGTGACCATTTCAAGCTGTTATTGGAGCCTGCAGAACTTCTACAGAGATCCTAAAGCCAGAAAAGACAAGAAAAGTGACTGGCAGCAGCCTATACAATTCAACAAGCCCATCTGTCAGGTCTGTTCCACAGTTACAACTGTCACAACAGACTGGGAGTGGAGGAAGGCAGATCCCCCAGGAGCCCAAAGTCAGATGCAAATACTTTCTAGAAATGGCTCCTTTATCCCAGATAACACAATCAATATGTGAAAGCAAAGTCAGAAGAAGGCCCTGATTATAGAGAGGGATTGAGACAACAGAAAATGCTGTTGTTGTCACAGGTTTCAGAGGCAGCATTGACAGAAATATGGGTGTGCACTGTGTGTCTGAGATGGCAGAAGCCTGTGGCTGGCACACAACAACACCATTTATTCCTTTAACAAACAAAATCATAATTTGAGCAACTTCATTGTTTGGCCAATTCAAAGGTCAGGATCTGTGGTAACCTCTGCCCACACTGATCCCATCCAGGGGCTCAGGAAACCAGAGCCCAGCAGAGCAATGGCCAAACACTCCCAGGATGTGCTCAGCTCACAGACAGACAGCACCAAACTCTCCCCTCCACAGACCATGAGGGAATTTGCTACCACAGACACTACCATTTATCTGAGTCTTCCCCAAACCATCCCCCCCCTTCCTTCTCCAGCACAAACTAGTCTATGAGTTACAGCAAACACAACTTTAAATCCAAACTGATGCATTATAGATAGAGAAGAAATGGCTAAATTGAGATTTCTTTGCAACTGAGTTCTTGAAGAAAAATACAGAAGCAAATGCTTCCTGTTTTACTAAGAAAAGAGTGAAAATCTTTCAATGTCTCTAACCTTTTCTCACGGGATGGTCTTCCTCATTGCACCTCTTGTTGGCTCATTTCAGTTCTTTTCTCCCACTGTTAGGAAGGTATCTCCATCTGGGCTTGTCTGTCTCTGGGACTTCCCTCTCCCCCGTGCCCTCTCACTGTTTAAACTGTGGTGTTTGTTTGGTTGTTTGGGTTTTTTTTTTTACCATTAAATTTTTGTTTGGCTTATGATCCTTTCTGAAGATGTTTCACAGGGGAGAGAAATCTGCCAGGCAATTGAATTGTTTAGGAAATGAACAATTCTACAGACTCCAGTTCTTTAAAAAAAAAAAAAAATGAACAGCTGTTTGCCCTGGCTGCTTTAACAGCCATATCCTCTGGGTTAATGATAATGATGAAGCTTGTAATTGATAATCCCCTGCTAATTTAATGGCTTGGTTAACGTGAGGAAGCTGCAGCTTCCTCTACAGCAACAACAAATCACTCAACAGTAACTCACTGTCCCGAGTCAAAACTTCTTGGTGGCCTTGGGGAAAGGAGAATGTCAAAGCAGTATGACAAAAGAAAAGAAGAAAACCACAAGAAAACAAACCATCCACAGAAACTCAAATGCCCACTGTTCTGTTTTACACTACAGAAAACACTCACAACCCCACAAGTTGTCTTCAACAACACACACACATAACTCTTTCTTGCAGCTGAGCTACAAAAATGAAATGGTATTTAAGCATGTGGTTCTGCACTACTTTTTCTATTGACAGCTTATAAAAGAACACACATAATATGTCCTTTCTGCTACAAAATCCCTTCCTTTTAACCTACATTTCCTTGTAGGAACATGAACAGCAGAAAATCTGGTATTTTCTGGCTTTGCTGTAGAGGTGCTGGAGACCCAAATACTTGCAGTCAAACTGACAACACAAGAAAGCAGAGGAGCTTTTAGAACACTAAGTATTAGTCACTGAAATGGAATATGTACCACAAAAAAAGGCTGAAACCAGATAGACTAAAAATATTTCCTCCTTTTAAATAGATCAGTCGTCACTTATCCTTTGTACTAGCTCTCCAGGCATCTCAGCCTGGCCCTCATAGTGCCTCACACAAAAATATAAAATCCCTCCTGTGTAAGCTGCAAAAGGCTGACATCTTCTCTCTGCTCACCTCACACCGGCTCTGATGCTGGGCAGAGCTCCACAAAAGAAATAAAAAAGCTCTCCAAATAAAAAGAAAATAGTTTGAATGCTTTTTGGTATTTTCACTTTGCTTTGTCCCAACAATGCAGCTCAGTCCCCCACAAATGAACTGAACACTGTCCCATTTTCCTGCTGCTGTCCCCATGGAGTGACACCAAGTTGTGTCTCCATCCCACCAACCAGCAGCTCCCACAGACCCACACTCACAGGAGAAGCAACCACAGCACTGATCAAACTTCCAACAGATTGAGGGAAAGGAAATGTTACAAGGTTCACCACCCTTTCCTTAACAAAGCACCCAACTCAAAAAATCAACCAAAATATTCCTAGGGAGAGCAGGACATGCAGAAGACTTGCAAGAAAGTGCTTTTCTGCTTGAGGAACAGGGAGTTTCACACAACTGCCATAACTGTCATTGAATAGAAACGAGATTGGAAACATAATTAGAAGTCAACCTTAGACACAAATTCCCTGCATTCTGTGCTCTTTGCTACAAGTTCCACAACACCACAAGGAAGCCTGACCTCAAAGCTCCCTGGAAGGAGACAGCATAAAAGGAGAAGCTCTAATCCCAGGTCCAAAAGACCTAACTTCTGCTATTGGCAATCTTTTCAAAGAATCTGCAGGTTCTTTGCATTCACAGGGAATGTCCCAACCTAAAATGGGGAATTTCCCAATACAAAATCTTCACCCCCCACAGCAAGAATAGATCCAGCACCAAAGAGACAAGCAGCACTTCAGCAACAGAAGTAATTTTCCTTATTTTCCTCCTTTTACTATTGAAACCAAGCTGGGCCACAAATATTGCTTACTACAGAGCAGAGAAAAGAAATGAAAATCTAATCAGAGCACACTCAACTTCACCCCTCTGCAGCCACAACAGGTCCCAGCTCACAGAGAGATGGCTGAAGAGCTCTGGGTGTCTCAGGGTGAGCCAGGTCTCTGTCTATAGGAGCAGACAGACAGACAGACAGAAACACACACACACACACCCCTGTACCACCAACACCCCAGAAGGAAGAGAACCCCACATACGTTTCGGGCAGCAGGGGGTGAGCCCTCCATGGCAGGGACACAGAGGCAGGGTGGTGGGGACTGGCTCCAGCTCTGCTGCTCTCTCTCTGCCCCTGTAACACGAGGCAGCAGCACCCCGGCTGTCCTGGCAGTGTTGGAGAAAGCAGCTCTGAACACGCTGCTGAGGAGCTACTGAGGCTGCTAAAAATACTCCTCCCACTGACCCCATCAGGAACATGTCTGAAGCAAAAGCCTCCTCAGCTGGGGAGAAATTAAACAAATATCAAAATACATCTGCTGGCAATGGCCTTGGAAGTTTATTTAAAAAAAAAAAAACAAACAACCAAAGTCCTGACACAGTGTGGAACAGAAAAGCACCTCACACTTTCCCCAGCAGGAAGGCTGCTGAGGCAATGACAGGCTTTACTCCTCAAGGTTTGTAACCTGCCTGCTCAGCACAGCCTGGCAACTTCTCCAGATGAGGTTCTGAGCCCAGGACTCAGCCCTACTCACACACCAGGCAGTGAAAGGTGCAGGAACTGCTGTAATATTTAGAAAAAAAAAACCCCAGTAACCACAACAAACAGACTTAAACCCAGGAACTGGTGAGATCCTCCTGCCACTGCCCTCGCTGGCTGACAAGCCTGGTTTCCTCAACCACTTGGGTTTGCACTTTTGGCAATTTCAGGTTCATTCAATGTGAGGCTTTTCCTCTCAAGGCAGATCCCAAATCACCAGCTTTCACAGGGAACCTCATCATGCAGTCACTGGAGAGTTTTATGGCCTCTCAATCCATACTGAGTGTGAAATGCAGCAGAAGACACTGTAGGGGAGGGATTGCTGATAATCCTATAATGCTCCAGCATTAGCATATTATATTACTCCTTTCCCTCACAGTGGCTTAAGTTTTTATACTGCTGAATATTCAGAAAGCCAGTCCTTTTCTATGCCCACCTCTTCCTGAATTTTTGGGTTTTTTTTCTAATCAAAATGAGAAAATTTCAGATGCCTCAGCCTGAGTGAACTTAAAACATTGGTAACAATGAATTAAGGAGGCTGTGGTCTAGCTCAGGTTGCCACATCTGCCTTTCTGCAATAAGGCATCTATTCCAAACCCCACTAATTCATCCATTTACTGAGCAGGCTCTGCCCAGTCCTCAGTACAGAGCCCACAGAGCTCAGGTGGGACACAACTGGCCTTTAGGATGGGACAACCACAAGTGAACAGACATTTCCACCAGCTCATCCCTCTCCCAGTGGTGCTGCCCTGGCTGTATGCAGCAGGGACAGCCCCTGCCTTCCCACTGCCCCACCTCAAAGGGAACAAGGAAACTTCTCCCAAAGCACTGAGCTGTTTTCTGCTCCCTGACTGGAGTTTTTCCACACATTTCTAATGAAAACTGCCATTGATTGGCTGGAGACAGCTCAGCTTTGTTGTACAACAACAAAGAAAAATGCAGAGAAGATCACACACACAAGCCTCACCCAGGAGACAGTCAAAAGTAGCACATGAAAATACCCTCTCAGAAGCAACTCTGCTGAATAATTGCAGAAGAGTGTCTCACGTTGTTAAAAATAGAACCAATTTCTCATTGGCAGATGGGGTTTCAGTCAAAATATCCACCAAGCCACTTGAATAATGTGTTGCTTCTGCATGGCATAACAAAGTACCTAATGCAATTCACTGCCCTTTCTGTAAAAGGATAGAAATACCCTTTGGTAATTTCTCATCAATGAAATTAACAGGAATAAGGCTTACAGTAGCGTGTAGCAAGTCTCTAGCTGAAATACAACTTTGGCTGCCAAGACAGCAGCTCTGCTCTCCAGACACAAGCTATTTCATCTTTCAGGTAATTACCTGCAGTAACACAGCAGTCATTTCATCTGAAAACAGGTTTGCTCAGAAGGAAGCTGAAGAAACTGGAGCCTGGCAATCCCCAGTACCCTGGGGTGAGACAGCACAGCTGAAGCACAGTCACACACATCCTGCCCAGACTGCTGGCATTTCACTGAATTGAGACAACGGAGGAAAATACAGACAGGATGATCCTTGAAATTCATGTTTTACTGCTGCTGAGTAGCAAGATTCAATGAGAAATGGGTTCAAGCATGCACAGGAAGACATTAATAAACAGTGTGCTTAAAACCCTTAAACCTATGGCTGTTCACAGAATATCAGGATGTCAGGGATTGGAAGGCACCTTGGAAAATCATCCAGCTTGACCTGGTCTGGAACACCCAGACCAGGTCCCACAGGAAGGTGTCCAGGTGTGGTTTGAATGTCTCCAGAGAAGAAGACCCCACACCCTCTCTGGGCAGCCTGTTCCAGTGCTCCATCACCCTCACTGTGAAATCACTCATTTATATTATAATTACATGAAGTTTTACTGCAGTCAAATGCTGTTAAACTGCTCTAAGTCTTAAGTAGGTTCTGTCCAACCACACTTCACTTTCTGCACAGACAAGAGGGAGAAGGGAACTGAGATCCCCTGTAGAGGCACTAGTACTGGAGCTCTAACAGGGCATGGTGTGAGGGCACAGGTGGGAGCCCTGCCTCCCTCTTCCCTGCTAAAAGAAATACTTAAATGGTTTTTATAGAGGAAAAGGAAGAGCCAGAGCTGAATGTGGCCGTGCTTGCCCAGCACAGAGAGGGGTGGTGGGTGAGCTGGGAGAGCTGGTGGGTGCTGCTGTTCCCAAGGAGTGGGCTGCAGCATCTCTCAAGTGGATCTGCCTCTTTGTGGGTCACAGCAGACACTCACTCAGCTCTCACCTGGCACAAAGATTCCCTTCAAAGCTCAGTCTGCTTCAGAAGTTGCAGACAAAGAACAGCAGAGGATACGTGTTCAGCAGTCAAGCTCCTGCTGCACAAAAGTAGTTCAACACAAAATGTCAGGTAATTCTCTTTTTTTCACCCTGGGAAATGGAGAGTAGATATTTGTCTAAACATCATGAATTGAGTGAGAGCCTTGCTAAGGCTAGCCCTGAGCCAGAGACACCTCAGCTGGTGCCTGCAGCAGCCCCACCAGTGCAGGAACAGGCACAGCCCACACCTACTGGCCAGATGCAGAGGGAGAAAGGGGTGGCAGCCAGGGAATATCCATCTCCAGCCCCACAGACTGTGGTCCCCAGGCAGCAAAGCCCCAGCACAGCTCAGGGACCCTCAGCTGCACTCCCACACCTCAGCTCCAAGCCCTGAGAACATCACAGAGACTTGAAGAAGACACCTCTTCCTGTTGGCAATCCCATCAAGTAGTCTGATCAAGACATCAGCAGGATTTTCATTCCTAGGCCATCAGCTCATAAATGGGGTCTGTGATTGTCCAAAGACTCCAAACCACTGCCCTCCTGCCACATCCCACTGGCAGCTCCAGTTCAGGAGATCTGAAGAGGTTAATGTCTGTTAGCAGACATCAAACTTGACTGCCTTCATGCCACATTTCTGCTGGATGCCCATTGACTTCATCAAGCCATTTCTTCTGTTCTCCCTCCAATTCCCACATGTGCTCCGACACCCACTATCCCACCTCTTTGGAGCCAGAGCAGTTTCTTCTACAGGGCCTCTGATCACTGGGAACACTCACAGAACTCATCACTGAAATGAAGATTTCCTAAAGTATCACAAAGCAGAAGGAAAAGCTTCTCTCAGCTTCTAAGTCAAAATACTACAGAAACCTAGAGAGGAAATGAGCAGACACAGAGTATTAGCCACTCAGCATCTTCATTAGATGCATCCGATTAAACATGCTTAATGTATTTCATTTTCCATTTCCATGTAAACCAAATCAGCTTATGGTGCTGGACAACCTCTCTGCTTTCCAAGTACTTTTCTTATATTTTTTTATACAAGTCTAAACAGTGCCCAGGTGGCAACAGGCTTCCAGGCTGTGAGCAAGTTCTGAGTGCCACCAGAGAGTCTGACACAGCACACAATAGGACTCTCAATACAATATTTCCTCCTAAGGATTATAAACTCTCAAAAAATGTAGAGAAGTTTTCTTTCTAGCAATAAAAGGCGAGTTTGAAAAGTGTTTGAATTACTTCTGAAGGAAACTGCATGGCTTTGAAGGTTGAGTGTAATCTACATAACTTCATATGAAAACACTCAAATAAGAAATGGTATCTCTCAGTATAAAACTGGGTTAAGGCTTCTAATGCTGAAGACAGCAGCACTTAATTTTCCTCCTGTCTAATTGTAGCCAAGTAGTTAGTAATTGGGATCAAATTCAGCAGAGGTGCTGCACAGCCAGACCTTGGGGCAGCCTCCCCATCACCACAGGGCCAACGGGCAGCAGCCTCTACAGGGGGTTATTTAATTGATACCAATGCTAAATTGTGAAATGAGCCCTGATTTGCATGAGCTACAGAGAAAGCAGAGGGTGAGGAAGAGACAGGAGTGCTGGGAGGAAAAGTGAGCAAATGAAGTGTGACAGCTCAGCTGGGTGACAGCCCCAGGCTCCTCCAAGCAGAAGGTCACCCATTAAGCAGAGACCCCACCAGTCTGCTACAACCAGACCCACAGAAAGCTCTGGAACAGCAACACCTCCAGGAGCAGAGGCTTTTTGTTCCCTCTCTTGTGTGGCAGCTGGGAGGTTCTGGAGAGACTCACACTCATGAAGAAGGGGCAAAAGCTCCTTCTAAACTTTCTCAGGAGAGCTGGCAGAAGTGGAAGACACTGCCTTGAAAAACTACCCACCCAAGTAGTAGCCAGCAGTGAGTTTCCTGCATTACCCAAACCTGGATACAACCACCATAAAGCTCAGTAACATGAACCCAGTCCAGAAAGGGAAACAAAATTCTTCTTGAGAAAACGTGTGTAGGAAAAGCAAGGTTTTTTTTACCTGGAGGTGAGAAATCACTGACTGACGGAACAGAGACATCTTGTTCCTGCTGTTGTCTGGGATTTCACGGCTCATTACTAAGTGTGGGAGCTTATCTGCTGCCTCACAGAGCTGAAAGACAATCCAGAGCTGCAGATGGTGGTCAGTGGGCAGGGGAGCTCCAGAGGTGCCCTTCCAGCCTGAGCCAAGTCCTGAGAACATCACAGAGGCGTGAAGAAGGCACCTCTTCCTGTTTGCAATCCCATCAAGTAGCCTGATCTGTGACCAAGACATCAGCAGGATTTTCATTCCTAGGCCATCAGCTCATAAATGACTCAAAGATGACTTCAGCTCCCAGTACGGGTGGATACCTCTCTCATTACCTGCTCTGCTGACTCAGCAGCTCCCATTTAGGGCTGGAAAATCCTTTAAGAGTGTCTGCCACTTCTGCCTGCTTCTAGATTGAGATGGTACTGCTGTACTTGGACAGAAATTTCAAGCAAACAGGATTTGAGCTACTTTTGTAAAAATCCTCTATTCATCTGATTTTTTGCAAGGAAAATGGGGAAAAAACCCCAACAGTGTCTCATGTAGCCTCCTGAATGCTGCAGTCAATCTCTCTAGGGCAATATTAGTGAGGTTTTAATTTGCAGTGGTTGTTACAAGTCAATTTTAAGCTACATTCTCTTTCTCTCCCTTTGAAGGCTGAGTGTGTCCCAGCCTGGCTCAGAGGATGTCCACACCCTGAAGCAGGCACAAGGGAGCAGTGCTGCTCTGCAAT
The DNA here is from genome assembly GCA_013400935.1 of Turnix velox. Lineage (NCBI taxonomy): Eukaryota > Metazoa > Chordata > Aves > Charadriiformes > Turnicidae > Turnix > Turnix velox. Next base: position 14,237 of record VZTY01031371.1, read on the forward strand.
CACTGCCATTCTCTGGGATTGCTGCTCCCCGACACTGGATATTTCAACTTTAGATGGGGATTTTGAAGAAGCATTTGCTAATGACACCAACACCCTCCTTTCTGATATCAAGCATCACCTCACACACAAGACAAAGGTGAAAGATTGTGTGCAAAGACTTCCACTTGTCCAGTGAGAAATTCTGCCCTTGCTCCTAACTAAATTGTTCTGATAATCCACAATCCTTCCTGCCCACTCAGTAGATCCTCTAATTTTTGTAATGTTTGAGTGTTTAAGTCTGAGATTTGATGCAATCCTTTATTTCTGGCAGCCTATGTATGAATGTAGCTCTCCCTTCAGCTCCATTAGGGGACAGAATGGAGAATTTTACATAATTATGGAGGCTTCAGAGTACTCCCAAACTTCTGTAGCTTGGTATTACACAGCATTTTAGGAAAATATAATAAATAATCAAGTTCCAAATTAAATGAACAGGATGGAACAGATCCAGTTAGCAGGTTATTACCAATACATTACCTTAATGAAGCAACTATTTTCTTTAGACTATTAATATTGAAAGCACCAAAGGAATAGGAGAATAGGTCCAAATCTG
>VZTY01031377.1:4251-90897 GCA_013400935.1 Turnix velox
TTTCTTTCTTTCTTTCTTTCTTTCTTTCTTTCTTTCTTTCTTTCTTTCTTTCTTTCTTTCTTTCTTTCTTTCTCTCTTTCTCTCTCTCTTTCTCTCTTTCTCTCTCTCTTTCTCTCTTTCCCTCTTTCTCTCTTTCTTTCTTTCTTTCTATCTGTCTCTCTCCCCTTCCGTTTTTCTATCTTTTTTATGGAGAACCTTTTGCTTTGGCAAAGTGCACTACATTCAGAGTCTTACAAAACAAAGCTTTCAGTTCTTGGTCAGCAACAAACTCATCTTTGTTCATGCAGCTCTATTAAAGAAAGAAGGCCAATTCTATGCAGGTTTCTATGGTCTGCAGCACAAAGGCATCTATCTGCATGCAAGCTATCTGGCAGGCACACAACAGACTATGAGATCATCTATTTTAGCAATTGCCAGCTGTAATGAGGAACTGTAAAAAAATTATAAACTAGTTTATATAGTGCTTTTATTTTTCCAAACAGACGGCACTACAGATTTATGCATTGTGTTGTAGACAGATAACAAGAGCAGCTAATGTGGTACCTTCACATCCAGGTCTCAGGACCTGGTCTGCATTTTCCCTTATGAGTCTAGCTCTGTTTTCATTGGATACTAATGTCATCTGTCTCAAGCAGGAAGTGATGCTCGACTGCTTTATCCCTGGGGTTTTAACTGTTGTCTAAGGAATTCTGGCCCTTTATTTGATGGACTTTTACTGTGCTTTTGCAATCATCCACTATTATTCCACAGTGGGTGGCCAGCTATTTAACACTTGCCAGTTGCATTATATACTGCCGAGAAACACCACGTACTGTAAATTTACAGCATGAGGAAAATGAGAACATTTCAGAATTTCTCCTGATAGAAGAGGAATATGTTTTTAGAAGGGACATGGAATGGAACTAGAAGTGCTTTTATAAATTTAAAAAATATGATCAGCACATTATTAATTTAATTCAGTAGAGCCCAGCAGCCTACAATAGGGCAAATCCAGTTCTGACCTAATTAGGTGTTGGGATATCCTAGGTGGGATGCACACCCTGATTAAAAACATGCTGGGAAGACTCCCTTTCAGTCCAGTTGGGTTTGAATGGGATCTGTGGTGCAGACTGATTTCTGCCAGTGAATGGGATGAGGTGCATTAGGTGAAGAGTTCAGTTCAGCACAAGTTTCCTTGCATCCTAGCATCTGTAGAGGAGAAGTGAGTGTCTGAGGAGAGAAAGAGCCAATCAGAAAATGCTCTCCTATGAGACAGTAACCCCATGTCCACCTGAAGAACAGAGAAGCAACACAACACACAGTAAGATACAGTGGGAAACTCCATTATGCCAATCCTCAAACAAAAACCAATTTGGCCATTTTTTTGATTATGCAGAGACAGCCAGGAAGCCAATGTCTCATTGAAGGACAGAGTCTCTGGATTGCTGCAGCATCTAGTTAAATTATGGCTCTCTGAAGTTTGAAGATAAGGCATATATTCCCTATGTCAGAAGCATTCTCCTGAATTTATCAGTGCAATCCTGAAATGTCAATCTTTTGTATTTAGAGTTTGTTTTCTGAAAATATAATTCCCAGGAATATACTGTATCTTACAGGAAAACATAACTCCTCATAATTTCCAAATGTGATGGCTCTTTTTAAACTAAAATTACTCAAAAATCATACAAGAGGGTAGAAGAAAACAGCATGGTAATCATGCATCATAGGGTATGTTAGATATATTTACCTGATGAGTAAAAACAACACAATGTCTCCCCTTTCAAACCTATTTGACTGAGAACTTTAATACATAGGAATATAAAAGATTTATAAACTTTTGTTATCCAACACCAGTGCTTTGGAAAAAATTAAATTCTGTAAATAGAGAATACCGTTTGCACTTCATTAAAGCTGGGTATCCAGTTCCAGCCACAGGAAAACTCATCATGTTTAGGAAAACTCATTGTGTTCAGGTAAACAAATTTTTTACATTCAGCACGCTGTGATCTAACTGGCATGTTCCTGTAGACAAACCAGTGATTCTACCTGCCTTTTGAATCATCATTTCCATTCTCAGACACAAAGCAATGCATTTAGAACAAATGAGTACATCATATTGTAGCAGAGAAGCTGAAAGAATACCAAGGATGACACTTATTGCTCTAAGCAGGTAACTGTCTTTTTACTGCCTCTCCAGATGAAATCCAGGCTTTGCCGTAGGATACATATTTGTAGATGCCATAAGCATTAGAAATGTTTTATTACTTTGTTTTATTCGTAATATTATTATTAGTAGTAATATTATTAGCTTGTATTAGCCTCAGCCCATGGTAGCAGATGTTGCATAAAACTTGTGGGGGCTCTGTCTGTACTTGGGAAGATGATTTCTCACGTTGCTTTTGGCATTTCTTGTAAAAGGCAAAAAAATAAGCCTTATTCATGCCTTCAGTAGCAACTTTGTGAGTGAGTGAGAAGTGGATTATATTTCAAAAGAGTTATTTAGCCACCTACTAATAGTTTTACATGGATGATTAACCTGTTACTGTGTTATTTCTTAAGGCATCATTCAGAAGTTGTAGCTTTAATACATGAACATGCATGTGTGTGCAAACACAATGAAGGCACATATCTATTAAAAAACTTGGGTAAACCAACATGGGTAGAAGAAATAGAAAGTGTCAACTGGTTCTTAGTAAAATAATATCCTTTGGAAGAATATTAAAATTCATGTCTTCATGTAAGAATAGTCAGAATAATAATTAAGAATATTGAAATATACATAGAGTTGTATGTGTATTTGTTTAGCAAATGCATTCATGTCTCTATTCAACGAGTTACTGTGGGATTGCTGGAGGAGGTTCTGGTAAGAATTTGTCTATCATATGAGTAAAAAACCTCTCATGAGCTGAATTTGCATATTCATAAATTCTGAGGTCTCATTGCTATCTTTTACTAATGATGGAGTTACTAGAATTACTTGCCACGTGTCAGGTACATCTTTATAATAGGCCATAGAAATTCTACATGAGAAGTGAAAAAAATTGACTGTGCTTAATCTGCAGAGTCACCTAAGCTTGATTTGCAGAGCTTAGCAAGGTAAGCATAGAAGTCATTGCTGCTCAGCTTATGTGAAGTAAGTTACTACGCCATAGTAATCATGACTTCAATGGGATTTATGTTTCTTAGTGCTTATGTCATTTTTCAGAATGGGTCTTCAATAGCTTAAGTAATTTAGGCACTTTTGAAGATTTTACCCTAAGCAATGATAATCATGCCTTCCACCCTTACAGGAATTAATCTATCCTGAGCTTTTACCTTATGCTAGAGGGTACATTTTCCTATTGGAGCTATACACTGTGAAGGCCACAAAAATGATCAATGGGCTGGAGCGACTGTCATATGAAGACAGGCTGAAGGAGTTGGGGTTGTTCAGCTTGGTGAAGGGAAGACTCAGAGAGGACCTCAGAGTAGCTTATCAATACCTGAAAGGGGATACAGAAAGGCAGGGGTGGAACTTTTTAATAAGATATGTGATGGAAGGATTAGAAAGAATGGAAGGAAATTGGAAGAGGGGAGATTCAGGATAGATGTAAGAAAGAAATTCTTTATGGTGAGGGTAGCGAAACACTGCAACAGGTTGCCCAGAGAGGTTGGGATGCCTCCTCTCTGGAGGTGTTTAAGGCCAGGCTGGACAAAGCACTGAGCAGCCTGATGTAGTGGGAGGTGTCCCTGCCTATGGCAGGGGGTTTGGAACTTGATGATCTTTAGGGTCCCTTCCAAATCAAACTATTCTATGATTCTAAGACCTCATAATAATAACCCATTATCCTTCTTTGCATTATAGCATCTAGTAATGGATCCAGAATTACTCAGATAAAAAGAAGGCATAATTTCTTGGGGAGGTCTTGCATGGTATGTTAAATTTCATGGGAATAGATAAGAGAGAAAACAGTGTCAAAAATCATGACATTTGATATTTCTAATCCAGTGTTTCTGTCTGGACCCCAGAAGTCTGTCCAGTTTGCTCTTTTCTACCTAATCACAGATGCTTTTCAATAAGAAATGAAAGGGTGACATCTGTAGCCAATTCTTCTCTTTCCCTGCTAGAGACAAAGATATGTATTTCAATATATTTCTGAATATCTAGATACTGGTCTGCATATCATAAATTATGTTCAAATAAATGCAAACTTTGAAATCATTAGTCATAAGGAAACTTTCATAAATCTACTCTGAGAATGTAGGAAGCTAAGACTGGACTTACCAAGAAAGGGAAAGGCACCTCCAAGCTGATTGTGTGATTAAGCTTCTGTTGAGGTCTGAAACAATCAGCTGTGTTAAGCCTTTAACGATCTGTTATCCCTTAGGTAATGAATGTTGACACATCATGGTGATGCTTAGAGAGCAAAAGGAATGAAGATAATGTCTCCAAATGAAGTCTTAATTTGCACACATAATTTTTTGTCATAATATGTTTTAATATGTGAAACACTGTTCACATCTGATGTGTCATGTAGTACAGCATAACTTACCATTGCTTAACAGCAGATATTCTGTACTCTTTGCGAAAGTATGTAGAACAAACTTCCTGACCGGGGCAAAGCACACTCTTATTTGGTGTTCTTTTAGAAAATAATAGCATTTTCCTCACTGGAGATGTACATAAATCTTACAGATTTAAGGAAGTTGGTTTGTCTGAAGTTGTGAAAAGATCACATCTAAAGATCAAACAGCATGGAAATAATACTTCCTACCCAAGTAGAAGAACCAGCAAAAAAAAATCTTCCTCTCAGATCTGCACTTCACTGAAAGTTCAGCCTTTCATGGGATGGAGTTGGGTTCAAAAAGAGGTTCTCACAGGATCTGAGCAGACTGGAAGCTCTCAGTACAGAGCTGACTGTATCCAACTGCTATGGGCAGAATTATGATCCAGTTCTACTTTTGAGTGGTGCTGTTGTAGGAACCTTTTCTGGGGTTGTGGGGTAAGTTTTCATGCTATGTATTTTAACTTTTATTCTATGACACTGATTTTTTAAAAACCAGGATGGTGTTTCTTCAACTGTTTTTAGCAAATAGAGTTTTGAGGTGCCTTCACCATGAAACTTTCCCCTGACCTCAGTACTGTGTTTTGCAACAGAGACATTGCTGATGAGCTGTTATTTTGCCAAAAATTTTTTCTTACTGCCAGGCCACTGAGGATGTATTTATGCAGCAGAATGACAGCACTAAAGAAGGAGTGGGAGGCTTTGATGTGCTTTTGGTGAATCAAAACTAGAAAGACCTTTTTGATCCTAATAAGGGCTGTTTTCAAGAGTCTTAATTACTATCTGTAAAGCAAGATACAGACATTAAAATTTCAGTGCAGTGAATAGGGTATGACACTTCTATTTTTTTCTCATAGTGGAGACATTATGTTAAAGCAGATTGTGTTTGCCACCACTTATTAAAAAGGATGTGGGATTTATAAGGTGTTCATAAGTTACTGTGAGTGACCTATCCTTAATTAATTTAGCAGATCAAAATTAACATCAAGGCACAACTTAGACATTTACATAAACACAGACATACACTTATATGTACACAAAAAGGAGAGGTCAGTAGATGCAATCTCAGACTTTAACTTAGCAGCCAAAGGCAAAGGCCTGGAAGTTAAACCACATAATTTGGTATAGGGTATATATTTTTAACATTTGGATTAGTTGGAACAAAACTACTAGAGAAAGAGTACCTTACCTAAACTTCAAGGCTTGCTGGTCTGAGAAGAATTTATTCACTACAGTGGCATCAATGATCTATTGCCTCTCTTGGCTCTAAAATAATGGGTTATCTGTCACCCATGATATTATATATTGCTTTGCCTATCCCTAACTTGCTCACTTATCTTATTCAAGAAATGAGAATATCATGGATATCCAACCTCCTGGAATATCAGCTATCTATTAGAAGTTCTTTATCTGAGGGACAATCCCTGGACAGTGTTCTGTAGTCTATGCTGGGCAAAAATTCCTACTTTTTAATGCATCTCCTTAGGTCTCATGACTTCTGAATTACAAAAGCTGAGATTCAGTCCAGTTTCAGACATAAATACCGTCGTGTTTATTCTTGAAATAACTGACTGTGGTTCCACTTATGCCAATATAATAAAAAGGTATTTTTAAGATGAGAATCTTCTATAAAACCTATTCTGGAATGAGAATGTAAATGAACAAATACACAAAAATCCACATATGCAAAGCATAATTTATTGAACCTTGCAGAAGCAGATGTGGTCACTACAAAATTCTGACATTTAAATTATATTTATTGCAATTTGAGACAAAAATTACTAATGAAATATCAGAAATTCTTTAATCTTGAACTATGTGACATTCAGGAATATACAACATGAAAAGTCCTTGCCACAGGAATTGAAGTTGCACTGCAAATGGAGCTGTCTCATTGAATTCAGTGGATTTAGGAATGTGTCTCTGCCTCTGATCTTTGAAACAGAGTTTGTACATGCAGCTGACTTAAGTAGAAGCTAATGGTGACATGCAACTCTGAAATCCAGTAGTTATACTTGGATGCAGTTATCTCACAGACACAGAATCTGATATATGAATGAGTAGAATACATTGTTGCTTCTCTTACACCTCACATCACTTAAGGCTCAATACCTGTTAGACATTGTGTCTTCAATAAAAGAGCAAGCAGTTTCTGATTCAAGCATCCAGCTGTGGTGAGCCTTCAAAAATGAGTCATGGTCAGTAGCATTCAGCATTTATGATCAGATAAGACTTCTGTGTTTGACATCAAATAGCAAGTAAACTGAATTTGAAAGGTCAAGTGATGACAAGCCTTTTGATCTTTGTGTATATGTGTGTATATTGGCTATCTTTAAAATGGAGATGAGTCATAAATTCGACACACTTTACAACATCAGCAGAAGAACAGTCACAGTATCACATCGTTATTACTATTGCAGTAGGGTAAAACTCATGGCAGTCTTAAAATATTCAAGAGGTATAGAATCACACATTCAGTAGGTTAGATAATCAAACTTACATTGCTGCTCTGGGGCAGAAAATAGGTTCCTAAGTGTTTCAGAAGCATGGGCTAATTTTGAGTTCAAAGTCAGGTAAACAAATAGTTTGCAATCCATTTGAAGAAGAGTAATAGATGAGGAAACAATCCTCTAAAGAGAAGCAGATGGATTTTATAACTACCTAGTCTTTCAAAACCTAACCACTGGAAAGCTTAAGATTTGCTGCCAATCATTATAAATTAACTGTGGGCCTTATGTAACCTGAACTGTAGCAATCCAAGAAGTGACAAAGGGATAAGGGGATTTCACACCATATTGACTTTCTTTCTAGGCAGTAAGCCTTTCAGCGTGCTAGCTGTGGATTGCATAGTGTTGTCAAGAGTGGAAAGCATGATGAGACTGATCTTTGCATCTTCATGGTTTGATGAGTCTTTGTACGTTATTTTGTGGCTTATTCTTTCCACTCTTTTCCTTGATTCTGGTTCTTAAATCCTGTTAAGCCTTTTGCAGACATTTTATGATCTATCCCAAGCAGGGTTTTGTTTTTCAATGTATTTCTTCCTGTTTCTGTTATGCTGGTTCACAGCTGCAAATCTCTCTTTTCACTACATAGGTAATGCTGGTTTAATTGTTTAAGAGAAGAGTGACTATGCAGTTATTGATATAGAATTACTTGAAAGCAATTAAAAAGGCTGCTGAATATAAATCATACATTTTGACAGCCTACAGTGCCAGTGTGACTTTGAAATGAAAGGGAGACAACTGCAGATGCTGGGCATTAAGCCTCAGGTGTTCTCAAAATTTATGCCATTAGATATGAGGTGCCGTGTCCTTTGTGAGGAGAAGGTTTTTCCTTGCCTCATCACCCAGGCGCAGGCAGGAGTAATCAAACATGCATGACTGGGTCTTTTCCTATATGGTGGTGTGTAGAATTTTGGCCAACGGAAGTGATAGAAGATGTTTTGCCACCTTTTATTATGGGCTAATCAAGCTGGAAGGGATTTTGACAATAAAATCCTAATTACATTGACTCTTTTCTATTTCCTTTAACTTTGACTTGTATATGAGACAACTACAGAGATCATATTGATCAAACTGCTTCAGCAGAAGAAGTGTTGTCCTAATTACAAGAGCTATAAAAAGCTTTAAAATTTAAGACGGGTTAGTTTTGAGTTCTTTGCGTACAGCTTGTAATACAGGCAGAAGAGAGCTTAGGTAACTGCTTAAGATTTTAGCCATTTCATTTTCAAATAAATAAAGTCATTCTTTTGGGCAAATATGTCTATTTTTCCTCATAGAGATTTTATTTCTGCAGAATCGCCCATTTCTATAAGCTGCTTGGGATTACTCCAGTCTTAAAACCAATTATGTTTATTCTATTGCACTCATTAAAACGCAAAATCTTCAACTGCCTTTGGAAAAAAACACATCAAACCCAAAACCTCTTTTTTTTTCTGGAAAAATGTGAATTCTACTTATTTAAATATACCTGACTATCATTAGAACTCCATGACACAAATGTAAATTATACCCTCAGTGGTATTTGTCTCTCTACAGTGAGTACCTCTTCACCTGCTGTGTCTTTCCTATGGTCGTGGGAATGTAGTGAGGAAAACAAAATGAGTAAGTAGTTCATGAGATCTCTGGCTTGATTTGGAAGACACTCACTGTGTTCCCAACCTTCTTATCCCAGAGACTAGATGAGTTACTGTGCAGCAAGAGATTTTGACTGATACTGGTACTGGAATAAGACTAAAAATCCTTCAGGGAAGTCAAATGAGACTCAGAGGAACATCAGAGCAGTTATAAGAGCAGCTATGAAGGGAATATATTTTTTAAATTTCTTTTAATCCTTTTTTAATTGCTCAATTTACAAAACAGTACCTCAACATTTATACTTCTGGGATACTTTAAGCAGAAGGAAGATGTTTTTCATGAGAAGGGATTTTAGGCACAGTTCTAGATTTTAAATGAGCTTAACAAAAAGATCTTCTATGATGCTAACAATTGCTGTAATGTTTTTCTATTTGGTCTTTATCATTGGAGTCTGAGATAGCATCTAAGTACTTTGTTTTGAGTGCTTTCGGTTAATTTATTTTGCATCACCATTTTCTAAAATAACTGAAAATACCAATAACGGGTTGATCATTCTGGACTTAAATTTATCACTTTTCCGAGTCATATTGAGAGAAGACTTGAATGAAACACTATCTGTACATTTATTTCTATACAAAAAGCAAAGTATCTTTTAATATCTTCTCAGTAATAAGATTTCAAGGAATCTGATTAATTTTAAATCTATGGATTTTTAATAGAATGCCATGGTCACATAAATTTCTAAAATCATGGAGTTTTTGAAAGAGTAACTTTCCTCATTCATACAAATGGTTCTAGCCAAATTTGAGCAGACATCAGAGTACTTAATTACTACTTTCTGCCATGAAACTTCACCAGGCATCATCATTCTCAGGGAACTCTGATTTATGAAATTGGATAGGAAATTAAATATTTCAAAATTCTAGAAAAATTAAAATTTTGTATTAGTTTTCCTGTGAAGTTTCATCTTCCTATATAGGAAATTATATGTTTCAATAAGATTAAAATTCTTTCTTCCCCTGCTACAACTAATTTCAATGATTTTAATTATGGAATGCATGTTATTGTTTAGGACAAGTTATTAAGTGAAATGATGACTTGAAAACAGGGTTTTTGTTTCTTTATTCAATAAAAAATACACTTCAGATCTTTTGAACTGAGTATAAGATCAAATTAGAATTGTCTTAAGAGAAGAGGGGAGAATCAACATTTTCTGCTACACTGTGGTTAGTTTCAGTCAGAGCTACCCTTATCTTTTTTTTAAGATTACTATGATGTGTCTTCTGCTTGCAAGAAGGGAGTGATAGTTCCAGAATGACATTCACTTTCTTGTGAAATGTTTGACAGAATTCAAAGTCAGCATCTTTGGAAGGAATACTGTTCCTCTTATAGTCAACTTTGAGCTCTTATAAGCCACATCAAAAATATTTCTAATTGAAGGGGGTGCTAATTATAATCATTATATCAGTTAAGACACTCATGAGGCAAAATTTTAGAGTTGCTCTCTGAACAGGTGTGGTTCAAGTACAATGAACAGATCTCTGGACTTTAAGACAACAAAGTTACCACTGGAGAAAACTGCAACCGCAATTAGCCTATATAATTACATTTTGCTTGCAATAGATGAGTCAGGCTGATCCCTAGATCTAGCAATGGAAAGATGTTTTGCCTCTAGGCAAAATTACCTTGGAACTGCTGCTTCAAACATAGGCATTTACATTACAGACATCTGAAGTAGGGTGTGAGGAATCCCATCTTGTGGGAGATTTTGCATTTCTTGCTCTTCTTACTTAAAAAAAGAAGTGGCAAATCTTAGCCATCTCCATGCTGCCTCTTAAGAGCCTTTAGAACATAGGCCATTCTGTGATTCTGTGTACTTGGCCTTCAATGAATCCTCAACCTGTCAGACTAATTTTCACTTTTCACTCTACTTTAATTCTTCTATGATAAGGCTTCAAAAAATCTCCAAGTACATTCCTCTCTGATCCACTCCTTTTATTAGCAGAAGGAACATTTTAGCACCATTTTCTTCTGCATTAGTCTTCTCATAGGTCACTCGGTGAGGGAACAATATTGTCTCTTTTTTATGGGCTATAGCTTCAGAGCAGAGCACTGTGATCCTTGTGGATCCTTGTTCCCAAGTGATCCTTGAGGATCAGCCTAAACCAGCCCACCAGCTGCTGACTTGAGCAGAGACTAAGAAATAAACCTGTCCTCGATTAGGCAAGGGGAAGATTTTAGATTCTGTCCTATATAGCAGGGCGGAGGGAGAAAATGTTTTGTAAAGCCTTTCTGATCCTGAAAGATTAGTGAGTGCCTGGTGTGTCACAATGGTGGTAATGAGTTTAGATGATTCACTAATCCATTTAGGTGTTAGGTTCTTCTGTTTCACTCATGCTCCATCTCTCCCAAATTCATGAGAAAGGTGATCTCAGGAACTGCTGCAAAAAGTGAGTGAACAGACACAAAGTAGCAATAGCTGATATTGAATCACAGCAGCATTTAAAGTAGAAAAAACCTTAAGGATCGTTGAGACCAAAAGCAGCTAAATTCTGATGTCTCTGTAGCTTCCTCTTACCTCTCCTCTTACATTGGTGGTGGCTGGGCAGAGGATTCACATTACTGCCTCCATATACCACCACTCCTTAGCGAAGCACTTGCATGGATTTAAGCTTAGTTACAACCTTATGTCATACTAACATGAGCAAAACTTTGTCACACACTTGAATTTGGGTATGTGTTTAAGCAGTCTTGTTGCTTAGCAATGACCCTGGGCCTCCACTTACATTTTTTGGTGATCAAAGGAATTTGTGAGACAGTAGAAAGCACAGCAACAGCTGTTTCATGCACTTAACAGCTCTTTCTGACTGATAGACCATGAAGAAGACTTTGGCAGAGGCAGAAATAAGGTTTCGGAACAAGACTTAGTTTTCTTTTATCCAGCACTGACTCATGACTTAACAGGAGCACCTATGTCCTCAAGGCATCCTTTTCCTCTAAATCTGATGCTTGTCTTTGAGTCTTCTGCAGTTGGGTTGTCTGTCTCTTACTTACAATTAATTGTTTGGTCCAGTCCTTCTCCCAACTCCTTTTTTCTCTCCAGTCTGCCTGGCTCATAGATACTTTTTCATTCAAAATATTAACTTCCATCATTCCCCTTGCTTATCTTCCCTGGAGCTCGTAACTTCTGGCTGCTAAGAAAAGTGAGCCTCCCCCCTGCCAAGACAGTACTTTCCAGGACACAAAGACTTAGAATGGGAAGATCTGAAAGCAATTAGACTGGACCATTGCAAACACCCATTAGCCTGTAAGCCTTGGACAAAATGAAGCTAAACCTGTCCTGCAGCTGTGAGGATACAGAGAGCAAATTTGTTAAGCTCTGTAGATGAGGATCTACCTTGGGAGAATGTTACAGTGGTACTTGACAGAATGAAGCTATGGGAGCAGTGAACAGCCCTGGGAAGAAGATCTAACAGAATCAAGAAGGACACTTGGTATTTGTGTAGATAGAGGATATGTTTAGTTAGTAGGTTCTAGGCTGAGAAGGTAACTGATAAAATATAACTGCTATGATGGAAAGTTACTGCTTGCTAACAAGCTGCTATATAAAACACATTGTAGCTCAATAAAATGTCTTCAACCACCACTCAGAGTCCACTCCTTAATATATCCCAAATGAGCACCTCAAATTCCGTATGGCTTTTTGGGAAATCTATGCTTGAGACACTGTATTCCACTGATGATTTCCATGGTTTTATTTGCCTTCTTAGTCTTGTCCCTTTCCCAACACAGTTTACCATATCTGCTCCAGTTCTACATTTTTCAGATTAAAGCCCTTCGAGGAGAGAGTAGGAGTGGGAATTGAATTTACAGATAGTCAGGTGAACACCTCAGTTTATAAAGATTTCATTTGTAGAATAAAGTCCTTCTATTTTGGAAAAGAATCCTGCAAATTAATTTACTTTTCTCCTACAACAACGTCAGTCTATTTGCAACAGATTGTCATGACAGGAATCTTGCATCCATATCTGCAAAAAATGCACCCAAGGGTTTCTCAAACAGAAGGAGGTTCGTATCTTTAGGCTAATGAATAGAACTGACCACAGTGGAAGCTCAGACATTTGCTCACAAATAGATATGTATATGTAGATATCTGCCATTGGGAGGTGCCTGTGTGGAAAAGATACCAGTTAAGAGGTGAGCTGATTGCTTGGCCCTGTGGTAGAGGGGTTCTGTAAGGAGCAGGGAGGCAGGTCTTAGGCCCTTGCAACAGTGCCAAGTGCTACTACTGTTTGCTGCACTTAAATGTTTATTGAGCAAGCACTGTTGGGAATAGACTAATTTCCAGGGCTCCTTTGCTTCTATGTGTTGTCCCTGACTTCACCAGACTCTACCTGCAATACACTTTTTTTGGGTTTTTTACTTAGAAAAACTATTTTGGCAGAAGATGTGGAGCCCAATACTAAATAAGTAATAAATGTCTCCAAATACCTGCAGGCTCTCATACTGTGGGAAGCAAAGTTCAGTATCTGTCCCAGTGCTGTGAAGAATTTTGCTATGGAGCACAAAGTCAGACTTCTTGCAGTGTAAGTCTAGTGATATGACAGATTTGACAGAGATCTCTAACTTCACAATATGCCCATGTGACTCAGACTCTTTTCTGCAACTGAGCCAGTTCCCGTGATATTGCATCATCTGCAAACTTTGGGAACATTTAAGTATGCACAGTCACTACAGCTCTGTTGGTTCCACTCCCTCATAATTGCAGACAGAGAGGTGTGCACACACACAATGACAGTTTGGCGTGTTGACTGTTTTGCTGGGATTTTACCATTTGTGGGATCCCCAAATTTAAATGCCTGAGTGGAAATGAGTGAACAGTTGCAAGGAAAGTGTAAAGTCTGTACTTCCACTGGGACTGAGAATAGGAAGCCATATGTTGTCATCTGAATAGCAACTAGGGCTGGACCAGGAACTGGAGCTGGAGCAGAGCTTTGGAGACCCTCTCTGCTTAGGAGCAGACTTCTGTGCCTGAGCCTGAACAGACAAAAAGGAGAAATAGGAGGTACCCCCAGAGCTGGCAGAGTAAATGGCAAGGACTGCTTCATTCTCCACTCAGGAACAAGGATTTCCTAGGCTAAGTCTGATGAGGATCTCCTCTGAAGAGGAGAGTAGCCCTTGTGTGCCAAGAACAGTGGCACAGTTCTCAGAAAAGAGGCAGCAGCAGGGGTCAGGATTCTCCAAAAGTAGGTTTTAACAAAGGGCTCTGGATCTTGCTGTGACTTTAATGTCCTGAATTGAGCCTCCTCTAGCACACCATAAATAGGAGGAAATGTTTTCATTCCTGTCTTAGCTACAATTCATGCATAACTGAAATAAAGAAAATTGTAAAGAAACTGAAAGAATGTAATGTTCCATCTGCATCTTGCAGAAGCAATTTGGCAATCACCATTCCTCTAAAAAGTCCTGGGAACCTGGCAGTTGAGCTTGCTAAAGAAATTAGATGATTTTCCTTATGTTCTTCACATTACTAATTTTGGCCAAGTGGGAAAGTCAATTTTCCTCATTTTCTAATACAACTAATTATGACTTCACTCTAAATTTTTCTTTGTTTTTAATTTTTATGATTTTTTTAAGGGATTAACTACCGGGACTATAGTGGGATGGGAATAGTCCTCAGCTGCAGGTTTGCACTGTAGGGGGACTCAGGGATTTTGGTCCACTCACTTAAAAGGGCTGAGAGCTTAACCTAAGTCTTCCTTGGGACTCTATTAGCCCACATGCCTGTATTTCTTCCACATACACCCATTCTTTTGCTGATTCAGGACCCTGTGGTTATGAAAGCTGTGCTGATTCATTTATATGAAGACAGAATAAAGTCCAGTAAGGTGAAATTAGAAGAAAAAAATGTGAAGGCTTTTTACAATGGAGATTGTGCCTGCATTCCAATTAATACAATAGGTAAAAACCTCAAATAAGAAGAGATATTTTAGGTCTATCAAAATATTTTGTGGACATTTGGATGAAATTCCAATTTTGATTTATTTAAAAAAAAAAAAATTAAAGATTATTCCTTGCAGGAATCAAGTCTTATTTCATTTAGGAAAAAACGAAAACAGCTACAAATAATTTTCATAAATGAAAAAAGTTCTCAAAAAGCAAATATTTTTGCTGTCACTTTTTATGTTGGCAGAAAAAGAAAAAATTAGTTCATGGCTGACATGAAACAAATGAATAAGTATTTTTCATGTTCAGGCACCAAACTAAAAATTCAATTATTTGCACATGTCTAATTAGGACTGTAAGAAAGAGCCTGAAAGAGGAGGACTATGAACTATTTTTCACAGCTCAGTGTTCTCATTTTTTTGGATTGTAGTTGCTCACAGGCATTGCTATAACCCTTTCTGTTACAGTTGGTTATGCAGGCTCCAGTGCACCTTTTTCAGTTATTAGCAGTACACAGTATCCAAGCTGTCCCTCCTCTGAGCCCTATTATTAAACACAGAAGGGATCTAAGTAGCCCCTTCGCCCTGCACAGACAGGAGGTAATTCTGCATGCACGGCTGCCTACTTTCAGTAGGTATGTGCTTGCTCTGTGTATGATAACCCCCCTGTGAGCCTATATTTTGTAGAATAAAAATTTAGGTTCTGATGTTTCAATAACACATACTTAACTCACAAGTTCATGACTTAAACTGGACTGCTGTTGGATTGAAAATACCTTTTAAATATTTAATAAATTACATTGTCAGAGTGCTCATGTTGCTGGAACTATTTCCTAGTGTGGTCTTTCCTACTTAATTAGGACCTTTTGGATGACCTATACCTTGGAAACTGTTATTTTAAGCTAAGTCTTTGCACTTGTTGTACTTCCTATTTCAGTCTGGAATTACCATCACTTAGGTACTACATTCTACACTTGAATCTCTTCTACTGAAGAGTATAGGGCTCTTTCTGCACAGTTGCTTTCAATGTCTTCCAGTTATGGTTGGCTTGCTTGTTTTGCTTATTTTCACAGTTGTTGGTATCTCTGAAGGGCTTTACTTAATATTACTTTAATGCTCTCTGCAGTTTTCTGCAGCCTAATTTATTCCTTTGTCTCCAATGATTTAGGGTAGCAATAGTGTTTATTTTACTGCATGGTGTGCACTTTCTCATATGCTACTTTCTGTTTTAAATGTTTTGCTAAACCGGGCAAAAGGATTTAATAGGGGAGAGCACATGGATTAAAAAAAAAAAGTCAGATAATCTCTTCAGGAGATTCTCTTTTTGATACTATTGGTGATATCTGGTTTGAGGCCATACCAAACAAAAATGTTTCACACCACTGTACTTAGAAAATTCATGTTCATTTTAACACTGCCTCAATACAAGGCAGTCTGATTGAGTTTCTCATAATGTGCTTTCCTGTACATTTTGTTTCCCATCAAAAAGTGGATTATAACTCTTTTAAAGCACCTGGAAACATGAGTATTGATGCATTCCGGTACTAACTTGTCCAAATAATTATCTTTTGTACCTGTTGTTTTCTTATAATCCAAAAAAAAGAATAACTATCAAAGAGTATCAGTCTAATTGTCACCTATTTTGCAGGAAAAAGTAGCAGTTCTCATCACATCTTGTTTACCTTTTAAATTGGAGAAGAATAACAGGTTTTAGGTTGCAGTAAATACTTTTTTGCAGGCTTTCACATTAATAATTTATTCCATGAGCTGCTTGTGCTTCATAGTGAATTGAGTACAAGTTGGTTGTTCCAAATATTTCAAGCAAATGGCTCTCTACATTTAGAATTACTTGGTTTCTAGGTTTTAATTTTCATCTGTCATGATTCAGTTCTTACCTTCTGCATCTTGTTACAAAAATATCCTTGTAGATTGGGTCTGAGCTATTTATTTTTCTCCATGTGCACTAGAGAAGACACAACATGTCACAAACACTCTGTCCTATGCTTTTTAGGCAAAGAAATTCTATGAGGCATATTGTATCTCAAAAAAACAACCAAAGCTCTGCTATATCTCTCATAGCTGGGAGAGTATTATGTGGGGAAGGGGAAAGAGATATAACAGTCACAAAATAAATCCATCCATAATTTAGTGAACGAAGTATAGATAGGTCTATTGTCCAGCTTGGATATGTCTGGAGTGATCTGAGTCTGGGCACATGTGTCCAGGTGTCAGGTGTGTCCATGTGTATCAGGTATCAGAAAACTTAGAATTCAAAATAAATATTTTGATGACCTGTATTGTGTTTTTTGAGAAGATTATACTCTGGCAGCATCCTTAGGGTTACAAGCAAACTTACAAATAGTTTTCCAAGTGACTTTCCCAAGGCATCAATCTGACAGCAAGGAGAGAAAACTTATGAACTGAAGTGCATAGTCACAATGCTTATAGGAGCAAGCAAACTACTAGGTATCTCTCAGAGTATGTAGAACAGAGTACTATTTTACGGCAGGGATCTCAGGTCAAAAGGTTGAGCTCAGAATTAATTCCCTGGAAATTATTAGATTAAAGGAGTGGCCTCTTTTGATGAAAACACTGTCTACTGCGTTTTCTCTTGAACCCACAAACTGGTTTGAAAGGCTCCCCCAGGGTCTGCTGTGAAAGTTGTATTTTTGTTACCTGCTCCTGGAAGAAGGGGTGCTCTCTGTGCCTGCCAGGAACAACTTTCTCAATGGTACTCACAGACCCCAGCTGACCCCTCCAGCCCAGCTGAGAGCATTCATCCCCACATCAGGATGCACCTCACACAGGGAACGTTGGACTGATGCTTGCCGACCTCATCTCCAGCAACAGAATGTGAGTTGAACGTGTCACCTTTCCTTGGCCTCAGCTATAGCACTGGAAAGATGATAGGGAAAATTAATGCTAGCTTACTTGAGCAAAGGAAAAACTGAACTTCTTAACAAAGTAGCAAAGGTTAAAAACCACCAAGCAAAATGTAATTTCAACAAAGCTTTCATGTCTCACATCTCTCCCTGTTGACTTCTGGAGAGGAATATCAAGAATCAAAAGTAATGCTTAATAGCAGAGTATTCCTCTCTCAATTCCTCTGTCTGTTCTTATGCAAATTAGAAATTCATTGCTTCCTTGGGGACATCCCTAAAATTCTTCCAAGCCTATAATAAATATACAAAGGGTGTGTAATAAAGCGAGTTAATTGTATTCGCATTCTTGTACACCAAACTCATCACTATTTTTCAAAGCTACCTTCTGTATTGGAGCACTCTTTTAAACAATTCACTCCCATTATTGATAGTTTGGGGGACTCTTATTCATGAGCTGCAGATAAGACAGGCTTCTAAGCATGTACTTAATTACAAGCACAGGGAGAGTGTGCACCCTTGCACTACTGAAATTTATTTTAATAGAGTTAATGTCAGGAGGATTTCAAGCTAGTCTCTCAGGGTTGCATACCTGAAACCTACCATAATTAGATGCTTGCAAACTTTTCCCTAAAATAACAGAGATCCCGCTGATACATGGGAATAGGTTGTAAACCTGGACTGTTTTTGAAACCCAGTATGTACACAGCTTGTACATGCCTGTACCTATGGCTTTGTGAATTATGAAAGAATATCTTTATAAAAATATCTGTAACAATCGTTTTGGAATAGAATTGTTGTCTTGGGGCCAGCTGACAAAAAGAGCAATTGTACTGCAGTCAATATAGTTCCCATCTTTAAAGGTAAACACGTTTCCACATCACATAGAATTATGCTGAACCCGTAAGAACATAAGATGAGTAATGCTCAGCACGGATGAATGCCAAAGCATCTAGAGGCCCAAACGCATAACAAGACAGCCCACTGTCCTGCCAGGGATTGTGTGCCTGGCAGGTATTACAGCTTTTGAGAAGTTACTATTTCTTCCACCACCAAAGTTACACTGCAATGCACATTGAAGGAAGTCAGTGACCCTATTAAGAGCATCCGGTTTTATTCAACCCATACGAAACTCACAGGTTTATCAGTGTTCCAGCATAATCAAGCCATAAGTCCTCAGTATCCCTGCAGACCTCAATATTTTGTAATTTTGTCTCCTTTCTGAGATGTCAAGGAACAACTTTTATTCCATTCTTACCTCCCTCATAAGCAGCCTCAGGAATTTGTTAAACATATACACATTAAAAAATTCAAATCTTTACAATAACAAAACACAGTCAAGGCCTTGTTTCACAGTAAGTCATATCCCAGGGCACCAGCTAGCCATCTGCTCCCATGTACTACAGGAAGCGCTAATCTGGAAGATGGCATTTCCAGCAGCCCTTGGGAGAGGCTTCACTGTATTGGGGTCAAAAGGCTTAATTCTGGCTACTTGCAGAAAATGTGTGCTGGAGCATGTCATGCTTTAGTAATTACTGATGCTGTTCTTTTAAAAATTACAAGCATCTGAGTGTATGTATTGTCAGTGCAATAATCCAGAAGAACATGACTGCTACTTAAATTTTTACCTTAATTAGACTTTAAGGAGACATTTTTTCAGGAAGATGAATTCCATCTGTGCTCTGAGGACTTGTGCTGAGATTTCTCTACTAAAATATGCCACCCATTTCCTTAATATCATGTCCAGGAGAGTACTCACTGTCCTCTGTTTGCTGGAGAAATGGCCTTGGTAGCAGAATCACCTCAGATTTTATCATGGCTCTTTATTTGCCAGGATTTTTCTTTTTTCCCCTTTAGAAGGCTTGAGACAGTCCTCTTGACGAGTGGCAATAAAACCCTGCTCAGGAAGAAGAGGAGCTGGAATACCCCACACATCTATACAGTCCTTCTCTTCAAAGATCTCAGTGTAACCAGTGAACAAAACCCCAATACCAAAGCAGAATGCTTGATTATTCTTTCTCTCCACACATTTCTTTTCAGCAGAACTTAAAGAAAACACCTCCTAAATCCCTTGTGAATAATTTAGCTTGAAATGTTTACCCTTTGACAAAAAAGCACAAAATAAGTAGGAAATACAAAGTCCTGAAACCATTCCCAGAAGCCACTGTTGCATACACTCTCTACTTATTTCAGCTCCTTTATACTAGGCAAGACCTTAGGCTTTCTGTTCAGCACTGGGCACATGGAAATACAAAAGACACTCAGGTCTCCATCCTCATGGGAATGGAAATCTCAGCAGAAGAGAATGAGTACTGGTTTGCTGTGCAGGAAGTTCCTTTTCTTACAGTGTAAGTTATTCTCTGGTGGGCACTGAGATGTTCAATGTGGCTGGTGTTCTCTTTTAAGAAACAAGCTACAAAGCTGTACACATTTTGCTATTTAAAATTTTAGTGAGCTCATGATTTTATGATGATACTCTATAAGACTACATTCTTATGACACCAGAATCTCCTATTCCTTAAACACTCTTGACATAAGCACCTGACTAGCAAATAAAATTGTAAAGGCTGAAAACACAACATGTGTAACAATATAATGCATAAAAAATGAATAAAGTTAGTGTGGTGGCTTCCAAGAAACCAGAGGCCTATCTGTTGATATACTCCAGGGGAGGATAAAAGTAAAAGCAAGATGGAATAATGTAATTGAGACAGGATGCTGAGGTAGTCGAGGCATATTATTACTGTTGAAATTATTATTAAAAAATATATTGATTGAGAACATACAATGGAATGTTATAATTTTGGTAACTGTCTTAAAAGTAAATGAAATGAAAAGACAAGAATGAGTCAGATACTTAGGGATAAAGGGAAGAAAGTAATGAGTGAAAAAACAGTTGATAAGTTCAAGGACAATTTTTTTCCAAATATCATGAAAAGACTAAAAATTCAAGGCCTATTTTTATTTCAAATATAATGAAAAAATAGTTGTACTATATGGTTAAAATAAGAAGAATGGAAAATGGAAGTAAGAACCCAAGCTCAAACTCCTGTCAATACTACAGATATCATCAAATTTGGGAGGTTCTCATAGAGCATATTATAGCAACTCCCAACCCTGCAGCAGTTTTCTCCAAGCAATCATGGAAGCCATGGAAACTAATGGCAAAGACATTTCCAGTTTTGAGAAGAGTAGAAAAGAATTACAAAAAATACACCATTTTGATGGCCAGGAAGGATCAAAAGCAAATTATTAAAACCACTTTGTAAGTATCTAAAGGTTATTATGTAATCGCAAAAACCATTACTAATTTGTCAAGTATTAGACATATTTATTCACTGCAATTCCTTTCTTCTCCAGAGAAAATCATGACATGTACAGAGAGAGAGGCAGCAGGAGGATGCATCTTGACTTTTGGCTTTTGAGATCTTCCTGCACTCCCCCAAGGAAATCTTGGACAGATGATGGTTTTGACAGGTTCAAATCTAAAAGTACACATCTGCTCCAGAACTATTTGTCATCCATTTCTTACTATATCAGGTTCTTCAGGGCACTATATTGTGCTCAGTATTCTTCAATATTTTTTTATAGTTAGGATGAAAGAATTTTCAATAAAAAGTGAGTGAGCAGAGGTGTCAAGCTGGGTTCACCAAGAATGATTTTGACAATCTGAAAAGTCATCTGATATGAAAAAGGTGAATTTCAATAAAGGTGAAATTCAGTGTTCCACATGTGGGGATTTAATAGAGAGGAGAGCATTAACTAATTGTCAGCAATAATAAAGAAAGGAACTTGAAGTTAAAAATCTTCACATACTAGCTTGGAATGACCATATCACAGTGTTGTAAAAGCATATACATAATTTTGTGTCATTTGGAAGGTCACTGTTCTGCTGTATCTGGCACTGGGAAGGACATAGCTAGAAGACTATTTAGTTGGACTGAAGTATTTGAAAAAAATGCACCCAAGGAAAATCTGGAGAAAGCCAGCAAAAAAGAGCTTTAGAAAGAAGGACCCATTAAAAAGTTTTGGAAGATACGGTTCTAGTTAGCATACGCTTGAACAGGGAGGAGGACACAAAAAGCTTTTTTCATTTGTTATCAGAATAGTTTTCTAATACTCCAAGTCTACAAAGGGTAGTGCAGCAATAAAATAGCTTTATAAAGTTAGTAAAACATTAGAAAAAAAACATTTAAGGAGGCTGTGCAATCTTAGTACCTAGAAGGTGTGTTTAAATAATTCTTTCTCAGGAATTCTTTGTGTTCACTTGATCCCATTGTAAAGAAGGTGTTCTTTTGCAGCCTCTGTATTGGGGGAATATTCTTTTCAAGTTCTAGGCATACAACTGGTTACCAACTATTGTGAAATCACCAAAATTAATTCAGCCTGAACTGCAGACCAGTGCCTGCTGGGTGTAGCAATGGACTTGCTCCAGTCAGCTCCCTGTAGGTCATTGCCTTGCTGCAAGCATACTCAGGCTGGCAAGTTCGACAGCCAGGAGCCCTCTTCTGTCAGCCTACTTCAGATTCAGCCATAACCTCTCTTTTTAATGGGCCACCCACAAGGCTCTTCCATGGTGATTATAGCCCCCTTTGCCAGAAACATATTGTTTCTCATGCCAGCCCTGAGCCTTTCATCCCAATATCCAAGCCACCGAGACCTCTTTCTACACCCAGCTCCCAGTCTGTTTAACTACTCCGTGTTACTCCAAAAGGCACATAGTCTCTGGCTTTCTGCAACTGCTGGCACTATTTCCCTTTTTGTTCTGGAAGAACTATTAAATTCTTTCATGGATATATACCAAAAATGGAATTAAATGAGCCTGGTGGCTCAGTGCTCATCTTGCTGAGGGATTTCAGGGAAAACTGGTACCCCTACCTGGCAGACTACCTGGCAAAATTTGTGCTCAGAAACTGTCCTGGAGGGCAAAAACTGTCCTTCTTGGTATCTTAAATATATTTATTAGAAAAAAAATTAGGATTTTTTTCAAGAGCTTGGAACTTTAACTTTGCAGCAGTTAACTTTTCCATCATAGAGAATTGGAAACATCTCCAACTTGCAACCAAATTGTTCCTTCAAGCATGCTTATATTAAGCCTACAAATAAATATCTTCTTGCTTTCATGCATTTAGACATGTCTGAACCATTTTCCTGTGGCAGAACTGATTCTTAAGAATCACTTTCCTCTGTGTTTCTGAAGTGCCAAAGGAATAGCATAACTTGGCAAACAAGCTGCTTACACTGTTTCAGGTGCAAAGTGAAGGAAACCATACGAACAACATGAATTCACAAGGTAAGCCAGATTTACATAAGTAATACATTGAAAAAAAATTATTGCTTTGGTTTAAAAAAAATAGTATCAAATACTGATACCTAAAGCCTGTTATTTGAAAATAGACTTTTGGAAAGGAGTTCAGGTGTCCTATTTCAGGTGTTCCATGCAGATTAAATTTCATTGAAGGGGTTATGATTTTACGAAGAAATTTCCAAGTCTGTGTGTTTTATGGTTTGAAGTTAAATGGAGGCTTCCTGTTAGAGGCCAGTGAGCAGAAATACAAAATGATGACATGCTGAAAATCTGTCTTTTGTTTAAAAATTGAGATCCTTGCCTCTCCAAAGGGATTTGTGAGTACAGATGTCATAAATATTTGCATCATTTTAAACCAATTTTAGTACTAGTATGGAAATGTTACTATAAAAAGAGAACCACTATAAAACCCAGAGATGCTTTTCCACAGAAGGAGTGTTTAAATGTTATTTTGTTATTTAAAAAATGGGGCAAGGAGGCAGGGGGAAAGTAGGATTTGTAAGTAGAAAAATTACCTAGGAGTCAGGAAAATCCTCTGTCAATATGGATAAGAAAATTAAGCTGTCTTCAAATCTGGGTAATTTTGATCAAGCACCAAAATAGAATTGTTTCTTAAAATATCTTTGTGCCTGAGAACTCTGGCTTTGGTTGTGAGAGGAAATAGCTGGATCAGGTCTTGTATCAGAGCGCCATTTCTACTCCAGGACTTTCCGCCCTGTAGCAGGTACAATTGAACAAGATGCTCGTCAGCTTTACTATCACTGTAAGAAGGTAAGAGTACTCGAAAGTAATCAGATTGTCCTCTTCTCTCACTTATGCATTTTTGTTCAAATCTCTATACAAATGATTGATTTCTGTTTTTCAGTGGCCCGATTCCTCCAGAATTGCTGCCATGAGCCTGATTCATCTGAGATGAGAAGTAAGCCTAGTGTGGCAAAGTATTTACACATATTTCAGGTTTTACATTCAGGGTAGAGTAAATAATGAGGGAACAAGAATTTACAAGCTAGTAATGTTTGTAGAAGAGCTTTGAGAATTAATTGTGGTAAAAAAGCTGGGTGCACTTCTATAATCACAGAATTCCTCTAACCTACTTTCTGAAGCTCACATTCTTTATAGTGAAAAGTAATTCCACCAAATCACATGAGGTGTAACCTACTTGAAAGCTAACTAAACATTTCCCAGATGAAACAATCTCAAGCACATTACCCCTTCTTGCTCTTCTCTGTGTGTGAGAATTTCACATATGCTGACACAGAGAAAGGACCTTTTTTCCCTAATTTAACTTGGTAATAATTTCTATTTCTGCTATTGTGTGTACAGATTTATAACTGTTCTTTTTCACAGTTAAAAACTTATGCTCAGAGGTGAGAAGTTGGGCCAAAGAGAGAAGGGAGAAGATAACACAAACTAAGTGGAATGATAATTGTGAGCATCAGTGAGCATGGATTTTATGCAGAGGCGGAGGAAACCATTCAGGTTTTACTCCTGAAAAAGCAGGAGGATAAGTGCAGTCCTTATCTGAACAGTTTCTCTGTGTCAATGTAGCAACTCTTTTTCTTGTGCCTTACAATTTGAAGCAAACATACATAAATAATTGTGGACTTGCCTTCCAGTTTTCTTGCTCCTGCTTGTCCCACGCATACCCTGCATGACTGCAGCAAAAGCTGTCTGTGGCAGACCCAGGAAGTCCAGATAAATTTATTTCTATTTCTCCATTCCTACTGAAAATTCAATTTGAGACATACAAAAATTGAAAAAGGATTCAAATAACCCAGGTGAAAGACACTGTATAAAAACAACTAGAAACTCAAGGAATTGCACCTTTAAAGAGACATACTGAGTGCTTGGGCCAGGGATATTACACTCTTTTCCTGGCTGTGAAAAAGCTCCTAATGTACAGGTAGTTCAGTATATTACTGTAAAATTTACTGAATCTTGAAGGTTAGTATACATTTCTGTGTTTGTGCTTAATTGAGTTAGTGACTTATTTTCTTTTCCATTCACTGAAAAATTCAATGGGCATCTTACACTACTAAATGCTTTCTTAATTTTACCTATATTCAATGTCAGACATCACTGGAATTTTACAGGAAGACTACGCTATTCAGTGAAAGAAGGACAATCCACAAGACAGTCCCTGCACTGAAATATGGCCAGATTCTCAGATTCTAGAAAGATTTGAGGTGCATTTCTACAAAGGAAGAGATAACTGTTACTAGTTGGAATAATTAGATATAAATTTCTTAAAAGCAATGGAGGTGAGATTTTCAAATGAGATTTTTCCATGATAGCCAGTAAAATGTTTCCCATAATTGATAAAAATGCTGCAGTTGTAATATGTCATGCTAAAAAAGTATAATATGAAATACTGAGAGGGATACAGTTCTTGATGTACTATTGCAGGATTTGCATGAGAGAGAAAAAGTATGAATCAGACACCTTACATAAGATGGAAGTTAACTCTTTATACAAGACATGCTGAAACAAAACCAGCCCAACCCAGGAAAACCTGTTGCTCACCCTTCAAAAACAAAATAAGAAAGTTGTTTGGGCAGATTATGGGTGTACTGTTCATCAGCACAACTTGCCTGGGCTTACAGATATAAAATAATTTTCTTGCAGAAATAATCTGTTATGTAATTATTTCATTTTTTTATACAAACATTCTTTAAAAGTGATCATCCTCATAATTAATTGGTATGCAACTAAAAAAAACTCAGAAAGACTTTAGTTTTTATTTGCATATGTGTACTTTGTTAGGAAGGCAATCAATGTCACCAATCAACTACCTGAAAAAAATTAATTTTTCCAGTTATATTTACAAAAAAATGAATGACAAACATATTTAGAATTACTTATCATACTATATGGTAAGTAGCTAAGTAGCTAATAGTGAGCAATTTTGTTATTGTAGCTTTTTCTCAGAGTCAATTAATCTAAATTATTTATACCTTTTTAATTTTTTTTTTGCAATTCAAATTTATTCACCAGATATTTCTTATATATAATTTTTGTATATAAACTCAATGCAAAATACTAACTGGGTTAGAACATGCCAATCACATGATGTTCCTTTCTTCCCAAGTTGGTTTAGTAAAACTTGTAAACAGCTTCCTTCACAAGGAGAAAAACATACACTTATTTGCTAATGCTTCATTAGAAATGTATTGTTTAACTGATCATTCCTGTTTGAAAAGATAACCATGGAAATCAATGCAAGAACAATTAGGCAAAACAGCTTCAATTTGCCATTTTTAATGAATATGCATGATACTGTATTTGCATCTTAATAAAGTCAGTTCTTTTAACTGACTTTAGCCAGCTCCAGTGGAAGACAAGAGCCGTGATCACATTGCATTGCATTCATGTGGACTTTAGTTCTTCAGATTAATTGCTGTTATTCTTCTTGGGTATGAAACAGGAAACACTGAACTGAGAGTGTCTGTGTATTCAGTTTGGCTCCATGAAATCCTTCTCATGTTAGATTCTCAAAGGGCCCCTAAAGACTGTATCTGCAAACCCATGCTCCCCACACCATCACAGCAGTCCATCCCTGACCTATTTTTGTATTTCGTTTCTAGTAGCTGCATTCTTCCATTATAAAGAATCAGCATGTTTACTGAAAAAAAAGATATCAAATGACAGCTTTCAGCCAGTCCATAACTACCTTTTAGTATAATTCTATCATAGATTGTGCTGTAAAAGTCCTTCATGCCAAAAAATTGTATTCTCTTAGTTGTCTTGTATTCTGTTCCTATATGGTTTTAAGTTAAATCTAACAATATGAAAAATTACAAAAAGAACATTTTAAAACCTTTAAAATCTGTAATAAGTTTTTTTTTTTTTTAAAGGTAAGCAGAAGTAAAACAGATGAGTTCAACATTTATTTTCTATAAGGGAAACTCTCCATCCTTGACACATCAGCTGAAATATATGGAATTCTATTATTTTTCTTATTTTTTCATGTTGCTCAAAGATGAGTCCCTAAGCAATTCACCCCAGATAATGTTATACCACCTGAAAAGAATTTGCAGTCTAAAATATGAAATAATAAGAATTCAGTTAGTGGTTTGATAGAAAATTGTGGCAAAGGTTACAATTAGAATTCATTCTCTCGTAATAGGTATTTTTTAAA
Organism: Turnix velox; assembly: GCA_013400935.1. Taxonomy (NCBI): domain Eukaryota; kingdom Metazoa; phylum Chordata; class Aves; order Charadriiformes; family Turnicidae; genus Turnix; species Turnix velox. Next base: position 31,121 of record VZTY01031377.1, read on the forward strand.
ATCGGGTAAACTGAAATGAAGAAGGTCTTTAGTTTGGGTTTTGCAGCTCTCACTGAAGTGATTCATAACCTGCTTTTTAAAATTCCTATATCTCCACTAGATGCATTCCAGGTGGCTTTGCCTTAAGCGTGTCTTCTGTGCCCAAAGTTCTGGCATATGAGATGAGTCAAAAAAGAATAAAATTTCTTGCCTGGGAGCAAGACAGAGACCATGAGTGTAGTACGACTTTTCACATTCAGTGTTGAGGATCCTAGATTTCTCGGAGAACTCTGAAGCATGACCAGTGAATGCTGAAGAGAAGGCAACTGAGGTAGAGAAATTCCAACAGGTTTGTTATTATTTTCCTAGCTCTGAGTATGTTTATCATAAACAGACTACAATTATGTTTTGGAAACCTTGTTAATTCTTGCATCTGCTTACTTTTAGTTATCATGGTATACTCAAGAATTAACCCCGAGTAGGAGACTTGGATAGGGAAACAAAATTCTTAACTCTCTTCATATCAAGAAAGCTAAGAGCACGTGACTTACTTGGAACATTGCTATGTTGTCTAATCAGAAGGGTGATTCCCAGATTTGCATTTCTCTGTGATGTCAGCCCCCCTGAGCTTTGAAATATACTTATAAGACTTCTGGTAGCAGAAGACTTCCAAGTGCTCTAGGTAGAAATGTATAAATTCTAAGGTGCCATGATACCAACACTAAATCAGTATCACTTCTCCAGAATGAACATCACTGAAAAATACAAACCAGAAAAAAAACATTGTGTAGGTCATTGATGGCTTTTTTTTTCATTGCAGCAATTGGTATAATCATGGAAAATGCTTTTAATTACCTTTTGTAAAAATCACATTACACGAGGAAATAACAATATCATGTAACAGTTGAGTCACATGCTTCATGGCATTTTGGCATCACACTTAAATGCCACTGCATTACTTATTGCACACTGATGGTTAGTTACTTTTAACATCATTGTCTAATCCTTTTAGACAGTTCCTTAGACAGTTACATTAGAGAATTGACAAAAAGATGAAAAAGAGAAGGAAAGTATTTAAAATGTTCTTCAATGCTATACTTTTGGTACAGTATAGGACTTGAGAGTGTGGGGTAAAAGAGGATTCAGGCCCTTAGTCCTTGCTCTGGACTATGCAGGCTGGGTCAAGCAGGAGGGTGGAAGTGTTGTGAACTACAGTGGAATGTTTGTCTCTTGTATCTAAGACGTTGGGAGAAGAAGCACCGCATCCATCCTGAGGTTCTCAGTTTTCTCCAGAAGCACTAGGTAATTCTGAAAGCACATTAATCTGCTTTCTGGAAAGAAATACCAGAAGACAGAAAATGGACTGACAGCACAGTTCTTGCAACAAAAGGAAGTATATTGAAGATCTTGGAAAAGCTGTCCATGATATAATATCAGAGAGAGTCAAACTACACTTTCAAGGCAGAGAAGCTGAATGACAAAATGAATACCAAATGCCAGCCGAACAAGTGCTACAAACCATATGAGCTGGTCATAATCTCACCGCAAAGACCGAGGCACCGCACTGTACTCACTGTTCCAGAACACTTTGACATTGACATTGACAATGGTTTGGTCAAAGACAGCAAAGGCTCCCAGCAAAGAGGTAGGTCAGGCTGGCTGTTGTTTCCATAAATGTGTATAGAGAAGGCCATTGTCTTACAAAAGTTGGTGACAGAAGTATAATTTAGCTGTATAGATATGATCTGTATGCTGCAACTTGCCCTCAGGGCCGGAGAATAGGACCTGCTCCATTTTGTATACCTGCAAGATGCAGGTTCAGATACAGGAATGGGAGGTAGAGTACCAACACTGAAGCATAGAATGTACTTCCTGCTGAAGAATTTGTTCTCTATTAGTCTAGCAGAAGTATTGTGGCAGCATTAGGAGTTAGAAGTTTTGCCTTCTTCGAGAAAGAAGTACACCCATCTCTGAACACAATTATTCAGAAAAAGCTGCTCTTCATTTGTGCTGTTCATAACATCACAGGTGTGTTTAGAATTCACTGTGTGTCATCTTTAAAAGTCAGTGCACATGTTTATTGTTTTGCTGCACAAAGATTTGCTGTTGAATCTAATTTTATGTCACAGCACTTAGACTCACTTCAGATGAGGTCAGGAAAGAGAAATAATGAATAAAGAGACAGGCATTTAAAAGAAAAACGATTGTTAAGAGGATAAACTTTGTTATTATATATTTGAGACAACACACAGAGAAGTTGAATCCACAACTAGAATAATTCAGTAAATTATGAACATTTATAAACAAGGTTGACATGGCAATCTCTTTGGAAATAAATATAGTTGAAGCATTTATGGAATTATAAGGAATGTTTGTAGATGGAATATTCACATTAAAATGTACTTTTTTTGTATTTTAAGGCTATTTCTGTGATATACACAGCGGAGTATTATTTTATTCCATAGTGTGCTGTTCAATACAGTGTTCTAATGTCTATTTAGATATTTCATGCAAGAACAAGGCGCTTAAGGAAGCCATGTAATAATATCTTAGCTGTAATTGCATAAGCATCGTATTTTATGTTATATCAACTAAGAAATCTAAATGTCCTTTTTGAATATATTTATTGCAATTGATAGATAAGTTTCTTGCCACTGTGACAATATCTATTATTCTCATTGTCTTGTTGGATTGTTCCTTGTTGTGTTTCATCTAGTCATGAAGCAGTGCTGTATTTTCAAATTTCTAGAGCTTAGGTTAAAGATGACTGGATATAATAAAAGGGATGTGCCTCATAAATGCAGGGTGTTGGGTGAAAATTAAAAAAAAGAGGAAAACAGAGCAAAAACTGTTCAAGTTACATAACAAAAGAATGAGTTGAGTTCATGTCAGAGAAAATATTTATCATTATATTGTAGGTTATATTCTTCAATAGGTTTAACCATACTGGTGTAAATGAGAATGCAATGACATATTTAATAATTTTCAGAAAGTGAGTATCAACTACTAGTCACTCTTTAGAAAAGGTATGATAAAAAGCCAGATAATTTATGAAAGGGTGGATAAAGGTAAGTGACCATCTTGCTTCCAAGTGAACCATTTTTGTAGGAGACCAGCTCAGTAGGAAAAAAGCAAACTGTTACCACAGAAGCTTTCTGGTTATCTGGAAAAAACTAGACACATAAACAATACTGGCCTTGAGTCTGTCTTTGATGATACGCTGTGTGCTCCATTAAAACCTCTGTAGACAAATCCTGCTTCATAACTGTAAAACTGAATATAATTCTTTCTGCCATGGGGATGGGTGGCCTACACGAATGATTCCAGGGAAAAGAGACATCGATTTCATCCCAATTTTTCTCTTTCACTTCACAAACTGCAGAGGATTTTTGACTGAGAAAGACCTTACTTTTCAGCTGTCTGCCCACTATGAGTTTCCGTGCCCAGAAATCATCTGGTTCAGCTCTTCATATCGTGTTCCACTTGTCAGTTGGGTGCAGGAATGTTTTAACTTATACTTGAGAATCTCTCCTATTCTCTGCGGAGACCGAAACAGTAGGGAACCTTCTCTGCACAACTGCAGCCAGGATGAGACCTCAGTCAACATTCAGCATGTACCCCATGGGCTACAGAAGCACAAGGCACAATTTAAAGGCTCCTTTCCATGAGTCTGGGCCCCAAGTGCATTCTCTATTATCCAAACATTTGTGGTGAAGCAGAAACCTTAACCAGGAGCTGAACCTGCACTCAAAGTTCTGCTATTTACTCCATGAGTTCTGTGTTTGAATAAAAAGGTATATATAAACCAAAACCTCCTCTTTTTTAAAAATTGAGTGGTTCACTATATTTTGGGTATATTTTATGAGTGACTCTCTCCACGTTGTTAATTTTGTAGCAAATTACCAATTCAGAGGGCATTAAAACAGGCAGTATTTTCTTTCCCCACCCTTTATTGTGAAATATTTTCAAGCTGAGAGATGAGACAGGTTCTGCTGCTTAAACATGCTTATATAAAGCATGCTTTACTTCTAGGGCATTGTTCTGCTCTTTGTGCCTGTTCAGTGATACCCCAGGGTTCTCTCAGTGACAAAAAGCCTGTGGTCTGGCAGTCTGCTGTTTGAAAAGGGTTAGGTTACTTCAAGAAAGAAAAGGTTGGGAAAGAAAAGCATATGACAAGAAAAAGCTTGTTTCACATAGCTAAGAGCAAGTTACTGAGGCTTTGCATGCACCTGAAAATTACCCTAGGTTAAGATGGGCTGCACATAGATACATATGTGTATATATGTATACACATTCAGAATGAGTACATTCAGAATGAGTACACATTTTCCTGGCATTATCTACTTCCACAATGGTCTCCTCCTAGAATAAGTACTTAAATTTGGATATCTTTTTTTTAAAGTAAGAAGTAATGAACAAAGTCTACATAGAGAAACATTATACATACTTATTTCTCTAAAGAATTTGTTCTCTATTAGAAACACCTACACTGTAGCTCAAGAATCATCAGAGCATGCATTATACACAAAAGGTGGAGCAAACATGTTTAAGGAAGATGTAATCGGATAAGTTCAAGGACTCCAAAACAAGCAAATTCGTATTTATCTTCAATTGTATGAGAAATCTAAAGATGTTAATATTTAATGCTGAAATGCATCCAAGCATTAACTCATTTTTTGAAAATCACTGGTGCTGGGATTTAATTGTTTCATCTCAAGCATGTAATGCATAAGTTTGTAACTATATCTACCTATGTTATATTCATTGTCCTCAGGAGAACTTACCTTTTCTGGTGCAGCAGCAGGTGGCCACTTCATCTCAAATAGCAATAGGTAACTGTTTAAGTGGCTGAATTACATCTTTGGCTTCACTGCAGGTATTTTTACTTGCCATTGTAAAAGAAGCTATGTTGAAATATTCTAAGTAAAAAATTAAAGTGCATTGATGTAGTCTAGTTTTCTGTGGAAATTGTAGTCTAGTTTTACCTGGAAATTAAATACAAGTGATACTGATCCAGTTTGATTAGATCTTAGATTTCACCAGAATGGCTGATTCCATCAGTCTCTCATACTATGCAAATTTCTCTGGGCTGCCCTGATGCTCAGGTTCTGGTCTCTTACAGCTGCTCACATCACATATCTGTTGTCATTTAGTGTAGTGTAAAGTTATACCAGACACACATCGGAGAGCGCAGTCTGGCCCAGAGTCCCCAGATTGCTTTGTGGATCTACTTTTAAAGCCAGTCTTTATTGTCACTGTGAATACCTAAACTGACACGGAAGCCTCATTTATTTTTTGTATGCAGAAACTTTCATTTTGAAATTAAAACACCAAATATTGTTTGATACATTAAAAAAAACCCCAACAGACTAAAAAGGTAACATGTGAATCAGCTGTGTTGAAGCATTTGGACTGCTTGAGGTAGAAGGACTGGCAGTGTAACTTAAAAATTTGGTACTTTCTTGTAAATAATTGTTATAAGATAGCCTAATACTCATCCAGTTGTGACAATTACTATAGCATTGGAACTGGCCATAACTGAAAGAGCTATTCTCTGTAAGAGAAAGTTTCATTGCTGGCAATAAGAGTCCAAGAAAGAGAAATATCTCTAAACAGGTCTGTGCATTCAGTGGAAGCTGTGCTAGGACATGAAAGTTGTGATGCTGATGAGGTGAGGACTGATTGGTCAGGGTAAGCATCAGTCCCACACTGTGGACAGAGTGAGCACAGAGGAGAAGGAACATGCAGGAGCTATATGTGCAGATACAAAAGTAATGACAAGGCCTTTACACATTACCAGACCACAGAGCACAGCATCTGGGAAGAAAACCTGGAAATGGAAGAGCCTTAATGAGATTGTGACCGGTTGTTTACTCAGCTACAGCACAAAACTCATTAGTATCAACTGACTGCCCCTGTGGTGTACTGTGAGGGACCTCACCTAATTGCCTGAGTTCCTGGAGATGAAAGATCTCTTTCCTTGAATAAGCAATGATCTAATTAGTGCACTTCTGTGCAGTATTTCTGGTTCTATATCTTTCTGATATTTTGGTACCATGTTGAGTGGTATCCAAAGGCAACAGCATTGAGTTCTCTGGATATTTAATACATTGTGCTAGCCTTTAAAGAAAGTTTTGTTAAAGCTGAACTGACATGGGAAATTTCAGTGAATCAAGGCACTAATTTAATATTCTGCTTTGCCACAAAGGTGTTTAGAATCCTGCAAACAAAATAGATTTATTGCATAACATTTCTTTGAAAATAGCTGGACTTGTAGACTATTTAGGGGAAATCCTACATAGAACATGAAAGAGCCAGAAAGTTAACTAAAATTTCTGAATGTAGTTAGCTTCTACACAATAGAAATGAGAAGAATTTATGGTCTATGACTTAAAAAAGTCAGTGGATGTCCCCTGCAATACCACTTACTATGAGATTCAGATGTGAATTTGAGATTTCTCAAGTAAAAAATACCATGCATGACTGAAATAGTGAATGACTGGAGATGTAGCAGTTTATGTGGATTTAGGGAAAGTACAGATGGAGAAAGGTACTTCACGTGAAAGTTACTGGTGGGAGATATATGTTTTATATATATCTATGAAAATCTTAGACTTGCTTTGTAACTCTCACTTCAGCTACTCTAGGGATGTTTTATACTCCTAGCTATGCTGGTGAGTCATCTGGCTGATCTGAGCTTCAACTTCATCTGTCAAAGTACAGAATAATATCACCTCGCTTGCTGGAGTTCTGTGACTTAGACTTCACGAGATGCTGTGAGTTTCAAGGTGGTAAAATACATGGGAATGCAGAGGACAACCATTACTTTAATTCTCTGTGCTGTGGGGTTTTTGCCTGGAGACATATCCACCACAGGTATTTCTTTGATAAGCTTGTTTGAAGTGGTATGCCAGAAAGCCTTTCAGTTTGCAAGAGATTGTTTGTGTGTTCTTTGGAGCATGCCAGGACGTATCTGAAAGCAAAATGCATTTTCCAGGTCATTTCAGATCACAGAGCATCCTCACATCACCTAGGTATAGTACATGCACTTTTACTCTGCTGGTTTAACAGAAGCCTTTGTTACCTAACAGCAAGGGAGGTATCATGAATCCTGTCCAGTCTCCATGAGTTGAACATGTGGTTAACAGTGGCTGGAATGTCTCTATAGGCTTTGTGCAGTTTTCCCATCACTGTGATCACTCCTCCATAGCTGCAGAGACAAAGATCATGATAGAGTTCATGTTACCTCACACCCAAATGAAATTTTGTGTATTTTCCCAAGAGCTCTACTCCTGCCTGTAGGACTGCCTTACATAGATGCAAACATGTCCCATGACTGGATCTCTTACCTCAAATCTCCTCATTCCCCCTTTCAGCCTCTCTCTGCTAAGCCCTCCACCTGTGAATTACTCACAGGCATATTTTTGCCAACCAGACCATCTGTAACAGATCTTCATGCCCACATGATAGTAGGAGACAAGTTCCCATGCCCCACTTCAATACCGGCTTTCGCATACCTCTACAAACCTTCTCTTGCATCTGATTCAGATGTGTAAGAGGTGGCTTATGACCCAAATGTCAATGTGGTAGATAAGTAGTCACCTTCAAAAGAGAACATGTAGAAACACAGTGAAGGTCTGGTCAGACGAGTGGGAAGCTTATAAAGCAGGACTTGGGGAACTTTTAGTTGCAACTAAGTATACTTCCTGTAGTAAGCAATAAATTTTGCAAACTCATCAGGAGAAGCAACACCATACAACTTGTCTTGCAAATTGCCTGAGTACTGAGGAGAAAGAACAATTGTATAAAAGTGCCGTAGAAGTTGAAGCATTGCTCAGGGTGAAATTAAACAGTTTTAAGCCTTCCAGAATGGATGAGATTCTCCTGCTTCATGCAGAAGCAAATATAAGCCTTGTTCAGATGATGTGGAGGCACCCCATCTTGGTCATTCAGTAAGGTATCAAAAGTAGTGAGAAGTGACAGAATTTGTTTCACTCCTCTTTGTCTTTCAAGCCCAAGCTCTTAGTCCAATGACATGTATGTAAAAGCTACACAACTAGAGAACAAGGTCCTAACCTTGCCATTGCATGTTCTTTACTGTGAGGATAGTGAAACACTGGAACAGGTTGCCTAGAGAGGTGGTGGACGCCCCCTCTCAGGAGGTGAGGCTGGACAAGGCACTCAGCAACCTGATCTAGTGGGAGGTGCCCCTGCCTAAGGCAGAGGGATTGGAACTTGATGATCTTTAAGGTCCCTTCCAACCCAAACTATTCTATGATTCTATGTGCTTCTTTCCATTGAATGTATTAACTGACATTGTCTGATCTGTAGTGACCTGAAACCACATCTCTCTTGATCTTAGTCTAACAACTAAGAAGGGCCCTCAAACACAGATTTTCTGCAGCGAGGAGCATAGGTAGGAAAGGGAGGTTACCATGTCTTTTGTACTGTGTTTACCAGTGACACTGCACAATATAGTCACTACATGTAGTGTTTGGGATATATGGCTTAAGTGATAATGTTGCCAAATACCCTTGTTCATATATCAGGCAGGTATTTAAAAAGTATAGTTTGCAGCATGGTTTCTCAAGCACTGTAAATGCTCATAAAATGCTTAGTTCATTCAATTGAAAGTACCCATCTCACAAGTATTTTCCAGCCCCTCATATAGGGAGGATTGGATCTCATTTGATATTCTTGGAGGGTTCTCAAAGAATAAAGCTGAGCCAGATTGAACTATGACTAAAGAAGTACACTGAACACACAGTGAATTGCTCAGGGTTAATCGTGGCTGCTGGTAACCTACACAGGATGGTGCACAGCAACTGGAGAGCCCAAGCTCAGTGATGAGAATTAGAGAACAAACAGGAGTTCAGTCACTCTGCTATTTATTGCAGCAAATTGTATCCTAAAAATTGTGGGATATCTGGGAAATGTCTATGCATTAGTCAAGCTGCAAAACTGTCATATTTATTAAGATATGGACAGTGAATTCATGCCTGTTTTCAGTGATGTGGGAAAAATAGAAGGCAGTCATCAAAAGTGTCTGCAAAAGGAAATGAGCTAGCTACTGTGTTGAAAGTGGCTATTTTTTCTCTTCGAATTCTGGTCTGAGAAACAAACTTTCATACTGATCTCAGGTTTGAAAGCACAGGTGATTTATGGCTTTCAAAATTAGCCTAATTATCTGACTTGTCTCCATGATTAGACTGCCAGGTTACAAGAATTAAAGACTGTTTCTTTGAACCTTCACAATAAAACTGGGGCAATGAGAAAGCAAGTGTGACTTACAGCAGCAGAAATTACTCATTTTGCCTCATTGAAAATTAATTGAAAAAATATTTTGACCACATTGATGACATTGAAGGACAATTGCCTAAGTTGGATTGGGAAGTTTGATGAATTTAGTTTTGACAGTATAACTAATGGGGTTTTGATTATGTGCCATTCAACACAGAAGACAGGATTCAAGATGACTTTCCTGAAAAGGAAAAGGAAGAAGTGATCAAATTAAAATGTGACAGTACTCTCATACTCAGTCTCAAGAGTGTTCCCAGAGTCTTTTGGCTGACAAAAAAGAAGAAAGAAAGTTGCTGAGCTTGATGTTAGACTTCAGTCATCTTGATAACTTGCATATATTACAAACCCACACCATTTTCATATGCCCTTTTAATGGATATATATGGTTAAGGCTGACATGGATTTGGTGGCAGCAGTTTTGTCCTTTTACCACAAAACCTACCATCTCATATGCTTGCCTAGGAAGGAAGAAACCTTACTGTCACTTCTGAGATGAAGAGAGATTTGAAGGAGAGCACAAATGTGCATCAGGAAGCCGATGATCACAAAGTCAAGAGAAGATCTGCTCTAGGTGGGTCAGTAGCCATAGTGGACAATGAAGCTGTCTTTGACTTATTCTAAAGGTGCAGTCTGTTTCTGATGGGACTCTTGATCTGTGTCAATCCTTGGAAGAGACAGCAGTTTACAACATAGAAGTTTTACTCATAATGTACTGTCACTCACTGTCACATCTGTGCCAAGATATATTCTCTGTCCCAGTGGATTTTTTTGATTTGTCAAGTTATGAAGGCTCCTTTGTCTCTACTTGAGAAGGCTGGAGCAATAATGAGTAGTGCCACTGAGCTTGGAGCCTGGGCTGGATAGCTGTGGTGGAGCTTGTAGCTAAAGTGAATTTTCAATTTAGCATCAGCTGTGAATCATTCTGAGTAATGAGGAAATACCAAAAGCTTCAGTCCCTCCACTTCATTACATAACTAGCTATCTAACTGCGTTCAAGCAGAATACTCTGAGTCTGTCACTCTGTTCAATTCTGAAAGGGACACTAAATCAGAGTGAGCTCATCCGGCTTGGAAATGCCACCTCTGACAAGCAATGTCTTTAGCCAGGCTTACCTCCCCAAGGAGAACCATTTTACTGTCAGGTTACTTTGTCAAGAATCCTACTTGTAGCAGGACTCAGAAAGGTACAGCAGCAACCCAGTCAGGTTTTTCAAAGAACTGTCTCACTCTCTGACTCTACCTGTGCAGATGAGAAAGCACTATTTTGTGTTTCCTAAGATTTGGCCTTTATATATGCTCTTAAAAATTGTCCATTGGTCTACTTAAACATTCTCTATGCCTTGCAAATGAAAACAGAATAAGTAAAATTAAAAACAAACAAACAAAAAAAAGTAGACCTCTAATAACTGAATGGGAAACAAAGAGAAAAAGAGAATAAGGCTGACATAATTGTATAAATCGGATCCAGGGGGCTTATGAGGTGCAGTACTGATTTGGTAATAGAAATTATCTCCCACCTTTATGCATCTTGGGAATATATCTCAAAAAATAGAGCATATCTTTTCTTTCACCTGAAGGATAGTAAACTTCAGTGTTTGAATGGATGACATCACATTTCAGCTTGGACCCAATTATAAACTTCAAAGACCCTTCAAAGATTCTGAAATGTGTGTTAAGACAAAATCCCTACTTGAAATCAGTTCCTATAGAGAATTGGAGGATATTTATATTCCAAAAACTACACTTAAATTATAATAGGAGTGGCCTAATTTATGCTCAAACATAACTCATTAGAGAAATCTCTTAATGAATATTTTTCATCATCTAACTGAGAAAATTAAGGCACATAGGATATACTATAAGATCTGCTTGCTGCTATAGTGGACATGTGCTCTGTACATTATGTGCCATTAATAGTTTTGTGCTCATTCATCAGCATATGATTTAATAATAATTTCAGTAGTGAATTTCTGCATTATGTCTATTATGAAAAAGGAAAAAAATGCACGAAAGTAACCAGCATCTCTGCTGCTCTAAAGCAGCGCTTCTGAGACAGATGCATAAATAATAGTAGTATGATTTTTACACATACTAATGAACTTTCAACATAAACATTTGTTAAAAATCTAGTTTATTTATCCAGTTAATTGAATTTCAGTATGTGAAGCAAACCACTTCAGAATCTAACTCCCCCCTTCCTCTGTCATCCTGAAATGTATGATTTTTTCTTCACTGGGACTCCAGCTTCAACTAAAAAGGATGGAAGGCAATAATAGTATGACAACTATTTTCTTGGGAGCTGGGCTCTGTAGATTTGAATACTCCCAAGGCAAGAGAAATATAGAGCATCTATGGATGACTGCCTGACTAATAGGATATTCTTTATAGGGCAGCCCCAGGCATCTTCAGTGATACTACCTATGCATTTTTTTTTAATACTATCTATTTCAGGTGTGCTCACTGTGGAGAGGATCCTGAAGGACACCTATATGAGAGGACACTCATATTTCAGAAAATATTCTGAACCAGAGAAAAGAAAGATTAAGAGCTTTTAAAAAATATCTAGAGATTCAGGCTTTGTCAGTTTTAGGGACAACTACAAAAGTCCTGGCTTTCAGAAAAAGCTGAGCTCCTAGAGGTCTCAACTTGTGTACCTTGAGTTGGTGTTCGTATTTGGAGAATCTAGGAATTCTTCATCAGACAAAATATCTCTCTGCTATAGGGGATTTTTTAATGCTTATTAAGTTGATATGTCCTAACAGGCAGCAAAACATGGGACTTTATTTTTTGTATCGACTATGTCTTCCTAGGAAAGAAAGGCAAATTTGATGAATTTATGTCAAAATACCTCAAATCCTCATTAATGCTTGTGCATATGTGTAACGTGAACCATTGATGCTTATCCAGTTTACCTCTTAGACAGCTCCTGAAGGGATTGTGATTTTTTTTCTTTATTTTAATAAGGACTAATTCAGGCTTCTGTGAAAAGCAAGGGCTAGATTATTGAACAGTTTACTCTGCACAAGATGTGCCATGTTTACATAGTTGCATCTGTGGGACTGAGAGTAGGGCAAAACATCCGTTTTCCCATGTGCTCTGCTGATATAGAGAAGAAATAACCAGTTACACATACAACCAGTATACAGTAGTTAGAACTCCAGTAGCACATGATATCTGCCTTTCAAACTGATTAACTGAGGACTTGTCCCACTTAGTCCACGTTTTCCCCTTTGACACATGAAGGAGAGAGCTGAGCAGAAGATGAGGGTGTGGACACATGAAGGAGTCTGGTGTGTGTCCCCACTGCGTACTGGGAACATGAGCAAGAATGAGAGGAATGAGTATGGAAGATTCATATTTTACTGTCTTTATTCTTCTCTATTCCAATTTGGAGAAACAAATGTAACTGTACCAGATATGTAGAACAAGGCTATTTCCTCTCTCTCCGTGAAGTTGTTATTAAACTTTTTGTTTCAAACAACATAAATTTTAGGGAAAACATGCACTAAGTTAAATTGACTTCTTTTATTGCTGTTTACCTGCCTAGCAAACAAACACAATTTTTATCAATGAATTAACTCTAGTGAAGTAAAACGGGCAAGTTGCAGCATCATCCCCATAAGAGGTGTCTCTCTCCTCTCTCCCTCCTTGAAAGACCCACATTCCTGAACTGATTTATTTGAGCTTTTTTACTCCCATTCAAACCTGTTCTGAAAGCTCAGAAGACTGTTTACTTTGAGTGAAAATCCTTTCCCAGTGCCTCCACTTCCACTATATGATTCCACTTCTGAGTGCCATATGGTCTCAAAGCTTTATCTTCCCACACTTTCCAAGGACACCTATAGTTGAACCCCTGCCTAAGGCCACCCACATGTATTATACAGTTTTATAAAAGCCTACCATAAGTAGCCTGTTGCAAGAATTATGCTTACTACACAGTTTTTAATCATAAAATGACATTTAAATCACTGATTTTGCTACACCATCTGCTTACTCTGTTCACTTAGTGTTTGAGCTGTCCTAGCAAATTTAGGACTGGCCTGGAGTGGGTCATTACTCAGCTGCTGAGGCTGTGAGGGCAAGAAGATCACAAAGAATAAATCCATATCAAGCGGTGTAGCAGTATGTAGCACATACAAATCAGCTGCAAATGAACTGGTGCAAAAGCTGGAAGGATTAGAGCCATGTCAGAATAATCACAGAATAGTTTGGTTTGGAAGGGACCTTTAAAGGTCATCTAGTCTAACCTCCTCTGCCATGTGCAGGGATGCTGTTAACTAGATCAGGTTGCCCAGATACCTGTCCAACCTGACCTTGAGTACTTCCAGGGACAGAGCATATATCTCCTCTCTGGGCAACCTGTGCCAGTGTTTCATCACCCTCACTGTACTAAATGGTTTCTTTAAATCTAGCCTTAAATTTTCCCTCTGTTACCCCCCTGATAAAAAGTTTGTCTAGATCATGCATCATCCAAATTTGCCTCAGTGGAAAAACAATTAATTTATACTTCTGGGAGCTGAGTTAATATCTCTTCAAGACAGAGCTCTATTCTATTTAAATATATTAATTTATCCAGCCCCAGCACAGGGATGTCTACCCAGCACTGCATGAATAGTGTAAGTCTGCAGAATAGTTTCCATTTCAGAAAATTGAATTTTTGCTGTTTGGAAGGTGGGAGGCCAAGGAAAGCCCACTCTTGCTGGAGAAATGGGAGACTGGGAAAAAGGGATTGCACCACACGTGCTCCCCTGTTACAGTAACTATTGTTTCACCTTGACCCCTTCCTCAGCAGCAGCAAATCTAAGCACAAACTACACAACAGTATGAGCACAGCAGGCAAAATCCTGGCCATTTTGTAAGCCCAGCAGCCTGCGTAGCCCAAGTCCCAGGTTGGCTTTGCTGCTTTCCCAAAGGTTTGTTGCATCCTACATTTTTACTGACTCCCTGGGGATGGTCACTGACCCAGAGGAAAGAGCAAAGCTGGCTTAGCATGCCAGATGTGCAAGCTTTATCTTTGCGAGGAGGGCAGCAGCTGGCATGCTCCTACTCCAGGAAATGATGCAGTTCCCCACTGCTCTGGGCTCAGGCTTGCCTTAAATTGCACAGTGTGGGCCATAAATGTATAACCCATAGGGAAGAGACTGGCTTTTTTTTGTTTTGCAGAGCATCGAGAATAGCAAAGGCTTCCAGAAATAAAAATGATAAATAACAATCTCCCAGAGTTTCACCATGGCTGCGACATTCTGTATTTGAATGTGGTTTTACATGATAATTAGTTGTGAGTGGTCTTAATTGCTTGTGGAATGAAACTGATCCTGTAATAAAACAGAAGATAACATATGCCTAGTGCTACTTCCATTCAGCCTGCAAGAAGAGAAGTAAATTTGTCATTAAAAAAATCATCTTGAAGGGGACCATCAAGATGCACACAACACAAAATAGCCTTGAGATTGTTTTCATTTTGTTTCTTTCCTCACACTATTTACTAAACCCATTTCTCGTGTGACATCTGAAGAGCAGATGGCACATAGAGTTGACAGAGATTTTGCATCCTTTTGCATAGTCAGCGATATTTCCATCTCACAAAACTAAAATCACAACTCTCAGCACTGCAGGCTTTTGCTAATTTTGCTTTTTACCCAGTATTAAAAGAGAGATGGAAAGTCTCCCACATGGGAAAACATCAGCAGATGCAACGAGAAGCAAGGAAACCTCAGTATCTTCCCTACCTCTCCCTTGTCTCTCCATTTCTCTCAGCCATGTCTGAATACCCTGGCTCCAAAAGGAGCCATCAACATGACTTAAATTGGTGAAAAATAAGGGGAAATCAGCTTCCTGGACTTTTCAATTCCATACCTTAAAATTTAAATTTTAAAATTATGGCTTGGCTAATAAATGTTGGGTTTTTTTTGAAAATCATCAAAAAGTATTAGGGTGGGATGTTAGCATTGTCTTTCAGATTGGATTTTTAAAAAAGAGCTTTGTCTATTTTTTCATTTCTGTGCAGATCGGAATTGGTTGAATTTGCCAGTTAAAGCTAGCAGGCTCTGCTCTGCATATGAGAAATCTTGTCTGTTGCTCTCATTCTTGAATGAACTATATAATTCTTCTTTTCTATATTATATTAGTGTTCTTGCCTGTCCTAATACATAAGGCTTTGTAAATATACCTAATGCACATATAAAATCTATATATATACACAGACACACTTATATGCATGCAGTGCTGCTGCAGGCTATATAATTTCAACAAAAATTGTATGTAATGATAAAGACAGACAAGCCTGTTCAGATTATGTGGCCTAGAAATTGAAAACCATTTCATCTTTCCATGTAAATGCATCACATTTTCTTATTACTTTTTTTCCGTGGTCTCAAGTATGAGTTGAAACTCCAAAATTTTAGTTTCTGATTAACTATGAAATTTGACTTCATCTTAATCTGGGGTCAAAACCAGAAAATTTTGTTTTGGTCAAACAGGTGATCTTCCCTTCACACCCCTGTCAGGGTTTAATCCCAGCTGGCATCTAGAACAGTATAGCTGCTTACTCATCCCCCAGCCTCTCCTCCCTCCTACAGAAAAGAGGCAGAAAAAGAGGGGAAAGGAAAAAATAAAACTTGTGGGATGAGATAAAGACAGTTTAATGGAACAATATCAGAGAAGGAAAATAACAATAGTAAAAGGAGCAATAATAATAACAATTCACTCTCACTGCCCATTGAATTGTCTCTGTGAGTACCCATTCCCTGCCAGCCCCATTAATATACTGAGCATGACATTTATGATCTGGAATATTCCATTGGCCATTCCATCGTTCTATTTCAGCTTCTTCTCTGCTTCTGTGGGAAGCTGAAAAATAACCCTTGAAAACTATAAACACTGCCTGACAACAACTAAAATAATATGTATTACTGACATTATTTTCATAGCAAATCTGAAACATGACACTAGAAAGAAAATCAACTCTGTCACTCTGGAACGACAACAACCCTCAGTATTTTGAAAAGGATTTTCTCAAGAAAATTTACCTGGAAGAAGAAAGAAGAAATTTATCTGGAAGGTAAATTTCACTATATTGTTTTAAGTTTGTGTTTGAATTATTCCTACATTAATCCAAGACATAGGCAGGAATGCAAGATATGGTGTAGATATGGTATAGATGAGATACTGCAACCCACCATATCGTTCTGTGATAACATTTCCACTTATAGCATTTCAATATGCTTATTTGAAAGACATTAACAGCAGCTTCTAATTATGGCAGATTAATGACCAAAACTTGCAGTGTTTCCAATTATTAAAGAGTTTAATGCTTTCAGCACTTCATTATGTTTTCTATTCGATGCATTGTTTCATTGGAGCATAAATGGGGGAACACTCATGTGGAAAATAATAAGGGCTCTGATTCACAGTCTCTGATGGATTTAACTACAATGGCAAAGAGGTTACTGCCTCCAGCTGTCCACCCTTTTCCTGCAGGAAAGATTAACAACCCTCTGCAGAGTCCATACAGCTCCTCACACTCCACAGCTCCTGGCACGGTAAACTGCCTTTGCCTCTGAAGAGGGGATGAATTTGAGGGGGTACTGTGAATCAAAGCTCTCGGGCAGGATTCTCACACACAACAAACTGGCAGCTGTTCTTAATGTTTGTTAGTATTTTCTGGGGATCTGTACTAAATCCTTTCACTTACCTCTAGTTCAGCCTTCTGATTCACCTGAGACCATTATATTCTTCAGACTGTTTTATGAAGGAGACACAGATAAGTTAAATCACTAAGCTAGTGCTGTATGGCCACAAAACCACTGAACTGAGCATACAGTGACCTTCTTCAAGCCTTCTTCAAAGTGATAAATCCAGGTGAAAAAAAATAGCTTTCTGCCCCGAGTCTGATAAAAAGAAGTTACTGGGGTTACTTGGCAAAGCTCTGGGCTTTCATTTTGCTGTTACCCAGGTAGTTCTCAAAATGTCAGGTTATCTGGGCCAGTTTCCTGTACTCTTGTCAGTACCTAGATAATGGAAAACTGAGGAAGAGGGAATGTAGGGAGAAATGTTTCTGTGTAACAGATCAAACAAATAAAATCATTAGATGTTTCTCTTATACATTTTTTTTTTTTTTTAAAGAAAGAAATAAGCTTAAGAATAGTAATGTTAGCCCCAGGTCTGGAAAGATTTCTGTGTGTCCAAAGGTAGATATCCAAGGCTACTAGGGCTTGTTATGATTTTCCTTTCTGCTCAATAGAAGGTCAAGCAGAGTACAAGCTCGTTATGTAAAATGAGCCATTGACAAAGACTGTGCTTTCTGTTAAACCCAAATGTCTACATTAACTGTCCTCACTTGAGGAATAGTTAAATCTGTTAGACAGGATGCAGTAACATTTGCATGCTGACGCTGATAGCACATCTTTTCTCTTCTTCAGGGAAGATAAAAGGAGGCTGCCTCTATCTGCCAGAATAAAATATCAGGCTGATTTCAAAAGACGTAGATTTTAGCTCTTGCTCCAAATCTCTCTCTGCACTGTTCTGAACCATTTCAGTTGCAGGGTACTACTTAGTGTGTGTGGCAGAACTTCCCAAGACGTCAGCATGTTGGAAGACCTAAAATGCCCATTCCATTATGGTTTCAGGACAATTTGCTGGGACATTTTTGGTATGCAGAAACCACATCAAAAAGAAAGTGACTGTGCACAGTGAAACAGCTCTTAGACCACACACCATTTGCTGCCATCTAAAGCTGATCTATGAGCACTGGTCAAATAAAGCTGCAATCCTATGGCTTGTTCTGCCTGTTACTAAGCCAAGCAAAGAGATTGTCTGTCTCCCTTTTCACTCAGCTGGTATAACTGCACGTGTAATCACTCCCTGACCCAGTTCAGTCAAAATGATCCAGGTTAGCTCACACACTTTAAATAGTAGGGGCTTTTTCCTAACCTGTTTCATTCTGATTTAACTGGGTTAGAGAACAATCATGTACACATAGCAGAGGGAGAGCATGGGGAACAGGGGGGGAAATCACCTTTAGAGAAGACAGCAAGTAACAGCTGGGTCTGGGAACCTTTTTGATCCAGATCAGCTGAAGTCAGATGTATGACAGCAACTGAACACTGGCACTACAGGAAATTCCTAAGGGATTGGGTCTTCACCTAGTGTGAAACATCCAGTTCCTTTGAAGCTGAGAGTGATATGTTTCTTTACAGTATGGGAGATACTGTCCCCTGTGTATTTCTGCAAGGTTGCAAAGTGCTTTACAGCCATTCATACTGGCTCTCAGCAGCAAATTGTTTTAACTGTTGGAAATATCTGCAAACAGAAAAGATTCATCTCAGAAAAAGATCCTGCCAGTGGGTCTCTGTGGACTCACTTTTGTCACTCGTTGACACATTCTACTGACAAGGATTCTTCATTGAAAGCAGAGATAAGCTCAGCTTTCCAGGCAGCATTATTCTTCATTAACTAAGGAAGAAAAAGAAATCCAATGAAGGAAGATCAAACAAAACCCAGGAATGCTTCCGAAGGCTAGGAAATTCAATCCTTTAAACTTGCTTCTTCCTTATCATTTTTTTTTTTCCATTAAGTTCCTGGTATGAGTCAATCAAAATGAGCTTGATAATGGTTAAAGATGTTGTCTGTATATTTGAGCATTGCTGGCTATGTGCTGGCCACAAGGGCAGAAAAATAAATAGCCCCTGAAAGCATAAGTTTTATGTGAATAAGTAAAAATCCTCCCTTCACTCAGTTCACTGAATCCTTAAGCTTTCTCATCTTTGCACAGTGAATTAATTAGGAATGGAATTATCAAGAAATGTGCACCTCCTATTCATGTAGTCAATGACTGTGCTAGAAAAATTAACAGAAGAAAGGCAAGGGCTTTACTCTACAGCATCTACAGTCTAATTTAAGTTATTTGGTAGCTATAAAAGCCAAGGATATAAATCAACAAGGACTTGATCACAGATGGGTGGAGAAGGATGGGCTGAGATTTAGGCAGAACCCCAAACCATCACCTGGCTCAGTCATCTGAGTTACTCAATTATGCTAACATCCTTTCTATATTCAGCTTTTGGTGAGCAGAGAGAGGGCATGAAGCAGGGTGTTCTGGTGGAGTGCAGAGGACTTGAAAGGAATGAGAGGTGGAGAGGTGCTCTGTAGAAGAGCTGATATAGAAGAAGGTGGGATGTAACATGAACTGTGTAGATATGAATTGAGGAAAAACCAGAAAAAGATTGAAAAATCAATTAGTTGAGTTTGTGAGAAATGCAGTAGAACTGCTTTTCTGTGCAGAAGGGTCATGGAGAATGTAGGACACTCCTATGAAGAGTTTGTGTGATAAAGTGATAAAGGATAGAGAAGACACGATCATGACATTAAGAGAATGATATTAATTCCCTCACCATGAGGGAATGGTAAATTGGTTACAGCCAAAGACACATTTCATATGGGCACAAACAAAGGCAATTTTTTTTCAGGGAGGCCAGGGGTGGCACACAGGGTAGAGTAAGCTTTAAAGAGTGAATTTTCAAGACAGATTCCACATGATGGAAGTGGCAGGGATATAAGGAGCAAGGGTAGGAAGATGGAGTCTTCTGGTCTAATCATGAAAGCCAGAGATGGCATCTACACCCATATGATGCTTTCAGGATAGGAAACTATCAGGTCTCGCCCAGATTGCTTTCCATCATTAACTGATCTCAGGAACCCATACTGTTGTCAGTAAGAGTTTATTTTGTCAACAAATCCCATTGAATCACAGGGCAGAGATGCTCAGGGATCTCAGAATAATTCTGTGCATTCTAATCATACTGCATGGAATGGTGGAAAAGAGTTGTGGAAGTGCTTGAATTAAGCATGCTGCAGGAAGAGATAGTATGATCCATAATTTGTTTCCCTGTCTTTTTCCAAAGGTCACCACAACTTCATGCCTGCACTGCTGACACATGTATTTGGACTTGCATAGCCTCAGGCTCCTCCTCTAAGTGCAGTCTAGATGTAATTAAGTGTGCTTGGCTTATAATTATGTCTCTGATACTGATTTTCTTTTACTGATTGCCTTTGGGTGAGTCACTTAACATCTCTACCCTTTCTGTCTTTCATGTTTAGAAACAGATACAGTAATATTTACCTGCTTGGCTTTGAAGCATCTTACAGAGATGCATGTGTGGTTGCTCATTAAACTCTTTGAGGATGAAAATATTATGTACCTGCTAAATAATAGTTCCCAGGGTGTGAGGAAACAGCCCAGTCTCATTGTTGACTGTTCATTTAATTTGCACAGAATTACCATTCAGATTTTTCAAACACTATACACAAGGTTATATATAAAATGAATGCCATAGTTGTAGCTGTTAATGCTCATGTAACTGTAGAATGCTTAACTGTTTCATGCTGTAAGATCTTAACTGAGCTTCTAAAATCTGTGGAGAAAGCAAAAGGAATATGTGAAACTTTCTAGGGGAAAATATGTTAGGAGTGATCTGATTTCCAGTTCTATATGCACATATTATGATGGTAAAGTCAGATATGAACAAGACTTCCCTATTAAGTTTTTCAGAGTTAAATGTGTTTAACTGGGATACTTATCTAAAGAAAATGACTTAAAATGTTTCTTGGAGACACTCTGAATTTCTTCCAGTTATCCACCTCCTTATGAGATAGATTTTTTTTTTCCTTTAAAATCTCAGTCTGCTAAGAGCTGAAGTGCTTCTTCTAAGCCAGTACTCTGTTTCTAGTGGTGGCTGTGAGCATCTGTCTCAGAAAGAGTGAGAATAGGACGGGCATTTGTAATTCTTCTCCCAGCACTCGTAGTCTCTGACCAGTTCAGTATTGGAGACTTCCAGAACACATTTCATAGTCCTTCATGAACCTCTCCTCAAGTGCTTGAATCTGCCACCAGACTGTAAAGAAACTTTCAAGCTTCACCTTTCACCAAAGTAGCATTGCCCCAGTGACAATCCACTGCTTTTCCCCATAAGTCTTATGTAAGCAATGAGCTTTAAAAATGGGAAAAAGAGAGAAAAAAATACCCAACACCATACAGGGGAGGAATCCATCAGTAAGTCAGTTTATTTCTGCATTTTGACCTTATTTTAAAATATTTTCTTTCCCTCTTTCCTTTCTTTCTTTCTGCTGCCTGCCCTTTAAAAAGAAATGCATATTGTAGAAAATGTTTTCTTTGTTTTGACACTCATCAGTAATCCCACATTTTCTGACATTCTAACTTCAGTGCGAAAATGGAATTTGGCAAAATACACATGAATCACTATTTGGTCATTGATCCTAAACCAAGTGAATGGAGTTTGCATAACAGTGCAGAAGTATTAAAAAATAAATTCATGTAGTTTCATAGTTAGAAAAAAAAAAGAAATTTATCTGTTATTTGCTGCATTATTTTTGCACACCACCTTCAGTGACTGAGTCATCAATTCCTGTACTGTCACCCCAGAGTGAAAACAACCAACTACTCTGATAAAGATTTCTATGCTCCATTCCCTATATGTGTTCCTTCTGCTAATGCACTGAGTTATTAGTGCAGTACTAATGAAATCCATTTATAGCCTATGTTGTCCAAACAGTTGCCTGAGCTTTTCACATGCTATTCAGCTATGTATCCATGAGATTAACTGCATGTTAATCAGAGTGATCCCCACCATCTGCATGGCAAATAGTGAAGAGCATCTAGATTGAAACTATCCCTGAATTTAGCCAAACCACAGCTGCTGTGAGACTTTTATCTTCCCTGTATTAATGGAAAGGAAGGTGAGAGAATGTGGAAAATGAAGATAAAGGAATGCCTGAATAGCACAACAAGTATCTCAAAAGGATTCTTCACTGTTGTTTTGGGGCTTTCTTTTTTAAATTTCTTTTGATTTTTTATTTTTTTGGTCAAATATGCATTTCAATTCTTTCTTAGCCAATTTGTTAGACCTATGTCAGATAAAATCCATGCAGGTTGAACCCTATATGCTGAATTTAAGTGATTCCCTCTGACTCTGTGGGTGATTTGGCCAAACTTAAGGGATGATTTGTTCTGCTGATGTTAGCTATGTGTCACTCATATTGCAGTCTACTACTATTCTTCCAAGACTGGTAACGTTGATGAACATTTGTGATATCAGTGTCATTTGCCTTTAAGATAACAGCCTAGTGAGTACCAAAACAGCTCAGAAAACATGATGAATTAGGTGGTGGGATTGTGCTTCCCTAGTCTAAAGAGGACTGATCCCCTCAGAATACCTGAATTCACAGCACTCCATAGTCTCAAAATTAGAACAGCCTTTGTCCATCTGTCAAATCTGAGCCCTGTGCTGCCACAGGAAAGTAGATGAGGAAAAACTTGCCTCTGATTTCATGTTAATGGTTCGCTGAAAAGGCAAGTTTTCCTTATTTTTGGCCTAAGTTTTATTTCTACCCAGTAGCAGTGCTCTAAATTTCAATCTTTTCTGAAATTTCTGAAATGCCGATCCCCAGAGGCAGAAGGCTCCTTTCCCCACTAGGCGAGGAGAGGGCTTCCTATTGCCCACAGACTTGTGATTTTAGCTCTATTTCTCAAATGAAGAGAGTTTAGAACCCAGACCATTCCCTTTTCCATGATCCCCTCAAACATCCTTATAAAAGTGTGCAGAAATGAGAAAAGGGCACCAGTAGATCAGGAGAAGTTAGATGCTAGTTTTGAGCACTTTCTGGTTATCTGGATTTATATGCTGCCTGTCCAGATGAACTACAAGGTCTCAGGTGTGAAAAAGGCATTGCCCTCCCAGGAATAGTTATTAGAGTATCTAAGATCTTTCATTATAAATAGGCATAGAATGATGTTAGGTTTCTCCAAAGATGAGTAAGTGATGGTGGAAAATATCTGGATTTAATCAGGCTAAACCCTTTTCTCTCAGAAATGTTGTTAAATTCCTTCACATATCTCCCTTTTACTCCTACCTGAGAGTCAAACCAGGTTTTTTTAAGTGTCTTTGCAAACTACATGAATTTTCATAAGTTAGAAAAACAGAATATTTGGCTGCATTTTCATCTTTGAGATACTTAAGTATAGCAGTTTTTCAAAAAGTGCCCCTAAAGGAAGACTTGCAGCTGCTGCAGGTACTAGTTATCCAGAAGGGATGGAATTAAAGTGGTATCATGAAGAATGACTATGGGATTGATTGAGTCAGATATGTTGTCTTATAAAAATCTACAGCCTTGCTATGAAATCAAATACTCATGAATGTTCATCCAAAATATTTCAATGGATATGTATTGCAAGATTTCTCTCAAGTATCTAGAAATTCATTGCAAATTGCAAGGAGGAGTACTGTACAGTGGGTAATTATGGGAAACACTTTTAAAAATGAAGACTAAAGTAGCTCTTACCGATTTAAGAACATGTCTTTCATAACAGGACCTTTATTATCAACCTGACTAATTGAATGAGTTAAATTTCTGCACATGGACAATGTCTGAAGAATCAGGGCCTTTAGAAGAGATCTGTTTAGCTCATAGGTAGTACTGGAGTGTTCATTAATTGTTTCCCTTATATTCTTTTTTGTATTTGCATGTGCGTTAAGTCATGTGATTTCTATTCAAAATAGTCCTTTAGATGTCAAATGTAAGTTAATCCCAGTGTAAGCAGTGCTGCCAAATTAGCATTAGAAATCAAGAATGAAGTCTGTTGCTAGACTGAAAATAAAAGACTCAATGGTAATAACTTGAGTTTGAAGTGTTCTAATTCCATAAACTTTTGCCAGAGTATCAAAGTTTAGACTTGCAAAATCTTCCATAGCATAAGGACTCATCCTTTTTGTTTGTTTTTTTCTTTTCTTCAAGTAATTTAAAACTTTTTCTTCATATTGGGAACTTTACACTTTGCAGGTTTGACAATTTTTTGTGATACAGCAAAAATTGTAAAAACTTTGAGGGCAGCAACCTCAGTTATGTGATTTTTTAATTTTGGTTTTATGGAAAATATGACATTCTCTTAAGAAAACCCTGGGTATAGCCTGGGAGAGATCAGCAGTGAAAAAAAATACAGAAGAAATACTGTCCTGCTTCTAATGAGATAATGTGGCAAATTTCTTTTCACAAAAAAATGCAAGGATGGAAATTGCTTGCAAAGGCTTTGGTGGAAATTTTTTTCGATGACATTTTCCATTATATTTTAAATTTATGTTTATATAGTACTCTCCTGAAGCGTATTCTTTCTCTTTGTGTCTACATAAGAAAGCTTAGATCAGTTCAGCACTGATTCTCCTGTTGTAAGTCAAAGCCATGTCCCGGTGTTAGGGGACATGGCTAACCTTACTATTAATTGTTGTTAATTCCAGTCACATTCTCTCTTATGAAGCAGCTATTATTTAGGTGAGCTTAGCAAGCAAACATGCTAAGCTGATCTTAGGGATTATTCTGTGAGTTGATAAGTAGCTGACAACAAGTAACTCAGTAATAATTTAGCAATGAAATTAAAATTAAAACCATATGTGAAGAGTGTCTTCATTGTGCATTTCAGTTACTTATGCATTCACTGTTACTTTCATCATGAGACTTTCAACATCTTACAATGCAAGCAATACTTGAAGGTCAGGCAATGTGAAAACAATGATTTTAAACATCTTAGCTAAATTTTTATTTAGCAGGTTCAAGCATCCCGTATAAATATTCTCAAAAACTCTTCTGTGTAGTGCTTCAATTTATTGTGGTGGTATCTGTAACATTAAAATGCTTTCGTTAATGAAAAAAATGCTATACCTTTGGTCTGTATGGTTTGAAACTAATTCAGTGCATTTTCCTGAAAGGATTGGCCATCTCCATGTAAAATATCTAATTGTTGCAGACTTTTTAGCTGAAGTGTCTATCATCCCTAGTGGTGTTCAGCCTGACTGAAGAGGAAGCTTATTTCTTTCTATTTTTAAGTCCTTGTGAGGTCTCCTTCAGAATGTCTCATTGCACCTTCAAAGGCCTACTCACTTGTAGGCAGTTGAAGGTAATTTTCAGATGGTAAAGTCATTATCCCTGTATGGAGTCCATCCTCTTGGACAGAGTTATGGATCTCCAGAGCAGACATAACTTCACATTTTGTTTGGCACAGTTACTTATTTTCTTGTTTTGTTATACTTCTTTGTCTTTTAAAAATACATTATTTCAAATGCGCTTCTTGATTTGCAGTCCTGTTTCTATGCCTAGTGACACTCCTGCTATATGAGCAAAAAATTACAGATAGTTTAAATGAAAGAGCTTTTGAGTCCTCTAGCTTGAAACTTCCTTTCACAGTGAGTGCCTCAAAGAGGACTAAAGGGACTTTTAAACACAAAAGGCAGTATTAATTACACAAGTGGATCTAATTTACTGCACAGAGAAAATACAAAATTAAGAACAGCAGGAAAAAATGAGAGTTATATCCAATTTGCCTCCTATCTATGGTTTCCCTGCTGGCAAATCCTTGCTTCTAGGCCTGGTTTAGTCAAGTCAGGGACTTTCTGTCTTGGAACAGTTCTTCCCAGGAAACTCTTCCCATGCCTTCTGAGACTGGCCCGTTGCTCCTGGCTCTTGAATCATTCTGTCTTCTCAAGCTTTATGTTATTTTGCTTCTCCAGTTTCCTGCTGTCTGGTGTTTTGAATGTTCATATATGTAAAAACTGTGCAATGAGGTTTACTGAGAAAAAAAACCAAAACAAAACAAAACCTAATAGTAAAATTTATATTGAAGGATAGTGTTGAGCTTCCAAAATGTTCTTTGTTCATTTTCAGCTTATTTTTTCACTTGCTATTCAGAGGAATTAGTAAAAGGGAAAGACAATAATTTCTGAGAAGAAAAGGTTTCGGTGGCAAAGGGGAATGAATAGGCTTCTTCCTCCTTCCCTGTAGTAAGAAGATGCTCACAGAAATCACACTTCAGCAGGGAGATGTGGAGAGGTTTGTTTTAATTTCAGGTGAAATATTCAAATCAAATTTATCACCCACAAGTTCTATGGAGAATAGATAGGAATTCAGATCAAATCAGAATAAAAATTAAGTCTGGCACTGTGCATTGAAACTCATGAATATGAGGGGAACTAGACTTCTCATCCTTAGTTGGTCCAGGCTATCCACATATTGCAGCAGTTTAAATTCCTGAAATAGATCTCTGCCCTTTTTAATCATGTGTCAGAATTTATGTCATTGTAGTGCTTTGGAAGAGGAGGGGCCTTCACCTCAAATTTCTTACTGTCCCATTCCTCAGAGTTCATTGCTGCTACCAGATCACCAAGAGCCTATGGGAGCTGAGCCTCTGGGATGCCCTAATTACAGGCTGAGTCCAGAAACACTTTGAATTATTTTCTCTAACCTGTGAAGAATGGAACTCAAATTAATTACAGAACAAATTCTAGAATAATTTAATATACATCAAGATGGAAACTAGAGATCGGGGAAGAAGATGCAATTTGAGCTGGACACTGTTCCCTTTTGCAAGACCAAAGGAGAACTAAGGGCATCTTCCATTCTAAGAGTAAAACATCGCTGTTGTCACTTTTACTAATAGAATGATAATTACAAAAAAACCCCCATATTCTACTATACAAGGAGATTTTCATTCAGTGAAGTCCTCTTGAAGATACTGAATATTAATATGGCTAGAGGTTTGTTTGCATCTCCATGTTTAGTGTAAAACTGAAACAGTTGAACTTGTAGATACAGCTAAGCTACCTTGGGTTTCTGAAGGATATAAAGGGGTAACGGACTGCTATTGCCTAAATAGCATTCCAGTTTAGTGCCCATGGGCAACAGGTAAGTGTTTTCTTTTTCTTCTTTAACCGGTTTCTGTGGGGTCTTTTAAATCTCTTACTAGTATAAGAAAGGCAGCTTTCACTCCCATTGCCTTTGAGCAATTAAAGCTTTCAATAGGTTTCTGCAGTAGGTTAAGACTCCTTAGAGCTGAGATTCAGTTTGAGACTAGGGTAGGCAAATTTTTAAAAGTCTACATTCATAATAAATTGGGTAACCACATGTATCTAGTGTCATGCATGTTCCTACACTAATCTGCTTTACCCTTCACTACCAATCTGGAAGGGCATAAATCTCCCCTAGATGTTGCAACAGACATGCAAACTACACAGAGATATCTTAGATATTGCAGGACTTCCAATATTTTAGCTAGTAACGACTGAATTCTTGCCTGGGTCTCTCTAAATTGAAATGGAAGTTCAGACACCAGGAAATCACCTTTGAATTCCAACACTGAAGACAAATACATTTAGGAGTCTGAAAAGAAAGCTGTGTGGTCAAGGAACTGATGAGGATTAACACTAACCAGAGTTTTGCATAGACTGTTTTCCTAGGGAGGGAGACATGACATCGAAGGATGTGTGTTTGATTGTTTATTACTTCAGTTCTGGCCAGACTGATTCCCTCATCCATTGTACTCACTCCACAGCCACACAAGGCACACAAGGTTCAGTTGTTTAAATCTGGTATCGTGGCTAACTTGTGTTGTCCTCTTGGAACACCAGCCTATTTGCAAAGTATCAAGCTGCAATTTTCAATCCAAAGCTCCCATAGCTTAGGATGGGATGACTACTTTTCCTAGCTTTGCTTTGTTGTCTAGCACTGTAGAAAATTACAAATCTGGAAGTTCATTCACATGTTTCTGTTGTATTAAAAAAAGCTAGGGAAAGGGAGTTTAACCACATTCCTTTCCATGCTTGCTAAAACTTGATCCTGTCTGCAAAGTGAAATGTAAGACTAGATTGAAACAAAATGATAACCTGAAGGTCTATGCTCTTCACAACAGATGAATAAAATGCAAATACTTTGCCAACAGCAAGAGTGTAAAACTATTTTTCAGACTGATTCACTTTTAATAACATGGCATTATTCATAATGTTGTAAAGGCTTTGCATTAAAGCTAATTTAGCATTGAGCATTCCTTAAACATACCCTTTAAGAATATGATACAATACAAAAGATCAAGCTTACTGCTTTCTTCAAACACCTCAAGTTTTTAATTAAATAATAATTTCAATAAGCCATTAGCAGCAATCAATCACTATGAAAAGACCTGACTCTGTGCATTGTACAATGTACTGTCCAATTGCTACAGTTACAAAGCTACAGACCAGCTTCAAAGGAGTCTGGTTTTGCCATGCTAAGAGTTAAGTATCTGTTTTTTGGGACAGTGTTTAGTAGTCCTGACTGAATTTCACATACACAATTAATGGAGGACTAGTGGCATAGAAATCAAGACTCATCTGATGTCAAGTAGGTGGATATAGGAAAACACAAAGGACAACTTATCTTTGAGGTTCTACCTCTCTTCAGTATCTCTTCAGTAGAGATTGCAGTTGTATGGACAAGCTGAAGGAGCTGGAGTTGTTCAGTCTAGAGAAGAGAAGGCGTATAGCAGGGGGGCTGGCACTCAATGATCTTTAAGGTCCCTTTCAACCCAAACCATTCTAAGATGCTGTTGTCCCTCAGCACAGTTAAGTGCCTCCTTCATGTTTGCTGTAAAACTCTCCATGTCTTGCACATATTCTAGTGGTCACAACACTTTTGCAGCATGGAAAGGGACTTTCAGTTCAGGCTTGGCACAGGCACCGGAAGAAGCTCAGAGCCAGAGATCAAACAACCTGGGCAAGTGTTTGCTAACCACTAAGTTGCAAGCAAGGCTCATGCCCTCCATGCTCAGCCTGTGATATGGTAAAAGGGAGTACAAGCCTGTGCAGTGCAGTGGGTTTGTCTGGGGATCTTGTGATGGAGGTGCTCCTGCAGCTTATCACTGAGCGTGCACAGTAGCAAAATCTTATATGAAATCAGGAGAATACAAAGCACTGAACCATATTTGCAGAGAAATACAGTATGTAATTTGAGCTGTATTTGCATCCTACACGTTTTTGTCCTGCTTTTATTCCCCTATGAATTAAGTATGTGATCTGGAGAACAGAAGTACTCTACTGCCAGGCAGAAGTTGTAGAGAAACAGGAAAAGTGCTTTGATAATTTTTGCCATCTAAACAAACTCTGTCTGTATCAAGAGCAGTCCCTTGATTTCTGACTGATTCCATCTGTTTTTATGGCTTTTCTTACTTCAGAGCTAGCTGCCTAATGTTAAGAAAAATAATCAAGTCTGAATGGTAAGTACCTATATCATTGAGTCCTCAAGGCAAATATTTTCACCCATGTATTATAGATTTTAGATAGCATCCACAAGTCTTAGGTGCTGTACTGATAAAGGATATAGTTCCTTTTCCAATTTATATGGTTTGATCATTCATGGCAGATCAAGCCAAAAATCAAAAGAGTGGAAAGAACAAAGGATAACAAATGAAAAATATCTGTTAATGTGTTTATTTTTCTTTTCCTTCTGAGTCTTACTGGTTCAGGCATTGTGCGTACTTGTGTTTCTGTTTTGTTAATAAATATATATACATATATATATAAATAATTNCCATGTGTTTTCACAGGGCGCAACAGTAGGAATAAGGAAAGGCAAGGCAGAACGAGAAAAAAGAGAGAACAATGAAGAAAATAAGGAAAGATTAAGGAACCAGTCTGAGGATGTAAGTCTGACTGTACAAAAGGTGTGACATTTAGGGAATGATAGGAAGAGGTTGGTTACAAAAAAGTCTGTTATTCGAAGTACTTCCAATACTGGAGACCAAAGAGATAACAGAGGTGATTTTTAGTGGCTAAACTCAGAATAAAGTGTATGTGATCACTACAAAATATGTAACACCACAAAAACTATGCACAGTTACAGATGGAGGGGACCAAGTTATGAAATCTCTTCTCTTGCTGAAGGTGTTTCACACCCAGGTTAGTACATGAAGCAGACACTGTGAGTTTGCACTGTGAAGCTGAACAGAGTACGGAATCTTGTATTTGGTGTGGCTAAGATGGTGTAAATCTTCCCCATAGCATTTCTCATAGAGTTGTACTTTTTATTGGAAGCTACAAAAATGTTGGTAACACTCCAGTGTTTTGGCTGCTGCTGAGCAGCGCTTGCCCACCATCAAGACTGTCTTGTCAACATTGTCCCCTCAACAGTAGGCTTAGTGTGGGCAAGATCTTGGGAGTGAACTTAGCCAGGAAAGCTATGTTGAATCAAAGGCATATTCCATCCCATATGACATCTGCTCAGGATTAAAAGCTAAGAGAAAGAAGGAGGTGAGGGAGGGCATTCATTATTACAATGTTTGTCTTCCAGAACCACTGCTACTCTATGTGTTCTGAAGCCCTGCTTCCCATTGCCTGCTGATGAGGAGAATAAATGCTTTGCTTTCCTTTGCTTCTGTGCATGACACTTTCTTTTGTTTTATTAGGCTGCCTTTATCTTGACCCACAAGTTCTATCCTTTATCTTGACCCACAAGTTTTATCTATCTTATTTTCTCCCCGCTTTCCTCATTATGCTGAGAAGTGGAGTGATAGAGCAGTTTGACGAGCACCTGGCATCTAGCCAAGATCTACTCATTGCAAGTCTCTTTTCAGCACTGTCTAATTGGTGTAGAATTGGACCAGACTGACATTTTTCATTAATTTATCCTAATATTCTCAACGCCACGAAGAACTGGAGGCAGCAAGTGCCAGTGCTAGGGCAAGGCTTCTCAGAAATGGCATCTGTCTTGAGGGACATTGCATTTGCTCCCAGTGCCATTGCTCTGCTGATTCAGGGCATATTCTGTAAGACTTCCTCATAATAGTACAAAAGAATTTACATACTTCTAAAAAACTGATGTCAGATCTTTCAGCTAAACAGTTATTACTTGAGCTGCCATTCCTAATAGTATGCCTCTTTGGGAAAATATTCAGCTTACTCTACACTTCATAAACATGCTCTTAAATTCCCTACAGTAACTATTACATCTCTTTATTAAATATCAAGCATAGCTGCCATACGCTGCTTTTGATAATGTACTCCCCATGTGCACATAAAATGGCCATCTCTTAATTTTGCTGCTGCATTTTTCCTACACAACCAAACTGTTTCCTCAACAGTGTCAGCCACTTGGCATGAAAATACCTGTCCTGTCAGAACAGTTCTGTACATGAAGTCCAAATAACCAATTAATCACTGCATCTGCTTCAAACTCCCCTCAGAGGCTGCACTGTCTGAGCCAATTGCCCTTTAAGAGTTTCTCTTTATCCCTATGCATTTATGACTTCATTTGATGTGAATCTAATTAGGTGAGGATGAATGTGAAGATCAAGTCATTAAGACAATGGAACATAATTCAAACATGGAATTTCATAGCAGCATCCATAGTAGAATTATCCTAGGTATTTCACAGAGTAGGTAAAACACTCTATGCTGTGCTACAGAGATCATATTTTCAAGCTAAAAATGCTGCTCCAAAGAAAACGTGGGTCTTTTCCATGTCTCACTGCCTATTTGTAGAAAGATGTTTGATACTTGAAACCTTGAACAAATGGATTCCAGTATTGTGAGTTTGGTACAACACTCTTAATTCCTGCCTAGTATTACAAGGAAAAAAAAATACAGGTTGTATAAGCCACAGCTTGGTGTTTGCTTTAGGTCAACTTTGTAGCTGCAAAAAGGTAACTCAGAAGAGATGATACTACTACTGACACATTTCTTCTTTTTTCTTCTTGTCTCTTTCATTTAAAAAATGATAATATGAATACCCAGGCAGAATATAGACAATTCCAGATATTTCCTCTGCACCAGAAGGCAGCAGTACATAGACCTGAACTGATCAATATCTTGACTCAATTCTAGCGGATGGTGTCTCTGTGCTGGAATGATGCCTGCAAACTGTAAAACATTTCTCTGTATGCATTTCTTCACATTTTCAGACTGAACTATCAAGTTTTTAAACCATTCAAAGTTTTATAAAAAATCTTTACTAAAAAACCCATTCAAATTCTGTATTGTCTTTAAATTCTAATGATTGTTGTCCTATCAGCTGCTGAGATGGGAGAGGTAACGGCATCTAATTTGATAGGACATTGGCAGAATTCATGCAACTAAAAAATCATGTAACCTTTAAAAATGCCATAAACTAGAGAGTGACTAAGCACTTCAATATCTAAACATCATGCTGAAAATTAGTAATTTAATTTTCCAGTTCATTAAATTATGCCTCTCAGCAAATCACATATTAAAAGTCAATCAAATCCAGAGTGACACAAAGTAAAATTTAAAAAATTAAATATCAGATTTAAACATCTTTGTCTAAAATGCCACTCTTCATCATCAGCTTTCTTCATGGGAAGCCAAATGAAGTGGAGCATGTTTCAGCATGGTTTGGAAATTAAGAGCTCAAGGGTTAAGGCAAGTTCAAGTCAAATGCCCTTCCTTGAGACCTCCATGCTGTGAAGACTCAGAAATTTCAACTGACGTGGGGTTTGATTATGCCTGACAGATGAACTCAGTATTTGTGATGGAGACCAAAAAGGGATAAGTATGGAGAAATTGGGTTCTAGTAATTTTGATTCAATTTTCTGTGAAGCTTTTGCATCATGTCTTGGGTTTATAAAGCAGTTCTTCCTTCAGAGCTAAAATGAGTTTCAGCATTAACCTTAGACCAGTAGACAAAGGCATCTGTCACTCCACAAGCTACAGCTGACCCATGATTTACAATTTACCTGGGAGCTTGGGAGCCCTGCTTATCTTTGGAGATACATTAGGGAAAGAACAAGCACCTGCTTTCTGTATTTTGAACCAGCTGAAATTTCATTGATAGTCTTCAAATACAGATCACAATCAGTGGCTACTTTCATACTGTCTCTGTCTGATGGGCTGGAGTTTGAGCTGGATGTATGTTGGAGGATGGGCACAGGCTAGGGAGTTAACGACGGCCATCAAGTTCTCGGAGCAAGACAAAGACAGCGATCGAGGCCTGAGGCAGACCTCGCCAGGTTGGAGCCATAGCCGCGTGATGTCCTTGGAGGCCTGGGGGAGGTGCCGAGGAACCAGTGAGCAAGGACCTCGTGGTCAACTGTACCGGAAGGAGGAAAGAGAGAAACCGCAAGGGGAGGGTTCTACATTGATGGATGTAACATGTGACCAATCGGAGTGAGTAGTGGGCATGGTTAACCATAGCTGTATATAAGCTTGTCTGATGCTCTCAATAAACGGATTCTGGCTGATCACATTGATCATGAATGTCAGCCCCTTCTTGCGTTAGATGTACCTACACTGCCTAGAAGGTCAAAATCAGTGTGTGAGACAGATCTAGTCTGGACATGAGTTTGATTTCTTGGAAAGCTGGTTGTCTCATACCAGACATGAGTCAGACTATGAACCAGTATATAGGCTCTCTGCTCATGTGAAAGCTCAGGACACAAAGAAAGATGACAGTACTTAGGTCTACCAGATCTGGATCTTTTCATTGTTGTTCCTGATCCCTGTAGAAATGCCTTTAGCCCTATTCACACAGTCCTTTGCCTGGATGATGTCCACGAGATTTGAACAAAATCGTTGAAGTCTCAAATTCATAAGCTACATTTATAGAAGGTGATTTTAGGCTTGCAGTTAATTCACAATGCTGAAGCTGTTTTTTACAAGAATATCCTTGAAAAGATAGCTTACCGAGTGCAGCAATATTCCATAAGCATACAAAAATAGAAAATAGAAAATAATATCACTATGTAGTAAGCCTTTGGCATGCAAAACCTCTGTATCACTAGAAAGAAGCCTAGAAATTATTTATATTATTAGAAAATTAATAATACTGCACAACTTGCCAATATATAAAAGCAACCACTTGCTATGGTGAAACATGCAATTTATTTCTAGACATAACAGTGACCTAGTTCTGTGTTCCTAGTGCTGTGCATGTCAGAGCCAACTTCTGTTTCAGAAACCTCATCATTCAGCGCAGAGATTTTATGTTGAGCATATCAGTGAAAGCCCTAGCCTTAGTTTTCCCTTCACCTATGCTCAGTCATGCAGACTGAACTCATTCTCTTATGAAGAAGCATGAGGTCAGTTGTACAGAGGCAAACAAGAAATAAAGTGATCTTACCATTTTGGTGCTCTAATGAAGTGGGTAAATGCTGCACTGTCCAGATTAGACACATATGAATTCTTCACATGGATTTACAATGCTGAGGGAAAAATAGCAGCTCTGTGTCTTAAGAAAGACCAAAGGCTCTAAAATCTAATGTCTGAAACCAATAATATGTGACAATAAAATTTATGACATGCTGATTATATCTTTTGCCTTCTGGCAGGGCTCGACTTTTCTCTTGAGCTTCAGCTCTTATCCTGTAAAAAGGTACTACGTACTCCTCATTGGGTCAAAACCTTTGAAATAGTTGAAATAGTTGGCTGAGAAAATGGTGCACATTTTATTCTGGTGAGTGTGTTTGGGTTTTTTCCAGATTTGACTTCTGTACGTTTGGTTTTTTTTCAGTTAGCATGAGAGCTTTTCAGGGTTTGTCCTAGGGAAATCAGGCAAGTCAGGGAGTGGAGGAACCTGTGGGAGGTGGCACCGATTCTTGCCTGGGCTATGGAAGGGCCCTTGTGGCACGCCAGCAGAGCCCTCTTGTGGAGATGCAATGTAGAGCAGCAGTACGAAAGTCTTTTCTAACCTTACGGCTTGCTAAGTCCTCCGCCAAGGGCTAAACGAAGTGAAAAAAGTTTCCCACTCTGTTGGACAGATTTAGCGGCATAACAAATTTTCTTAGGAAGGATGCTGTTTTAGCCAACACTTGGTACCCTGGCAAAAGATTGTATCAATTTGGCTTAAGATCCTCTAGTTACACTGACAGAGGGATTAGCTGCTCTAAATACTGTCATCAGAGGGAGTGTGAACAAATAATATCCCCTGTTTCACTGTTTATGCCTGTAAAATTGCCTATGTAAGTGGAAAAAGGTGGATGGAAGAGTGCCTTCCTTGACAGGATTACCACCACTAAGTATGATCGTATGTGCATCTCAACAGGGGAAAAAGTCTTTCTCTGGGTTTCCCACAGTCAGAAAAAGCTCTGATGTGTCAGTGTTGACTCTGAATAACAATGAATTAAAACTAAGAGACTAAATTGCTCTCACTGTACCAGCAGAGTCTTAGGGTAGGTCTGTACCATCAGCATGTATTTGCCAACCAGTTTCAGCACCTTTGGTACTTTGTATGGTACAAATTTGTAGAGTAAAACTACTTATTCTGTGAAAAAATAGCAAAGATGGTGGAAAAACAGCTATGGAAATGTAACTGGTTTTACAAAAAAGTTTCTGCCATACAGCATGCAGTCCAGAAGTGTAGACATGGCCCTAGACTGTAATTTTCTAGTTGTTTTTTTTACTTGCTGACTGTCAAGGAAAAATAGCACTAATTAAATTATTGACATTTGCATTTATCACTCTGATTACATTTTAATACCACTTACTTTGTTCTTCCTCTCACTTGGTTTAATTATCAGTTCAAGGATGTACAGAAAAGTCAATAGAAGCTTTCATCAGGATACCCCTGATTCTTCCTAGGACTATTTTCCCCAGCAATCCTGAGGGAACTGACAGATCCTCCTCTCTTAACATTGCTGGATACTTTTTGCAGATTCCTCTGTATTATATTAAACATTTAGTCCCCAAGAGTTTGGAAAACACCCAAGAGGCAGAAGTGACTAACATGCTGATAGATTTTAAAAGACAAATGTGCTACAGGCCAGTCAACTTTGTGTTTTCTGCCCCTTCATTTGCTGCTGTCTTTCACAATGACTTAGACTTCATGATGAATGACTCCTCCACCAATCCATAAATCTGCCTGACACCTTGCACTTTCATCTTCTCTTTCATAACACCAGCTCCTGATCTCCTCTTCTACAACTTGTAGCAGGGCAATTCACTTCCATGGCACCAGCAGAGGAGAAACCTAAAGAGACCATATGGTAGCTAAGCCTCCTCAATCACCAGGGAAAGTGATCTCATTAAAGCTATATTTTGATGGCACTCATCCAGTCTTGTGAGCTGTGACAATAATGTTTCTGTGGCTGTCAAGGCAGCAGAATTTGGTGTGGGGTTTGCATATCAGGTTTGAGAGGTCAGAAATCCACCAGAGAAAAGAAAGAAACAATCAGAGAACTGTACCAGACTCTTCTATTCCCTCAAACGAATCATAGAACGACTTGAGCTGGGAGGAACCTTTAAAGGCCATCCAGTGAAACTCACCTGCAGCAGACAGGGACATCCTGAACTAGATCAGGTTGCTCAGAGCCTCATCAAGCCTGGCCTTGAATGTCTCCAGGGATGGGGCCTCCACCACCTCCCTGGGCACCCTGTTCCAGTGTTTTACCACACTCATGGCTAAGAAACTCTTCCTAATCTCAAATCTAAAACTACCTAGCTCTTGTTCAAAACCATTGCCCCTCATCCAATTGCTGTATGCCCTGGAGAACAGTCCATCCCCAGCTTTCCTGTAGGCTCCCTTCAGGTACTGGTAGGATGCTATGAAGTCTCCCCAGAGCCTTCTCTTCTCCAAGCTAACAGTCCCAAGTAGTTGTAATGTGAAAACAAAGAGAAGGCTACACAAGGAGTACTAGAAAATGTGAGCAACTTCCCAACACCCTCAGTGACAGATAGTGTTTGTATCTTGATACTGGCTAGTATCAGGATGCTGAAGAGGATCTATGAACCTCGCACCTTTTACTACTACCTGTCATATAGTTTTCTTGGCTTCCACATACTCAGAGTTTCAGATTTTCATTGATTACACAGGAGATCTCAAGATTGATTACTTAGAAGATCTCAAGGGCCATGGCACAAAGAGTCATAGTTCTATGTATGCCTACTTGTAATGTTCAATTTCCTCAGAGGAACAGAAGCCAGAGTCCTTAGCAAATATTAGAAAGAGAAAGCAAATTCAAATTTAACTCTATTATTCCCCAGAGGTCCTGTTTTATGTTGTGCATGCTAAATTATCAATGCTTGTGTTGTTTAATACTTCTCTAACATTTCTGATCCTGAAAGCACCTGATATGAATGCTGCTGCCTATCACTTAATAAGCCCAGCTCTGAGGATATGAGGAGAGCGTTTGCCAAAGTGTTTTGGCATCTGTCTCTTACTAACATCCTACCTCTTTGACTAAGCTTCCTAGGTTTTTTGAGTCCAGGGGCAAACACACTGGGGCACAAAGAGAATAGATCAGAGTGAACTGGGGAGTAAACCTAAAGGACACCTCCTTGGGTGACCAGACTGTGAGCCTGAAAACTTTTCTGAAGAGCTACTTAAACTACAAAGCCACAGAAATGAGGAGGAAAAAGGGAATCTGAGATGTTAAGAGTTGACAACTGTACAGGCATTCTGTCTACCAGAATTCCCAAAGTAAAATTGGAGACTGGGAGCAGTCTTCAGCTCCCTTTGGTAGAGGGTTTTCAGCTAGATTCCAAGCTGGTCCGAAGTAATTTGAATATGAATGCTGCCATTCAGGTCCTTAGACAGATGGATTTCGATAGTCTTCTCCAGAGGTAGGGAAGCTTATTCACATTTCTGAAGATTTCTTAATCCTACAAACA
Organism: Turnix velox; assembly: GCA_013400935.1. Classification (NCBI taxonomy): domain Eukaryota; kingdom Metazoa; phylum Chordata; class Aves; order Charadriiformes; family Turnicidae; genus Turnix; species Turnix velox. The sequence continues at coordinate 68,823 of VZTY01031377.1, forward strand.
CGAGTCTTGTCCTGTCCCTGCCTTACTGTAGGAAGATGAATGCAGGAGCTGTTGTGGTTTTATGGTGGCATGTCCTGTCTTAAGGGAGTTGTTAGGAAGATTTTGTTCTCTTTGTACAAGGGAAACACTCCTCTGCCTCAGAGAAAAGTGGAAGTGCATGAGGGAGAATATAACACAGATTTTTGCCCTGAAACCACTAGTAGTATACCTGTCTCTGCACAGATGAGAAGTGTTCAGTGGAAGCAAGAAAATTTAGTGGCCTCATGAACCCCATACTGGAATCTGAAACAAAAGCAAAGAAGAGTGTGTGCCGAGTTATTTCATGGAGTTACAGAGATCTTTGACAAAGGTTAGGACTTTTTTGAGCTGCCCTCAAAGTGGAGACTAAAGGCATTGTCATTGTGACTTGTAAGATAACAATCAGTAAACAAAAATATAAACACACAAAAAGTAAAGAACTGAAATGTTCCATAGGTAAAAAACATCCAATATTGTAATATAATCATTTTAGTCACACGAATATCCCTGTTTTGGCTCTATGCATATGGGGAACCAGAGATGAAGAGAAATAAGGAGCTGGAGCAACCACAGGGAAATGTCACAGGCAGTGAGAACAGAACATGGAGGTGACTTTTTCATAGCAGTCTTTGGCCATCAGAAGAAGGAGGAAATACAGAACAACATCAGTCCTTTTGATTGGCTATGTTAATTTGAGAATTTTGCAAGTCTTATTTAGGCTTTTTCAGGCTCCTTCAAGACGTTCAGGCCTTGTAAGTAGACACAGCCTGATCCTCTACAATCTGTAAGATGCAGGTGTGCTACATTGCTCCCAACACATGTTCTCTAAAAGCTCAGTACTTTATTCACCTTCTTTTACTGTTAACATAAGACATTAAACACCACAGCCTCACACAGTAGTCAGTAAGAGTTCATGCTCATCAGAGTGTCCATCAACAAATTTACCTCTCTTATTATTTAAATGTTTAAATTCTCAAAAATTTGAATAGAAAAATAAAGAGCAATTGTCTTGCTTAACACAAAAAGTCTTAAAATTGGTGAACATTTAGGCCTACAGGTAATCTTTCTTTACAGAAGACCAAGAAGTTCATGGAGACACAAAGGCTGCTATTTTTCTACACTTTACTACTTTGGAATGCAGTTCAAGGTATCATTTAGTCCTACACATTAAGTCCATTTAATTCTTTTTTTCCTAAAGACCAATTAACATTTTGAAGTACGAAGTGCACCTCTCGCCTTAAGCATGACATTAAGCTCATGTGTAATCATAGTGACTCATTTAATTATCATGGTGATTGCTACAATTTTTATAATACACCATGTTTAAAGTTCTTATTGGCTAAGAACTGTAGTTTAATGAACGGCCCAGTTTCACAATAGGTAGCACTCCTAGTGATCCCTGCAATTCATGTTACTACTTTACATTATATGATCCTTTCTTCTGTTGCCAAATCTGAAGTCTTTAAGCCTAAGTCCAATCCTGATGGCTACTTAGAGCAATTATTTTTAATTTCAGTTTGAGGAATACAGTCATTTACAAAAGTGAGTTCAGAAAATTGTAATATGTCCTTTTCTGCCTGAAACTTCCCTGCATGCCAGTGCTTTGGGACAAGTAATTAAAATTGGAGGTTCAGTCATTCCTGGGAATGTGCCCACAAAGTCCCAGTGAAAATCTGCCTAGGGTTACACATAACCTTGAGACCTGGCAAGCATTGTTGAGTTTCCCAACATGTATATAATCAGTATTGGCTAATTTTTCATACTAGCAAAAGTTCACAGCCCAGTTCATTGTCTATACAATGTGATGATAATATAGGTAGGAATACAGTTGAGGTGTTAATTGAGAGGAGGAGTCAGGTAAGAAATGCCAGTCATCTTTGCATTCTGCAACACTAAGCAGTGCTAAGGCACTCCAGCATTCTTTCTTGGGTATATTCACTCCCGCCAGGAATACTGCAGAGACTAATGGTTTCTGCTAACAGGTTTATGTCACACAAACTAGCTGTAACTGATTAAGGGGGTTCTTCAGCAGTAGGGCAAATTAACATGCTCTCCAAAGTCATTACTCCAGTGACATGATTCATTTAATTTGTATTGATCTGGATTTGTAATAGTAAGAGCACTCTGGCTCTAAGTAAGTATAAAAATAATAATAATAACATTATTCTGTAACTCCTTCTGTCTATCAAGCTTAAATTGCTCTGCATTATTTAGAACAATATCAACAAGACAGTTGATTAAGTACAGGTTATTATCCCCTGTGTTGGTGTGCTTCTACTGTAAGACAGTGTAGGTGGGAGGCAAGGGAAGGCAAAGCTGAACATTGTGTTCATCTACTGTACTGATGGGAAACTATGAAATTGTGGCCATCACTGAAACCTAGTGGGATGAATCCTGTGACTGGACTGCATCCATCAGGCTATTCAGAATGTTCAGTGCGTAACGCAAGAAGGGGCTGACATTCATGATCAATGTGATCAGCCAGAATCCGTTTATTGAGAGCATCAGACAAGCTAATATACAGCTATGGTTAACCATGCCCACTAGCCACACTCTGATTGGTTACATGTTACATCTTATATGTCGAACCCTCCCCTTGCGGTTTCTCTCTTTTCTCCTTCCGGCACTGTTGACCACGAGTTCCTTGCTCACTGGTTCCTCAGCACTCCCCCAGGCCTCCAAGGACATACGCGATCGTCAAGGTCATCACGCGGCTATGGCTCCAACCTGGCGAGGTCTGCCTCAGGCCTCAATCGCTGTCTTTGTCTTGCTCCGAGAACTTGATGGCAGTCGTTAACTCCCTAGCCTGTGCCCATCCCCCAACAATTCCCCCATTTTCTTTAACAACCACAAAACTTTCCAAGAAACCGCAAGGGGAGGGTTCGACATAGATGATGTAACATGTAACCAATCAGAGTGTGGCTAGTGGGCATGGTTAACCATAGCTGTATATAAGCTTGTCTGATGCTCTCAATAAACGGATTCTGGCTGATCACATTGATCATGAATGTCAGCCCCTTCTTGCGTTACTGCCCTATTCTTACTTTCTGAATTTCTAATTAATTGTACCACTGCCTTTTTTCCTCAAATGCCAATAGAGGCCCAGCAATGTACAGGCTAAAGACATTATCAGGTGTTTTCATGATCCCGTTGCATTGAGTGGTCTTTTGACTTACTCTCTGGACAATTTTGATTGCTCATTTCATTGATCACTTGTAAATTAGCCTGCTATTTCACATTTCACAAAAAACTCATTTCATAGAATTTGTTAATAACTTTCAACAGTATTTCAGACAACACTTTTCAACAGTATTTCAGACAACACTTTAATTGCTGTTGCAATTAACCTGCTCAAACTATGTCTATAACTGAGTTCAGTCACATGGAAATTTTTCAACCTTCCATGGATTATTTAAACTCAGTAAACAAAAAGATAGACTGAATGAGTCATTCCAGTGTAATCCCTCCTGCTAAATTTTTAACTTCTATGCTAATTGTTATGAATAATTTCTTTCAGCTCTCTTTGTGCCAACATCCAGTTACTGATATTTCAATGGATACTGAATTTTGCTGCAAAATAAAGGAATATGGACTGCAAAAAGAAATTTCTATATCTCTGATAAATTAATCCATACTCTGGTTCAGAAAAAGCTAAACATAAATAAATTATAAGCAGACATGTCCAAACCTCTTATGCTTGCAGATTGACCAAGATCCATCAAGTAACACAAATATGTTTTAATAGTTATCTTCACTTGCACTAGAACATGTTTTCTTACTATGTAATACTTTTATTATTTAGTATTTATTAAACAGCACACTAAAGAAGGTTCACTTAATTTGACTTCATTATTGAGGGCTTTATCCTTACCAAATCCTATTGTGTGCTGGCCAGTTACTGCTCAACACTACCCAGGATTTGTTCATAACATTTTTATTTCAAATGTGCATTTCATTGGGTAATTTTCTCATGCTTCATATGATTATCCTGCAAAGACCATTGCACATTGTCATTTGTTTGGTACAGACTGAAGACCTTTTCTTTCCCCTCCTTTAGCCATTTATTTGTAGACTCCATCTGGATTCTTTTAGAAGTAAGGGTACACAGGTAGGAATAAACAGTGGATGTCTTACATTCAATGGATCAGAAAAATATCTTGGTTTGTGACATATTTTCATAGAAAAGGATTAAATTTATTTTTTTGTCTTACTCTTACAAACTGATAACAGCAAAAACCTATTTTAAAATATTTTATGTAAAAAGAATATTTTTCTTCTGAAAATAAAACCACAGCTTTTTTCTCCAGACAATGACCTCAAATCAGAAGTCAGAGCATGTTACAAAGGCAGGGAATACGAACTGCAGTGCTGGATGCAACCTCCTAAGTCTAACTGCTCAGCAGGGTTAAGGAAATGTAGAGGCTGCAAACAAGTCAGAAGTGGTGTAAATCTTAAAAAGGTCTCACTAGGGGCAGGAAAAACTCCTGGGACAGGCTAAAGACATCTGTCCTGGTATACATAATAGGAGACATGCTCCGTATTTGTCATCTGTGGTAATTTGTGTGGTTCTGGGATGTGCTATGATATGCTGGATACTTTCTCTTCTGATTACAGTAAAAACATTACTCTGAGCAGCATTGAATGGCAATGCACATCTTGTTCATTCACAGGCAGAGTAAAGGCCTCTAGTTACTGTGGCAATAAGCAAATTATCAGCATAGACTTGCTAGCACTAAACTATTGTACCTCAGCTCTGTAGGAGTTTACCATGACCAGAAGGACAAGTCCATCCACTTTTAGACTCAAAAGTAGTCCCATTCTGTAGTAGATGTCAGCTGTGAGATGAAACTGTGGGGTGGACTGAGGGGCTGGCCATATGCCAATACTTTCATTCACCAAAAGATATAGATTGCCCCAGGGAGCTGTCTCTTGCTGGCTCCCTGAGATGGACTGCCTCTGTATGCAGGCATGCTGCTCCTCTGGATAATGACATTGTTAATAGCAGGACTGACACTATGAACCCAATGTATTAGAGACCCCTGGGAAAAAAAGGTTTGGAGCAATGCAAACATGACAAATTCTGGGGCTTTGTGTGCATTCTTGGAGATCAGGAGGGAGCTGAATACTCCCTATCCAGCTAAGTAAATCTCTCTCAGAGCTGTGTTCATGCACATCAAGACTCCTTCAGCTATGAGTCTTCCCCTACGTGGAAGTGCTTCTCCTTTTACTAACTCTTGTTCTTGCCACGGACACCCAGCAGAAGTGCTCATGAGGCTTAGAAGTAATAAGCATCAACAGAGCACCATTTTGAGTGAGAAAATGTCACCAGCCTCTTAGGAACTTATTTCCCTAAACCAAAAAAACAATTGCTTAAAACCCTCTGCAATACATCATGCATGAGAACAGTAACATGCTGCCACTGTAGACTGCATCTTCTACATGAACCTCTCCTTAAGGTCCTGATAAATTTTGTGCTGTTAGTACATGGAACAAAAGCATTAGATTTCAGGTGCTGTGTGGGAAGTTAAATTATTAATGTCTTAACCACTTTAGCACAATACTGTTGCTGAAATTCAAATATTAGTGGAAATTGAGTATAACTTGCTTCATCAAATTCATGTTGGGAAGAGATTCTAACCTTTCCCCTCAACTGGTGAAAGACTCTTGACTGTCCCAATTTCCTGAGATTCAAGATTCCTTTAATGTTTTTACTCAAGAATATTTTTGCTGATATTGCATTGAAACAAAATCACACCCCAGAAGCCTTAAAGTACCATTTAGCTCCTATATTGTTTTCTGCCCTGAAGGTTGAGCAAAATCTGAGTACAACTAAGTTACTCAAAAAAAGGAGTATATAATCTAGTTCAGGCCATGGAGTTTTAAGGATTCTATGGTGAGATGAATCCTTAAAAATCCTCAGAATTCTTTAGTGTAGCTAGTGTGAATGGAAACATTTCTCTGTCAATGGTGTGATCCAGGACACCAACCCTGATCTTTCTCCCATTGAGAGTTTTATCAACAGAGTTTCAAAACTGGTCTCTATAGAAGCCAACACCGCAGTTCCATCTGTGACTGAGAATCTGATTATTAATTTTGCCTGCAAAGCTCAGCTGCAAAGTGATAAGGAATAAAAACAAGTGCCAGAGATTAAAAGGCAGCCAGTTGATTTGACATTCAGCTGCACATCTCAGGTACCTGACTGTCACCAATAGGATTTCCTCTCCCTTGTTCTGCACTGCTTTATTTCTGGAAATCTCTGGGTGTGCCAATTCAAATGGCCCTGTTCTAGCTGATGGAACAGGAGAAAGCTGCAGGGGAGAAGGGAGGACAGAAACTATTTAAAACAAGAGTAAAATAGAATTATCACCATAAAAATTCTGATTAGAATAAAAAGTCTATTAATTTCAGTGTTCTTTATTGCTACATGCTGGGATCAAAGTGAATATTGGACCAGCAGACTGAGGTGATAAAAATTCACCATATCAGTTATCACAGTGGATTCTTGCAATGTTGTTGAGTACTGCTGTCAAATCCATGCTTAACAGTCTTCTGAAGCCCCAGCATTATTTATAGTACTTTCAAGCCACAAAGGTTTGCTTATTTTCCATCAACTAGGAATTTCTTTCTCATAAGTGACTATTAATTACTTTATCATTGATCATAGTGGACACAAAAAATTAATGTCCTACATTATCTAATTAATTATATGTATTTTAACCTACAATAAATTTGAGTACAAAATCCCCACAGGGTACTCATGGGTAGTGTAAACTCTGAAATGAGTATGTTAGCAATCTAAATACTACTAATTAAATCAGTTAAGTTAGAAATCAAACAAATAATCTGGTAGCCTTCTTTTTTTAATTACACAGGCCAAACAGAATCAGAGGTAAACAGATTTAAACCCACTGAGGCCACCAACATTGTATTTGATATCCATGGCAGAAATGTGAACTTCTGCAGGTATTTTCTATTGTACAGAGCTAACTTCTGATTTCTTGAAATTAGGTGATAAAAATCCTTCACTAGTTCTGATTATCCACTATACTATGGTCAGAGGCTCTCTCTCACTCATTCCATGATCTGTTCTCCATCACCTGTTTAGAGCTCCCTGAATTTCACCTGGCTTTCTCACGTTTAACAATATATTTTTGCATAATAATCTATCTCTGGAATGGTGTCCTTGTTAGAGGCTGTCTTGACCTCTTAACTTTCTACACATCACTATGATTATCTAGGCACTATAGCTACTCTTTTGTGCATTCCTTTAAAAATGCCACCAATAAAAAAAGTATTACAGCATAACAGTCTAAAAACTGTATTGTCTTTTATTCTTAGGCTCTGCACACTCTGACAGTAATTTTCTTGAAACTTAAATGAAACACTAGTAGCAAATTTCTGGGTTGTTTGAATATATTCTCATGTTGATAATTTGTTGGGATGTTAACACATGACTGTAAAGGGTTCCAATTCATGGCTAAGTCAGGTACAGCTGAACACAACTTGACATCAGTTACAGATGAGTATTTTAGGGCTTATGCTGGTTTGTCCATAGACTGAAGTCTGGATAGAAGAATGAGAGATGTTATCTCGATGAGGTTCAATTTAACTCTTCCCCTAAACCTCTTTTTCCCTTTAGTATTGCCCTTTGCTCTCCCTTCTGCTTGTGCCAAATTAGCCATTCACAGAGACATGCAAAACATGAGGTTATTAAACTAATTCTGGTTAATTCCTCTGACCTCCTCCAAATGTTTTTTTATAATTAAAACAGCATCACACAGTGGGATCATCTTTAATGCTTACATTAAGAAGTATAAACAGTATTTCTCAATCACACCTTCCAGTACCATCCAAAACCTGTCATCATATGAATGTGGGATTAATCCTGGGAGGAAGCAATTTGTTGGCTAAGTCTGAATAAATCTTGAGATCTGTACATAAGTACTGAAGTAGTCACTTGGGGTACAACCCCATGTGACTTTTAATACCTGCAGCAGAAAATACCTGAGATGAAATCAGTTCTTATGTGATATCACTTGGGAGGAAGACAAAGATAACAGCAAAATAATACATTGTTTCAATAGGACTCCAGGAAAAAGGAGCTTGTTAGTAACCTCATTTCGGTCTGATAATAAAATGGTAAAAACTGAGAAGCACTGAGCTGAAAAATCAGAATGTATATGGATTTTGTATTGTATTTTCTTGTGCCATGTAAGCTTCCATTATGTTGCTGGTTTTTAACCTGTTTAAATGTAAAACCTGCCTGATAGCATATCTCAGTGCTTCATGGCAATAATTTGTGGTCTCCTATTCTGCCAAACTGTTATTCTCAAATAGAAATATTTTCTTTCAATTACTCACTGCATTTAACTGCCAGAAATATTCTTTAACAGAGAGAGAAACCAGAGGTTGAAGAGCCAGAGGCAAAGAGACGGGAAGAATTATTGTAGTAAGGGGATTAAAATGAAATGAAAACATTTTTAATTATAAGAGTGGGACATAGGAGAACAAGAGAAAAAAGAGATTGCATTGTCAGAGGTGATTATGGAGAGGAATATATAAGTATTTAGGAGAGACAAAGGCCTGGAGCCTTCTCTGCTCTTATTACATTGCCTTTTTTTGTCTTTTCTTGCCTATTTTCTACTGTGATCTGCTGCAAATTCCTCCCTACAGATTCTTAAGTCCCTCTGTAAAAATAGAAGAAAGAAAACTCTTCAGTGCATTTCAATAGAAAAAAATGGAGCCATTTTTTCACTTAACAAGAAAGTGCCAGCTGAAAGGTAGATTTAAGTGATCAATACATGTCTCTCCCTTTTAGTGTCTTTGGGGCTACACTGATATCAATTAGGATAAGAGTAGGACTACCGACAGTGAAGAATGTGTGCCCACACCATGCAATCACTAACGTGTCCCATGAACGTGTGGGCTGTGTTAATTACTTTCTCCGGAGGAGAAGAAGGGCATTGGGGGCTGCTCGTAATCAGGAGAGGTCATGCCATTCTGTTTACCAGGAAGTCTAGTCTTTGGAGGTGGTCTGTGCCACACTGCTTGCCTTCTCTGCAGAGAGACAGCAGCCCCCGCCCCTTACTAGTTTAGGCATAGGCAGAAGAAATTCCATAACTTCTACTCTTACACTATGGGCACCATCTGCTTAGTGTTATGTTGACCAACATTGACACCTACATTTACTCTTTCCCTTGGAATGATGCTTGATCAATCTGTTTTCTTAAGCAAAGCACTAGATTGAAAATAAATTTAGAGAAGTCACTGTCTTGACTATCTTGTATTCTCTGCTCTGATATTTCCTTCATCACAAGCTTAGTTAAGAAGGATTTTCCTCTGAACTCACAGGGAAGAAAACAGGATGGACATACATGTTTGCTGGAAAATTCCTAAATTTGTCTATATTTGTTATGTCTAAAACAAACACATATTCCTATAGGAAAAGCTATTATTACCGGTTGCTCCCTCAGACATACCTCTTGTTTCCGTATCCCTTTTCCCTGTGGATGTTGCTTTTTGTGCTACTCAGTAAAGGCAGACAAACAGCAATTCTTCATCCACATTAGTGTAATATCAGCATAAGCCTTCATTGAGCCTACAGACCTTCCTGGAGGGGGTAGGGACATTGAGAGTCATAGAATTTACTCACAATAAAAATTACATGCTCATAAATAAAAATGCAGGTCTATTTAGAGCTAGGAGGCTGTGATTCCAAGCTAAAAAAGCAGTTTGTCTGCCTTTACTTTACCAACCCAGAGTTCATAGTAAGTATCTGCTGGACAGATGTTTTCAGCAAAATCTTTACAATCATATCTGACCATGGCCTTTGAATGTATGCTGTCATAGTTCTCTACAACTCTTTGAGGATAGGTTCAGCTGATACTGTCAATGATTTGCAGCATTTCAGGCAGTAAACAAGGAAACATGGGTAGAAAAAATAACTATTGAGAGCCCTCTAAGAATAAATTAACATTTCCATTACTTTTACTCAGCTACAGAAGTTTATGGCTAATTTTATCCCAAAAAAAGAGAATTTCTCCAAAATTTTCTTTAACGTCTATCCCAAAAATTATTGAAAATGTCCTTTTTTCTTGTAATCTCTATGAGAGAGCTGTTTGCAGAATGACAAATGCCTTACAGCTGTATGACTTACAAAGTGGTTAATATTCCTTCCTCAGCCTTTATGTTTCTAATCCTCAAGGATCTCAACTCTGTATAAAATACATTTGGTTATTTCCCTTTTCTATTCATAGTGGGATTTCAGTTAAATATAGAGAGAATCATTACAAAAGAAGCAGACTCTATTCTGGTGCTGCATTCATTGAAGATATTAACATTAAATTTATGAAAAAAATAAGGCTAATACTGAATAGCTCAGTCTATTTGAAACTTACTCGCAATGTGTTTTTCATTGATATTTGAAAATATGTATTGAAGAAAAACAAAGGAACATGCAAAGACTCTTAAAAACAGTTAATGTGTGCATCCCAAACTCTTTCAGTGATCCAGATTTCAACCTATCCAATGATTTGGTTTTCAATTGCACATTAACAACTACATTTTTTTTGTATGGGAATGTTCTCTCTTTAACTCCTCTTCTGCAAATATTAGCTCCAATAGGAAAGATGAGTGCCTTATACTGTGCCCTGGGAAGGTTTTTGTGATGTCCATCAATTCACCTGGTGTTAAAAAACCACTTATACTGCTCACATGTAGTTATAGACCCAGTCTGGTGGTGGGTGGGCATTGCAGATGGCTCAGTCTCACCACAGAGCTAAATTAAGTAATTTGTTTCTGAAGAGGAGGTTTATTTATTGACCTCAATAAAGTTAATCTTGCTTTTGCCTGGAGCTCCACACACAAGTATTAATCCAGTGTGTTCATTTTACCTATTCTATCCTGTTTCTGTCTTTAAATGCCTGAGTGTGTTTCCCTTTACATCCCATAAGTTTTAATATGACTCTCATTTCACACTCCACCACTTTCAGCATATATTCTTGGTGTTGTTTTCTTGAAGCATTTCAATTTAGCCCACATTCAGCTGTGTGGGAGCCCACACTCAGCTGTAAATATACTGTGAAGTAAAAACCAGTGAAAGTCACAGAAATAGCCTTGTAGCTGAACTGCTCATATGAGGGAGCCTGCTGCATGAAAACATAGGATGGAGGCAGCCCCACCACCACCGTCCAGTTATCTCATTGTTCCCTTACCTAGGGACTTGGCAGCAGCACTCCAGAAGAGATTCAACACACCAGACCTTCCTGAATTTTTGCTCTTCTGTTGCTGAAAAAATATTTTGCTCAGGTGGAAATAAACATACTCAGACTTTGGACTGTCAATGATAATTGTAGTACTGCATATAATACTGAATATGTGCTGTATACATACCCTTTTTTTTTTGTTTAACATGAAATGATCATTGCATTGCTATGGAATGCACCTGTGTGATCAGATGTGCTTTGGGTGACATACTGGTAACAATCTCCATTGCATCTGTGGTGCAATTAATCACCAATCTTTGAGCTAATGCAGACATTCTTCATTCCTTCACCCAATTTCTAAAGAAAGCATGTTATAAATGATTCAGCTATAAAATTATACCTGCAACTATAAGTTCAGATGTTATAATTATTTGAATGTTTTGTTGTATGTGTCAGAAGTTCTTTACATGCCAGAAATCTAATGTGGTCAAAACAGAGTCTACATATTTTATTATATGAAACATACTTTTTTCAGTTTTGAAGATCACATTTGCTTATGCTGATGACCCTGACCTCTTATGCAATAGCATAAAGATGTTTTTCGCCAGAGGAAAAATTAATCAATGCTCTTTTTCACATATTAATACTCAGGCTGCCATATAAACCGCTGTGACAATCAATGTCACTTACGTGGTGACTGTTAAAGAGGAATCCACTTAACATTGACAGTGAATTTTATTCATGGTCTAGCTACTGTAGTAAAATTAACCTTAAAAACAAATGTTGCTTCAATCAGATTTAATCACCATAATGTTTTTCTTACAAATTTTGGGTGCCCATAGAAGATAACTTGAGCAAAATATTAATATAATTTAAGATTTTTTTAGGCTATGTAGGTTAATTAGATGAACAACTGCATTGCAAGATGACAGGTAAAATATTTCAGAGGGAAGCTTGAATACTGGCACTGGCAATCAGCCACATGTGCATTTTAGCTACTTTTTCTAACAACATTCACTTCTCAAAGCTAGCATTAAACACATTCATGGTCTGCAAAAGGAGTCCTTTCTTCTATAATTCACCATGAGGTTTACTGTAGGTTTCAGTGGCAATAAGCAAGACTCCTGGGAGACCAGCATTTACATAGAGCTTTGTCCACAGAAGTGAGGTGTGATGCTTGAAGACAACTCATTCTCAACTTTTGTTAGTAAATCAAATCTCTCGGTAATGTATAAAGATACAATGCATCAGCTTTGCAGCAATTACTGATCTCTAAGGTCCAGCCTGGTCTCCAAGGATTTTTGATGGTCCTGACCTGTTCCACAAAGGTCATTTTTTGCTCACCATTACATGTGTTGTGGTTGAAAGTAGAAGCCCAGGAGCTCAGATGAGGACTGTGGACAGCCTTGAGAGGGATTTTGCTCAGGTCTTCATGACTGTCTGCTCTTTGACACTTGTTCTGATCCTCATGAGAAGGCTTTTTCTGCTAAAAAGGAAAAAAAAATGAAAGCCAGGCTATCAGGTAGCAGATGCAGTTCCCACATTTTCTGAGTATAAAAATACCGATAAGTAGATTGTGCCTGGGAGGCATTAATTAAATTCCTGTGGTAGGTGCCATGGTTTTACTGAGTGCTTTGTTCTCTGTTTATTAATTTATTTCTATTAAAGTTTCTCGCTAAGCCTCATACACTTTTTCTACAATCCTCTTGTGTATAATTACATACTAATGATAATTCCAGAGCAAAACCATGGTCCCACGGATTTCACTTGCAAAAATTAGGTCAATTGCCTTTATTGTCAGAAAGACAAGTTGAAACAGCCTGGTTTGCCTTTAGATTTGCTTTTAGTATCAAATTATGTTTACTACTTTCCATATTACCCAGCATCAAGTAATAATTGAAAGTAAGACAAGTTTCAGGTATCAGACCCATGGGACATTCAGCAGTTTGGTGTCTGCTCAGAGCTGCATATAAGGGATGCCAGAGTTCTTTGTTGGCACAACTAAAGAAAGTGGAGGTGGTAGATAAATTACAAGATCTTCAATGGGATTTACACTTTCTTATAGTGGATTTGATATCTAATACTTTGTATCCCCACTATAAAAACATTCACACAAGCTTTAGAGGATAAATGACTTACCAGAAGTCAAGGAGAGTAACATCACTGGTTATTTAAATGCACTTTTCTCAGTTTTTCTTTAAAGATTAGGAAATATTAAACACAAATGGATTGTTTGCATATTTATGAAGTCTTTCACTTCTCTGATGTTTGCAAGGCTTGAATTTTAAACCAAGGCAAAAAGGGCTCAGTGGGGCTTTTTTTTTCTTGACAGGCATTACAGAATGATTTCAAAATATGGCTTCCTGTTAGGAATTCTACATCAATAATGTATTAGATAAAGAGATGTAACACTTTTGATAGTTTCCATGTCTGTTATATACAGCTGTGATATTTATACATGTACCATACTCTATCTATGACAAACATTGTGAAATGGAGGCGTCCTTCTCAACAATGAGCATCTAAAAATCACATTGGGTATTATGGAAACTCTCAAATACCATCCCTCTCCCCCTAAACAATAATATGCACTTTAACTATCTCTTCTCCAAAGTCAACATTTACCGGGGACATAAAGAGATTATGTCTCCATAATCCACAGTAAACAATTTTCCTGCCAGCCCCCTCTACTGTCAGATGCTCTGTAATCCTTCTTTCACTCTGTCCAATATAATCCTACATCTACATCAGATACTAAAGTACAGCTGCTGCTGCTAGGGCACAACTTCTTTCCCCCACTCCCTCCATGTCTAACACACAGAAACCTTTAGCAGTGGCCTGGGTTCCCTCTGCAGCCCACATCTATCAGCTGGAGCAGCTACAAGAAAAACAGCTCAAGGTGCTAATGTGTTTTCATTTTAATGAAGCACAGGTAGGTTTCTCTGTTATTACCATCCAAAACTATCTGGTTTGTCCTTGTGCAAAGGAATCCATGTCTTACCATATTATCTGTGTTTTGGATTTTCTTTTCTTGCTATGGATTAAAGAGTACATGACTAAAAACATATGCTCCACAGTAACTTAGTAAAAGAGGTTTGTTGTCATTCACCAACCATGTAAGCTGAATTCACTGCATTAGCAGGTCATCAAAGCTCCCTACATTGCATTACTATCCAATATTCAATTTTCCATGCTGAGTTATTCTATATTAAAGCATGTAGTGAAGCACTGCACAGTAGGAACCTTGCCAGGCAAAAAGTTATTAAATCAAATTCAGGAGAAACAGGTTTGGCTGAAACACAGCACTAGTGATCACTTTATTTTTGCTTTGATAAGTAGCAAGATTTGTGAAAACACCTGCCTTTCCTTCTCCTGTTATTTATATCCCAAAATGCTCTCAGCTGCTCCATCAGGATTAATAAAGACATCTGCCTTTTAAAGACATTAGGCTTTTTTTTTTTGGCTTGGGTCCACCTGCAAGAGTCCTGTGCAGCATTAAATTTTACTCACAGAAATGGCAGCCATCTTCAGTGCTCTCAATAACAATCTAGTAGATATTCCACATATGACCCAATACATGGCTATAAGAGAGGATTCTTACTGTTTAACTGCTAGGAATTTTAGATGGGGATCCCACTAGGTGCTCTGCCTGCTAGGTTTCCTGCTGCATTAGAAAAATGGTATGGAGTGTATTTCTTTCTAGGGAAAATCTGATTATCATTATCCAGAAGTTGACATCATCAAAGCAATTTGCTCTAATCAGAAGAATGATTTCTGTCTTTATATTGCACCTGTTCCAGTTGACCTGAGACACTGAGGGCTGGAAAGTGCCTCACAACTTACTAGTGAGCTTTGTGAAAGCCAAAAACCAGACAGTCAGTATGGCAAGCGTGCTGATACAGGTGCAACATTATACTGACAGTTGCAAGGTGACGGCAGCAGGAGGATCTCTCTCTGTCTGTCGAGGTCAGAGGAGGTCCATCAGTGAGAAATCCATGCTAGGAGCATGAGCAAAAAAAGCACTAGAGGGTTTTCTGAGACTGACAGAGATAAAACTCTCTACATGAAGGAGAAAAGGGAAAAATGCTGCAAAGAGCAGAGGGTGAATGCAGACAAGACTCAGATGTGGTGGAAATAGAGAGAATACAAGTTTTGATCATGATTGGGTAGAGGTCTGTTCAGTGATGAATGACATGAGAGGAGAAGTAAGGACTGTTTGTTAGATCTCTCTTCCAGTATAGTATCTAAGTGATATCAACGAAACTGTGAAAAGGCAAGCTCAGAACAAATGGAGATGTTTTCTTCTCACCTGATCTAGTTAAGCTGCAAACCTCTTTGCTTAAGGATCTAGATGATAAAAGTTTGTATTGATTCAAGGGAAAGCTTGATAGGTTTCCAAAGAACAAATTTTCCACGTTAAAAGGAACACACAGAGTATAGTTTAGAAAGTAACAAAATTTTGTTAAAGATTAGAGAGTGCCCAGGGAACATATTGCATAGCTTCTCTTGTTCTTCCAGTCTTCATTAGGTATCCATTTTTGGTCAGTATCAACAATGGGATACTGGATTTATAGGAAGCTTTAGTCTAGTCCAAGAGTACCACTGTCTTCTTCTGAATATGAATGTCATGGATGCTTATCATGGATTTCAGAAAACCAGCAATAAGCAGACTAATTAAATTTAAATTATCTCAAACAGCAGTGCCATGAAAGGTTTGCTTAATTGACATGCTGGTCACTTCAGAAAGTAATTGTACTCCATATAGTTGAGTTCTCTGAAATGCTGACTTCCTTGTGAACCATTGAAAAAAATCTGCAATAGGAGTGATAGAAGGCTTATCTTGGCAGCTGTGACTGGTTGAAAGCTAATTAACCAATTTCACTGGATTTGATACATTCCTGAGTTTTACCAGATATTAATCCTGATGAAACACTGATGTGTGAACCAAGTCTTGTACCAAGTCAGAGAAATGAAAGAATAGCAATCATCTCATTTAACCATCACATTTCAGGCACTTGGTTCAGGTGCTTAAGGGCAGAGTAAATAGAATTCCCTCTGATCCCATCTTCCTCAGAGACCACCGCCTATGACAGGAGAATGAGCCAGTCTGCATTCCTGACTGGTGTGACGTGCTTTTATGATAGCATTATCTGCATCACACTGCACAGAGCATACCCTGAAGTCACAGAAAGGCAATGCAGAGTTATCACTGCGCTACCACAATGCTAAACTACCATCACACAACATGAGGGAGCCCAGGCACTGAATCTACTGTGGTATCATAGTCCCCATAACTAGCCTCACATTTTGCATAGCCCATTCTGCTCTTTTCAGTAGCTTTCTTCATCCAGAAGGGAAGTGCAAAGTTGCAATGAGTGAATAATGGGCAGAACTCCTTGGGCTGTGGTGAGGTAAGAAGGGAGGAGAGCTTTCCTTACATGGGAGGCTGAAGGAGATTCAGTCCCAACACCTTTCTCTGCACCAGGAGAAGAAGTTTCTCAGAGGGTACTTGCAACATCAGGGAGGTTAGCAGGGCTCCCCATCCACAGCCCCCAAAAACTTCAATGTGTCCTTTCTCCAAAAAAATTTACCAGTTCTTGACACTGAGCATGATCCTTGTTGGTATCATGCTGTGACAGAGCCTGTTGATACAGCATGTACAGCTACAAATAAGTTTTGTTATTGATCATCTTGTAGAAAAGAAGCTGAAATAGTTTCCGTCCCTGCCCCTTCCCCTCCTACTGAATCTGAGATACTGCACTTGCTTCAAAGGCTACTAGAGAAGTGTCAACCTTTTTGAAAGCTTGACCTACATTTCCACTGGCTTTAAAGGTCAAGCCAGAGCCTTTGACATCAATACAGGACTGGAGCCATCTGATGTCTGTACTGTTGCAGGGCTGGGCTGCCTTGATGTTGTAAAATTCGGGCACTAAATTTTATTTCAGTGTTCACTTTGTCTTCAAGACCAGCTGGGAATAGTGATAGTTTAGCACATCCTGGAATGAGAACCACATCTGAAAGGAAGGAATAAGATCCCTTCACATCAGTGATAAAAGATTCTTTTGAGTCACAGTTGTCTTGGAAGCTAAAAAATTGAAAGTCATCAAGATGGGTTATTTGTCCTGTTGTCATAGGGGAGATATGTCAAATGATCTAAAATGCTTATTCTAAATACCTGGGGATTCAAAACCCAGATTCACCTAATGCTCAGCTTGTCTTGCCATGAGGTTCTGCAGATAAAATTTAGGGCTACAACATTCTAAATCATAAAACACATCCCTATCAAAAGCAAAACATGAGTGATGACATTTACAAAAATCTCAGTATCATTTTCTTTGTGTTAATGTCAAGCACTGACTCAGGCTGTCGCTCTGTTTCTGTCAAGAGTTCATCTGGCAGATGAAAGATGCATAAACATTTGGTCTCAGCAGGGGAAGAGCAAACCAGCACCCACTATCCAGACAGATATTTCCAACACCTTTTTAAATCAGGCTTTCAAAACGCATTTTTTCCATTTTCTTAGTACATCCACTTGAGTGCAGTTGCATTATGGATTTGGATTCTGTACACTGCTGAGACGGGAATTTGCACTTCATATGTGCTTCATTCTTAGTCAGCAAAGGATTATTTACATCTAACTAAGATAAGATTGTACTGCTATTAATATTTCAGAAATCATCTGGTTTAAATTCAGACACCTTAATATTACAACATGAACTAGTAAATAAAGAGCTATCATATCCTAAAAAAAATGTTGAAATATCTTTCTTACTTGAAAATTTTCAGCAATTTTAGAGAAAGAGAAGTATATAGCAAAACCAGGCATTTTATTTTTGAGCATGTGAATGTCACAATAAAGGCTGAGGTTGAATGTGGAATGTAAATTCCTTACCTATGGCTTGGATCTTAAATGTTTCTCTGATGGCATTTTTGTCAGTTAATTTTTTTAACAAGCCGGCATTTTTTGAGTTGTCAGTGAAGACGAAGAACTACGTAAATCCTACAGGGAAGAAAAGGAGAGGAGAAAATCAAGAAGCTGGAAAAGATGCAGAAGGGCAGAACTGCAGGATACAGTTAGCAAGTGACTGACATCTCCTCTATTAAGTCCCCAAGCATATATATCACTAGCTTGATTTTTTAGATCGTTCAGCTCTAGAAGGATTAATAATTCAAACTGATTTTTTTCTTTTTTTTTTTTAATTGAATTTGCAAATTTTTTTCTGTTTTTTGAAAGACTGATGTAGTAACTGCCTTGTTTTCCTAAGATGCTGCAGTCTATATGCATATCTGACCAACATGCATGGGTAGTATATATATGTGTAGTATCCATGGAAAATAGAATTTAAAGAGTTATTTTAATGAAAAATATACAATTTCTAATCTAGGAGCACTTTTTATTATAGGATATAGTAATGACGTGAATGTAACACTGTGAAAACAGCACCATTTCAATTCCACGCGAATATCACTAGATGGCACCAAGAGCCACAGCAATTCTTGGTCACAGGATGCCGTCAGTATTAAACAAAACACGAGTTTCATCGAGTCAATGTTTCTTTAAGATTTATAAGATTATAAGCAGATTTGAACCCCCGTTTATCATATCATGTCACATTTTCACTTCTGCTGGATACTGATTTCTTATTTCTCAAACATCAATATAGAAAGTAAATAATTTATGTTAAAAAAGATATGTATCATCCTTGGATTTACTGAAAACTGGCTCTAGTTTTGATTCTTTGATTATAAACTTGGTTTACATTTGTGGTATGTAGCAACACAATATTTTGATGAAAAGAATAGTTTAACAGAAATAGAATCTAACTTCAATTGAAGCAAAGAAAATGGATTTAAATAGCATCTTTCAGATTTATCCCTGTACTTAGTATGTTGCTGACAAGGGTCCAGCAAGGGGACCCTTATTGTGGATCCACACACATCCATCCACATGCAGCCACCAAGGGAGATAATGTGACCCTGGAAAATTTTATCTGAAACTCTCCACAGTTGCAGAGTTCACATAAGATGGACCAAGATATTGGCAGACATCTGTCAATATTCAGTTTTAAATTACTTTTTTAAAAATCTGTCAGCGTGCAGACAAACTTGTGAGTGACATATAGTCGTATCAGAAATATTCTGCAGTTAAAACAGTTAGGGGACCCAAGACCAGGAAAAAAATCCATTAAACTAGTTCCTGCAAGGAATGTCTATTCTTCTATATGACGAAAACATGAAGTATTTCCCAAGACATTAAAAAACTCTCTGATGTTCTCATAGCCTTGTTCTCTCCTGTTCTAATCCTGCTCTATTCCTGTTTTATGCTTCTGGCTTATTCTATGCAAATATTTGAAATTTCCTTGCTGTGGGAAGTGTTTTGCCAGTTTTTCATACACTGCAGGTGTGTTGGACAGGTTTTTCTGGCCTTTCTGAATCTACTGTGTTTGTTTGGGGACCTTTATAATTACAGTCATTGAATGATTACCTCTGATTTCAAGGTATAAGCTTTGAAGATCCCTTTTAAGCCTCTACTCCTACTTTCACTCATTATAGGTAATAACATAAAATCATATTGCAATGCTAAGAGCTGTTGTTGATAATAATAATTTCTCCCTCACAAATGACACAAAATTCTCTTTTGTTAAAAACTCATTATCCCCACATCCTACAAACTGAGATGAGTAAAATGTGACTCAAAGATCACTAGCACATCTTGACTGTAATGAGGGGAGGGATAAAAAATTGATAATACAGGATTTCTAACTTTGAAAAGAAATGTCTTAGTTTGAAAATCAGCATCTTTATCTTTTTTTATAAATCTTGGCTTTATTTTCAGTGCTTGTAAATGTGAAGCTTTTATTCTCTCGAAATCAGGAAGGGGACATTTTGAAGTGTAGAATGCAAAGGAGATAATTCTCAGCACTCTAAATAAATGACATGTCTCTCCAGTCGCAGAGCATGAATTAATCAGCTCTTTCTCTGTTGTATCTTTCTTGAAGAGGGAATGACAGAGAAGCAGTTTAAGGTTAAATTCAGTTCACAATAGTAGAGCTACAATTAAGTACTACATACATGGCCATGTACATAACTGTGAGTATCACATTATTGGTGACAAGTGAAGCATTCATAAAATTAGAACAACACATTTACATATAGCTCTCATATGACTGCAACATCTGCAAGAGGAAAAAGAAAAAAAAGAAAATTTAGAGTTCCCACAAGGCAAAGTAATTACAAGGAAAAGTCCAAAACCATACAGTCACTACTTGTTCTGCAACATGCCAAACCCCTGCCAGCTACACAAGGCTGGCTCCTGCAGGAGCCATTTTGAAATGTTCAGCGTGTTTCAGGACAGCACCCTGCTGAGCTTGATACTCCTTAAGAATTGCCAAAATCACCAGTGATTGCAATCTGAAGGGAAATATTGCCATCCATTGTATTGTGATCTTATCTACTAAAGTGGGTGTAATTTGAAAAGATGCAAGTGGATGTAATCAGTTTGGAATGTGCATTGTGCAATTCTTGAATCTGACTTGCAGTGCTGACCTTTATATTATATTACACTATTTATGTTATATTACACTACTGAAGGCATAAAACATACTGAATTAACATAAAATTATACATGCAATCACATGTAAATCTTTAATCTTAAAGTTTCTTTCAGGAAAGTGTTTCCCTGACAGCCTTTTCCTCCCATGATTAAACTTTAGTGCAAATATTCAGAGCAGCTGCTATTAGTAAACTTATAAAAAAAAACCAAAAATGCACCACAGACACAAACCAGACATGAAACAAAAAAATTTTCCCAGGTACTATAAGCTGCAGATTCTGTTTCTCTTCTTGTTGTATAATTCTTAATTCCTTCTCATTGCTTTTTCTAGCAAGTTGAGATTCCACTCTTAGCCTCAAAGATGGAGTCTCCTGCTTTTATCAGGAAAAGATTAGTAAATGCTTGCTTGAATGTTTCCAGTTTTATTACAAATCACAAATATTGCACACATGGGCAAAGTCTGAGCACTTTAGTTTGGAGGACTGCAATAGCCCAATCAGAGGTTGGCTAATGAAAGCTTGGGAAATTTCTCCTCTTCTCATGGATGCCTGCTCCCAGCCTCCA
Organism: Turnix velox; assembly: GCA_013400935.1. Lineage (NCBI taxonomy): Eukaryota > Metazoa > Chordata > Aves > Charadriiformes > Turnicidae > Turnix > Turnix velox. The sequence goes on from VZTY01031377.1 coordinate 90,162, forward strand.
GACACAACCCAGGTAATCCTTAGGTCTTGTGTGCTATTCATAGCAGAGCACACACACACACACACACACACACACATCCCATGTGGCAAACATCACATCCAGACATAACTACTTGTTTACATGTTTTATCCCCTTTCCTGTCTACTTTTTCACATTTGTTCTTTCTCAAATGACTTTGATGCCCACCCTTTGCTCTACCTTTTGTCCCTACTCTGAACATCCCATAAGCTGCATACATGCCCAAAATTCTGTTTCCATGATACCATAGATCCCATATCTCTAAGACACCTAGAGAGAGCCTCCCAGACAGTAGGGTAGCTCAGAGAGCTGGTGCACTTGGCTGGCACTGATGATATTACTGAATTCCTCTGTCTTACATTGCCCCCTAACTCCATCATCTTATGGAGAATACCCTTACTTCACATAACATGAAGTCTCACTTTGCACAGAAATCATTACTCGCTAGGCTAAAGTAAGTGTCAGTCAATGGCCTCACTCTTAGGAAAATCTTGCTGTCACCCTAAAGAAAGATGAATCTTCTGGTAGTGTGGTGATACCAGATAAAATATCCACCTGACAACAAACAGAGCACCCAAGTTCAAATCCTTTACAAAAACTTTGGAGTAGTTCTTATGGCACTGGTACAACACTCCCCTCTCCCAAACCAGAGGCCAGGTCTCCTTGCAGGGTAGCCTGAATCATCACATAGAATCATAGAATCATAGAATCATAGAAT
>VZTY01031377.1:90933-173862 GCA_013400935.1 Turnix velox
TGCCTTTCTGTAGGACCCCCTCAGGTACTGCTAAGTTACTCTGAGGTCCCCCCTGAATCTTCTCCTCCCCAGGCTGAACAACCCCAACTCCTTCAGCCTGTCTTCATAAGTTCTGACTTCTAGTTCCAAACCCCCTGCCATGAGCAGGGACACCTCCCACTAGACCAGGTCTGGCCTTCATTCTCTTAATTCCCATCTGTTCCACCACTGCATGGATGAACCCACTGATCTCCAGCACAACATGCACTGCTGTACCCAAATGCTTTCATCTTAAATGTCAATCCTTTAACATCTGAACAAAAAAAAAAAAGAAAATAGCACTTCTAGTGCACTCTCCAGCCATACATTTGGGAGAGCTCTACCTAGTTTTCATAACATAAATCCCTAAGGTGCGGAGTCCTCATCTGAGGAGCCTCACTTTAGAAATCATCATGTAGTCATTGAGATTTTGTAGATGCCAAAGCCTAGAAAGTAAAAAAAAATTCAAATACCTGGGCAATACTTTACATTGGAAATACGAATACCTGTAGACTTAAAGCATCTTGAGGGTTAGGTGGCTATTTTTTAATAGCTGGATTTTGTGTGTCTACCTGCAATGGAAATTTGGAACAAAGCAGCTGAGACAGCCTGTCCTTTTTTATCTATAAAGCTTATCTGGCATCTATATTTGTTCTAATCCTGTTGGGTTGTCTAGACCTTATCCTTGCAGTCTAAATATAGGCTCCTAAACACGTGCAGAAATGCCGAGCTCTAAGCTGCTTTCACCCCCCCCTCAGCACAAGTGCAGACACATCTTCAAGGAGCACAGATAAAAACATGTGCACCCAGCATCTCTTCCAAGAGACAGCCACAGCTTCAGATGGTGATTCATGCAGTGACTCACCACCTGAGCAGGAACATCACCTATGTTACTAGAATTTCATCATGAACAAAATTGAAACTCTTTTTGTTTCACATTTACTATGACAGAAACACATTCAACACTTCCAACTATAACACTCATCTTTTCTTCTTTAACTTTGCAATCTTGTGGAATATTTCACTCTGAATTCTACCAATAGTCTTTTCCTACCTGGTTATTTTACAGATGGGCTTTTTTTTGGCTGTGGGGTTAAGAAGCATGTGAAGAAAGTAAGTTTTATCTTGGATAGAAAATCAATTTTTCTGTCACCAAAAGGAAAATACCTGTCTGTCTCCTTGAAAAGACTAAAGAATGAGAAAATTTACTCCAATAGACTGACAGTCAAAAAAATTCCCCAACTAATGTGAGCACCCTAACAGTTTATGTTATTTCTTGTAGACAGTGTTCCCAGGGCTTTTTGCAACTATCATTCAATAAAAGCTTCCCCACGGCTTTGTGAAGAGGACAAGCATTGCTTTCTATACTTTTTGTATGAATAAACAAGCTCAAGCAAGATTAAATGACACCAGGTAACACAGGAAAGCTTCAATCCTAAATTATTATAGTATCTGCTCCACCAGAATAACCCAACACTATTTTATAATCAAAACAAATGAAATGATCTCTCTGTGGATTCCTCATAACACACGGAACTATCTTTTCTCCTACAGAGAGCAAACCTATGTAGTTAACCCAAGGTTCATTTATCAGGCATTTTTAAGAAACAGAAAGCAGAGAAGATGAACTTTCCCCTTTCCCATTAAACCAGCTGTCCTAAAGAAGATGTGATGGACAGTGTCACAGCCTTGCCTGAGCACTCTGAGCTAAGAGACATGATCATTTTGCCTGCAATTTAACAAGCTACTGGTAATTGATTGGAGGTCCTCATTGTAAAAGGGGTCTAAAATGTGTCAGCGCAGACTTTAGACCAGGTTAATAAGAGAAAAATTGTTTCCCCTGGCATTTGCGAGGAGGAAGAAAGGACCTTGGCAGTCCCCTGCCTTGGCTGCCATGCAGTAGCTTATTAAGGTTCAGCACACATTGGTGTGTCTGAACCATTAGAGACAAAACAGCACATCATTCTAATTAAAATGCAGTTCTGGAAACTGCCACTACTTCGGGAGTAATGGTATGAGCAATGCTGGCTTAATTCTGTTTCATACAGGATAGAGAGTGATTATGCAGAGTCATGAGTTCACTTTATAGATGAAGGAACAGAATTAATGATGGGGCTCTTGGAAACAGAGAAGCACCTGAAAAGTTTTCCTTGTAGGATGGCAGATTATACTGTCAGAGCTAAATAAAAGGTAATTTTGTATGTATGTACTAGAAGTGTTTATTTTTAGTGGGCAATTTAATGGTTTTTATTCTGCATTAAGCTGTACCAAGTGTAAAGTATTAGAAGAACATGCATGACTTTTATTTTCTTCAGAAAATAAGTAGTAGCATTGGGTTCTTCAGAAAATAAGGTTTGTCACTGGGTTGGCAACAGGCAAATCACCTCTGTTCCCTCCTATTTTGGGACTGTTTCAGGAAAGAGAACACACAGATGGATTTGATGCAAGACTACCAGAAGGGAAGGGAAGAAAGAATCAGAGTCACAGTCTGGATGGAAGCCACCTTGCTTGGGCAAGAGCAGTGGGAAACTAAGCCACCTACTGCTCTTGCTGCTGCCATTGTGAGGGCAGGGTGTCATGAGCTGCTTGATGTTGCAGGACAGGTGGCTCTGACACATGCTGTAATCACCTCTTTGTCCCTCCATATCCCTCAGATGCTGCAGGTTCTGCAAGATCAGCTTCCCCAGATCCTTTCCTTAACTGCCCATGCTGGCCTCTGATGCAGCTTCTTTTTTGAAAACATGGCTAATTCATTCTAGAGTGGAAAAATTCAGCTTATTTTCACTGAACATAATCAAAGAATTACAGAATGGTAGGGGTGGGAAGAGAATATGTAGATCACCTTGTTGAAACCCTCAACCAGAACAGGTTTACCTACAGTAGGTCTCACAGCAATGCATCCAGGCAAGTTTTGAATTTCTCCAGAGATGGAGACTCCACCACCTCTCTGGGTAGCTTATTACAGTGCTTTATCACTCTCAAAGTAAAGAAGTTCCTCATGTTTAGATGGAACTTCCTATGTTCAAATTTGTGCTATTTTCTCTTGTCCTGCCACTGGGCACCACTGAAAAAAGATATCCCCCTTCCTCCCGATACACTTCTTGGTGTCGGGAGGAGCAGAAGAACCTCAGTTGAATGTGCAAGATCCTTCATGCACTGAATATCCAGGTTCAGAAGCATTCCCACACTGAACTACCCAACAGGATGAGAGAGGACTTCAGCATCCCCTGCATTTAGCTTTGATTTCTAGAAAGTGAAGGAAATTCTACTTTGGATCATGCTATAAATAAGTATTTAATTAACCAGAGGGCAAAGGCAAACACTGCTGTGAAGAAGAAATAATGGCTCCATTTCACAGTCCTTCTCCTTCATAAGTCTACAGAAATTGACCTGTGTAAGCAGGAGGAGATCAAGCAACTTTGGGGAAGCAGAACATGGTGACAAATTTCACCTTTACAACAGAAAGACAATCTTGAATAAAGTTTTATGCTATACAGCACCATCCATTTGCTGTTCTTGCTGTCAGAATGGGTGTTAAAGAGGAAAGTGCAAGCAGGTGGCATCCTAGAGTGACCTTCAGGGAATCATACAGCCAGCAGTAGACAGGGGCCCAGGAAATCCACCAAAAGCACTTTGCAAAACCTCCTTCTTCAGCCCACGAATCTGCTTTGGGGGGATTTTGAGGTGATGCTTTGCTCCAATTATAGAGCAATTTTTTAAACTCTAATGTTACTACAAAGTTCAGTAATCATTCTTCTAAAGGTTTCTGATAGCAACCTACTTCAGTTCACAGGCTAAAACCAGCAGTTGTTGTAACTCCATTCTCCTGAGACAAAAATTAATGTCTTTAGCCTCTACCACGCTCCATTCATCTTTTTCCTCCATTCATCTTTTTCCTCTTGCCTGTTGAATAATATTTTGCCCCAATCCTGGGGAGGTGTTCAAGACTGGGTTGGATGGGACCATGAGCAAATTCTTCTACCAGAAAATGTCCTTTCCTTGGGGTTGGAACTAGACAATCTTAAAGGTCCCTTCCAATCCAAACCATTCTCTGATTTGATTCTATGATACTACATTACTGAAAAGGTCCATCATTAGCAGTCACAAGCAAAAAGGAAGAAGGTGAACATTTGTAATAGATTTCCAAAACACCCTTGAACTAGAAACACGAAGAAGCAAATAGACTGAAATGCAATCTGAATTTAAAGGGACACTTTTCAAAAACACTTCTATTAACAACTAATACCCTACACATGGCGAATACAATTCACTAAAAGGAAAACAGTCCAAAGAAACGTCTCTCATGTGGAAACAGCCAAAAACCAGACATGGAAAGAAGAGTCTAGTAAAGGTAGTCACCTTCCATTTCAAAACCACTGCTTCACCCACGACCTTCTGCATTGCCACTGAAAATAATGGCAGGACAACTGTGCTTCCTTCTCCTTAATTCAGACTGAGGGGAGAAAAACAAGTAGCAGCTTGAAAATGTGTCCTAATGAAACAGGAAGACCAAACATCAAGTCCTGTGGTGTTTGACTGAAGCAAGTATAGTGATCAACCTCTCTCAATAATAATTGAGAGTCGCCAATAAGGTCATGCTGCATAAAATAACAGGATGTCAGGGTATTCTTTGCAAATAAAAAAAAAAAAGAGGATTTTTTTGAGTTTGCCTCTCTGCAGATGATCCATGATAGGAATTTCACTCTGGTACTTGTAGTGGTGCAGACCACATTTATTACTTCTCCATATCTGTAACCAGGTTTTTGTCCAGCATACACTTTCACACTATGAATTTCAGCAAAGAATAGTTAGTGTGTGTAGATCAGGCTGTGTGCAAGCCAGGCTCTTCTGGGTGGTGCATAGATCTTGTCAACAGTTTTCAAAAGGACATTCAGTCCAAGCAGGCAATTGCCAAGAATAGGAAATAATTAGTATGACAGCCAGACCACTCTGGAAAAGCAGGTTTCCAAAACAAATCTGGCTTGATGTGCAGCATTAGGACATGGCATTACCCTAAGCAATGTTTGGAGCAATTAGTCTGTTCCTTCTGGAAAATGCTTGAGCCAGCATTCTTTCCTGGGAAGAGACAAAAAAGGTGATGCTAAGCTCAGCTCTTTTTCCCTGCAAGGTAACCACATTCTCATTTCTGCTTTTGCCTGACAGACATAGATGCTTTCTCTGGGAAGTGTCACCATAAAAAAAGCCAGATGGTTTAGCTCATGATTTTGCCACCACTACTCTCATGGCATCTGGCAGACTGTTGTTAACTTCCGTCTTTGAAATACCTACTCAAAGATGTCTCTTTACCCATCACACACATTCACATAAATTCAGTAACAGGGCAACTGCTCACACCTTCAGAAGGTGTTTCCAGCTGGCCATTTCATACAGCTGCCCTTTCTCTCTGCTCAGGAAGGACTGACCTAGGCATACAGTCTGTATTAGCTGGTTAAATAAATGAGCTTGCAACACATTGAAACAGTGGATTCATTTGGCTCTGGCATGTACCTCAACTTCCCCTGGATCAAACAGGTAATTGACCCTGTTTGTCCCTCACAGATACAGACAGATACTCCCCTCTGATTCATGCCCTTTGACTCAATGCAGATATTTATTACTACGAAAATATCTTTTCAGAAACGAATCTCTTTGAGCACTGAGAGCCAAATTTGGTAAAGGGAAAGCAAATGACAACATTTTAGAAGGTAATAAATGGATGATCAAGCTCATGCCTTTTCTCAGAAGGGATCCTTGGCTTGTGGTCAAATGATTTTGGATACTAATCTGCTAAAAATAATGCAGTGTCTTGCATTCCAGTGACAGAATTGTTATTGTACAGAATACTTCAGGCTATGTAGATCATGTCCTTGAGGGATTTTTAAAATGGAAAATAACTTCTATAAAATGGAGAATAAGTTAGTAAGATACTAATTCCTGCTCCTCTGCAGTGAGAACACTCAACGGCACACTGACATTGATTGGTAACGTTTTAGTCCATGAGTATAGTTTTGCATCATGCCTAAATTAGTTCATAGCATCTTCTTCCACTTCGTATTATTTAGGGATTAACTCTAGTATTCCACATGAGGTAATGCATAGTTCCCCACTGCAGTATCTAAACTCTGTAGGAGTATCCTGATGATGGGTGACAGGCTCCACTGGTTCCACTGCAGAAAAGAGCAGGTTTGTGATAACTGTAAAAGAGCCACACATGAGAATGACCCTAGACTGAAAATAACAAAAGCATCATTAACCCTGAGGGCTAAAGTTTACAGATGGAGAGAGCTCTCTGATGCCTTTTACAGAGGACACACAGGGGGCAATGAAGTGGGCAGGCAGATTCTCCACGATTTCAGGCCAGGACATGCAGGTGAGATTTGGCCAGAAATTCAAAGAATTTCTAGTGTTAATGTAGTGAACTCTTTCGTATGGCCCAGTGTGGTTTGATCAGCATCCTGCATTCCAATCTGGCATACAGCACACTTCATCTGGTCTCTTCCCTGGAGCAGATGGGATGTCTATCCAAGTATGAATAGCACTTGAAGAAACAAATGCCTCCTCCAGAGGCTGTGAATGAGGATGAGACAGACCTCACAGCCATTACCACCATCCCCCAATTCTCCATCTCTGCTGACAGCAACAGTGAATCACCCTGAGACAAGCATGGGGCACAGCTGATACTGCTTCGATAACGAGAAACTGAGGTACCAGTAGCTTCTCAGGAAATGAGAGTGGTCAGTGGGAAAAGAAGAGGATGCCTAAAATTATGAGTCTTCAAAATGCCTAAACAGACACACTACCTTATTCAAACTCTCAGTTTAGGGACACAGGCCAAGGCAAAAATTTATGTTTTGTCAAGCAGAAGGATATCTCTGGTGTTCAGACATTTTTCAAATGTCTTCATGGAGTTAAAACCCAGATTTCTGACTGAGAGCTTGCTCCCTCCTTTGTCTAGATTCCATTGAGTTGAAACCTTCCCAGCTGTGATGCCCCACCCTGCCTCAGTCAGGCATTGCCTTGAGAAACAGACAACAGAAACAGGGAGAACACTACTGCTAAGATAAGAGAAAAATAAGACAGGTAAGACTGCTGTGGCTATACCACAGCTACTGGGGACAGTACCAAGCCAGGGGCATTTCTAAGGCTTCTTTACAGAAAACTGCTGGAAATGAATCTTCCTGGAAAAAGCTCTGGGTTCAGAAACTTCACTAACCAATGACAGCTGTCTGAGGGCAAAAGGAAGTAAAACTCAGTGGTTAAAGAAACCTTCACTGGCAGAACTGTATAATTCACTATCCACACAGGCTAACTGTTAAATGCTTCCCCTGGTAATGGAGATTTCCCTGGCTACTTAGCAAAATATTCAGTGCTTGCCAGTGATATTATGCTTTCCATTAAACCCAGTGAGGGAGGCATTTGGCTTTCTCAGATTTCAGGCTGAAGCTTAGCTCAGATTTGGTTTATGAGTTTACTGAGGCTTTGAATGCTGCTCCTTATTTCTGGGTTTCAAGGTCTAAGGCTGCTTCAAAATAACATGTGATAATGACATTGATTTTCAAGAAAATTTACTAATATCCTTAATCCCTTGTGTTCTCCAGATTAGCCAATGGGTCATAAAGTGAGAGACAGAATGGTCTGGTTCATCCGATCCCAAGACATAATGAAACTTATCCCTCTCTAAGTAGTACCTGAAAGGGTGTTTCATTTGACTTAGTGACACCAAAGGGACATGAAAACATGAAAGAGTAAATTTCTGTGTTTTTCTGGATTACGGCTGAAGAATAATCATGGCTGAAGAATAATCACAGCTGAAGAGCTGCTTTTTCTAGAATTATGTGCGATAAGTCCATCTGGTAGATTCATAAATGCTTTTAGGGAACATACCAGCACTTGCGGAAAAAAAAAAGTCAGGTTCAGGTTCAAGAGTTTATTTTCCAAAGAGATCAGATACTGGTTATCTTTCATTATGACAATTTCTATTGTACCAAATGACTGAAGGAGCATTAATCAGCTTATCTGATGGTCTCTGTATGCTAGAGTGACATTTTCTCATGCTGTTGCTATTGATCCACTACCATCCCATTAGCTTAGAGAATTGACTTATGGAGCACTTTAGAAATAGGAAAAGCAGTTACAACACAAAAGTGCCCTCAATTTTCATTAATATACTACAGCTAAATTCCCAAGGGTTGGCTTGACATCACAAGAAACTGTAAGCTGTCTGCAATTGGCCTTGTAGTTATGTGATACATCTGCATCTCCCTGTAGAGGTAGTGCTGAAATGGCATGTCTCTTGCTGCTAATAGTGCCTTTCTGCTGAATATTCACAGATCAGCTTCTTATAGGATTATGAAAAGATTATGTACAACCTAAGTAAAGTATATTCTAACTTTAACAGCAGTTCACAATGAGTCACAAATCGTTATTGTCATCAAGAACCTCTGTAAAGAGATACAATGATTGGTGTAAGAAGGGGCTGACCTCCACGATCAATGTGATCTGCCAGAATCCGTTTATTGTGAGCATGAGACAAGCTTATATACAGTGATGGCTACTTATCAATGCTACTAACATACTGATTGGTTACAGGTTACATTCTTGCATTAATGTCAGACCCTCCTCTTAGAGTTCTTCTGCCAACACACAAGGCTGTTGTTTACCTTGCCTATTCTTGACTCCTACTTAGTTCCCATCACATAGAGGACTCTTTCCCAAAACAATGGAAGGCACAACAAGCTCCAAGGCCTCAGGTGGCTTGATAGGATTTGCCTCAGGCTCTGAGCTGAGCAGTTGTTAACCCTTTGTAGCCTGTGCCCATACTGCAACACCTCTGTCCATTGTCAGTTCCATTCCAGCAATCACAAGTATAAAGATGGCCTAATGAAGAATTCTTTATACAAGTTTATTCTGGACAAAAACACGGAGGAAGTGGAAAAAAAAGTAGAGCCTTGGAAATTTTACAAACACTACTTCTAGTTTCAGTAGACACAGAGCTCAGCTTCTTTTTCATTATCATATCTGGAACCTGAACATACTCTTACTGAAGACAGGTGAAAATATTCCACTGATGTCCCAAGAGGATGATCAGTCCCCACAGTTCATGCTTTGACAACAAGGACCTGAGTAAAAACTAGGTCTTTCATAGGCCTATGAAAGAGTTGAAGTAGATAACTGCAGATAAATCTACTCTGGCTCAGCAGCAGTGGCAAAATGGTTCTTATGTGGTCCCATTTGTTCTGTCTGGTTCAGAAGACGCCAAGCAAGTTCTACAGCTCTCCAAGTCCACAGCTCTCTGCTGCCTGACAATTTTCTGTTCAGTATTGTTACTTTTTACCTATGATTCTTCTAATCAACCAAACATTGAAATAAGTATATTATAGTGACACTGTTCATTCTCAGAATGAGAAGACCTGATTATTTGTAATTCATGTCAAGGAATGGTATGCAGAGACTCTCACTTCTACTTACTGCTATAACAACTAAGGATGCTAACTTTAGTATTTTTCTAATGTTTCTATGTTGGAGTGCCAGAAGCAGGAAATCATAAGAGCAGTTACTCCTCCACAGAGGACTGGAAAGGACAGGTAACCTAAAACTGATCAACAGGGTATTCCATCCCATCTGTGGCACACTCAGTATGAAGCTGAGAGATCAAAAAATCAGTCTAAACCCGAGGGATCACTTTCTTCAAAGGTAGCATCTAAGGTGTACTCATTTATCTGCCTTCGATCCTGATCCGTACTTTTCTAAATCCAGAGTCAGAATCCAGATCTTGTCCATCAGCACAGTATGAGACTGTCCCAGTGCCTGCTGGTGATGTGATTGTGATCCTGGGAGCTTGATATTGATTTTGTGTATATTTTATATATTTCTTTTTAAAAATTTATTTATTAATATTTCACCAAAGTATCTCAGATTTCTTAACTCTCTCCCTCCTCTCCTTGGAGAATTGATGGAGAAAAGCATTCACTTCAGTTGTCAGTCAGCATAAAACATGACATTTTGTCTTACCTTTTCCCTGGCCAGTGGCTTAGCATTGCTGAGTAGGACTGGGCACAGGAGACAGAAGGGAATAGAGGGGCAGGCACTTACTGGATCCAGGAATGAAGGTAGCAGATTCATGATTGCCCTTGCTGAGAAGTGGAATTGCTCAGCCTTGGGGCTCCAAACTGGTCATGAAAAATGACACTCTAATGAGCAGCTTTGTTGCTGCCACAAAATTGATTTTTTATGACCCAGTATGAGGACGCAGTAACACAATCTTCTTCAGCTGTGGGGCAAAGAAATGCATTTTCCTGCTTTGTTGAGATAACTGAGCCCACCTCACTCACTGGAGCTGGAGTGGATGGGACATCCAGTGTGATGGACTGCCAGAGAGATCCTTCAGACAACCAAGAGAAAAGCAGCTCTGTCATGTCTGCTCCAGGTGCATGCAGGCACATTTGAATCATCCTTTTCTGCAGCTTAGGGAGCCATTTATACCAATGCAGTTAGCTGCTGACAGGCCAATTTACATTCATTCCAGACTCAAGGAAAATAAGCAGAGTAGAGTGCACAGCAGTGGTGAATCCAACCCAAAAGAGACAATCTGAGATGCAACTGACACTTCTGTTAACAAGTTAACTAAAACAGACTCTGCTTAGACTCCATGTTCACTCTTTCAGACAGACATGTACATCACGTAGTGTATCTTAGAGATAGTGTTTGGCTCTTAATTTAGATACAAGCACCCAATACAAAATTTACCAGCACTCATTACTCAATGTGTGTGGTTTATATTTCAGGAGTCATGGGACTTTTGCAGGCTTCTGAGATAAGGCCCCTTTTCTCTCAAAATTGATTGCACCAACAAACAGGCTTTATTCTTGACTGTCTCCTAGATCTTGCATCAATTACCAGTACTTCTGAATACAGCCCTGTTTTACAGTGAAAATGACTGCAGATGTTTCCCAGAAATGAACTCTCGGAGCTATGAAGAATGCATCTCCTCCTTTTTTTGACTGTGTAGGAATCACTCATATTTGTTGAACAGCTGCAAAAATAAGTCTAAAAAGGGTTAGTCTGAAAAAATAGGACAGGGACAAATTTGACTGAAAATGGATGTTAATACAATGGCTTTGGGTTTAATATAAAGATAATGGAATGGATTTTGTAAACTGATTATACTTTGTCCTCAGCTTTGGCAGTGTCTCTCTGTAATCTCCATAATCTATTTAATTCCTTGCAGTCCTGGAGAAACATCTTTTCCTCTGTGGAGATCATCAATATTAAAATGAATAATTTGTTTGCTCTGTTGCTTTGTTTTTTATTCATAATGATTCATAGCAAATTCTTTACTCCCTCTAGATTTTATGAATTATAAACCACACATTAAATCTATTTTACTTAAACCAACAAATTCTCTCTTTCAAAAGCTAGGGGCTCTTTAGCACTATAGAAGCAATATCTAAGCATTCAGATGATAATTACCCTGTTTCTTTATCAGACCTGTGACTCTAATGCACATTAACTGGAGCTACACTTCAAGCTTGAATAAAACCATGTTCTTCAAGGTGCTGAACAGCTTACTTAACACCTGGAGGTGGAAAGTGCCACTTCAAAGTACCAAGCTCCTGAGGGACTCTGTTATAACCCAAGGCTAATCCAGCTACTCGATGTTTGATGCTTCTGTTATAATACATCTCAGAGTGAGAAATCCCTCTATATCTATCTGCCTAATCTTTGTGTTTCACTCTGGGGTATCCAGACATGGAGGAGAACTGGAAGCGTCATCAGGCTCTTAGGGGTGACGGCTAAGCATACCATAATTTTCCTACATTTTATTCAAAGAAAAGTAATAATACAATTTAATGTAATAATAAACATGTATATAGTAACCGAAAAGTATTAGATCAAAATCTCATACAGAAAACTATTTATGTTCAGCTCTTTTCTGACTTGGCTAAAACTGGATGTAGGGAGTATTTTTATTCGGAACAGTAATTCTCTGTAGTCTTGTATTTGCAGCAGCTCTTCCACACCCTGATGCACTGGATAACCAAGAACAGATAAGATACAATTTCATGAGAGTACGGACAGCATCCAGGACTCAGTCACATGTTTTTAGTTGCTATTGCCCTCCGTCATGCCTTCTCTCAGCTTTCTGACAAGTGTACTGAAGATATTTTTTGTCCAAAAAAACCACCCCAAAACCCATGATAAATACTTGTAAAAAACTTTTATGCCAAGACAACCAAAACTTCCACATTTCCAGAGTTTTTAACTCTGGTAGAATGACTTTCAGCCTCTTGCCTTTAAAATACTACCAGCTCAGTCCATTGTATGATTATGCTGACCAAACGCCTTCTGCTGTACAAGTCTCCTGAAGATGCCACTACCTATCATCTGCATTTCTGCTCCCACAGGAATTCAGTTTTCTAGTTGCATACTGTTTAGGTACACCACCCAAGACTAAAGCCCTCAAGTTCTTGCATGATTTCAAGAGAAGATCTAAGTTTCCTAGCTATCCTTACAGTGCAATTTTTTGAAGTAACATTCTGCTTACTTTTATTAACCTACAGTACTCAAAATGACAGAAAGCAGAATTTGTGGATTTTTTACTCAAAAAAGGAGATTTTAAATGAGTTTTTTAGCCTTCTATCAAAAATCAGTAGCTAAGGAGCATCATCTATTATTTAATTCTATTGTTATTTGCTGCTCATATCAGTGTTGTGCATTTCAACTAGCTGAAACTAGCTGAAATTTCACTAAGCTGTTCCACTTGCTGCAATTAATATTTTCTTTGTAGATATACAGTAGATTGCTTTTCTTGATTCCACTGGATAAAATCTGCATGCAGCTTGAATTGAGTAGATATAGAAGTAAGTATGGCAGAACAATTCCAAATTTATCAGCTTTATCTCTGATGTGCTTGAATTTGTTCAGGCTTTTTCCTCAGCTACACAGCTGTGACCACATTTTCATGAGTTACTAAGCATTGATTCTTTTTGAAAAATGCAGTAAAGGGAGGGCTGGGTACACCAAATGGAAAGAATATCTCCCTGCAGTCATACTAGGGCTGGTACCAAAACTGATTCTATGTAATTGTTCTGCTATGAGCATTCCCATCTATGAATGGCTACAAACAGACATAATGGAGACTGGAGATAGAGTGGTGAACATGCAGCACAAAACACAGGACCATCTGTAGGTGCCTGCAGCATACTGTTGAAAATCCTCAGTCTCATTCTTGTTCTGGGAAAGTCTGGTCATTTAAATACCTCACAGACTCACATGTGTTATGAATTATTATGAAAAAAAAAAAGGGAATGAGAAATAACCCGGTAGAGAATAAACAACATTTCTGTAAACCACTACCTTCTAAGATTACTTCCTTTGTATCTCAATGCTTAGAACAAGCTATAGTCTTTAAAATAAAAAGAAAATGTCTATTCACACATTACATAACCATTTAAATTTCTGAATGCATAGAAATAGGAAAAAAAATCTCTAATTGTTATAAAAAGATGAGTTTAGTATTAGTTTACAAAAAAAAAAAAATTCCCTCCAGAGGAGAAATTTCTGCTGTAATTATCAGCATTTTAAGCGATCTATTAGGTGAAAATTCTTTGACAAACTGTCCATCTGATTCTGTGGCAGAATGTAAGCCTTTCAAAAAATGTAGTTTCTCTAACCTAGAATACTGTCTTGTCATTTCACCATCCAAGTAGACAAATTATTAGTTTTAGAGTAAATTAAATATGAAGTCGCATTTTAATGCCTGGCCAAGGAAGTCAGTTTTGGCTGTGGCTTCACCTCCATTTGGCATATACCTTTGGTTAGGGCACCTCCAGTTCAAACTGCCATTCTGCTTTGGGACAACTCAACAGACATCACCCAGCGAAATGCTTTAAATCTCCTGAGCCCAGAGACTGTTGGACTTGATTTTTGAATTTGCAGTCACTTGCCCTTACTCAGTTCAACTCAAACAAACAGCATGTTCACTGGGACAAAAGGTCTTATTGTCTATCTTGCACGATTCTTTTCTGAGACCAGAGGCAAGGGAGGTGGATACTCCTGCTAGTGCCTCATCTCCAATCTGGATAGGTGTGTGGGCAAGAGCAAACACCAAGCAGTCTCCCGGTTTCAAGGGCAACTCAAAGTAAAGCAAAGGGGGAGGATACAAGTGGGAGGCCTTAAACATTCCACTGAGGTAATAGGATAAATGTGCCTTGAATAGATAAGGATTGCCAGATAAGAAACCATAAAGACACCTAAAGGTAATGAAATTACTAAAGATAACTGTGCAATCCTGTCTGGGATAATAAAAAAAGCAAGTAAAGCAGGATAAGAGAGAGAGGAGGGTGTGGGAGGTAAGAAAATCTTCAATTTGCTTCCCTTTACAAATATCAGAAAGAAATAATGCAGCATTCCTTTATTTTCTCTGTGAATGGGATGGGGAGTCAGTCACTCATCATCAGAGTGAGAAATCAGGAAAGCAACTCTTATTTGTTCATTATCACCTCTGGTGGGAGGAAGGGGAGTGGATTTTATTTGCATGTTGGAGGAGTGGTGAGTAGAGTGGGAGGACAGTAAACCTTTTGTTGGTTTCTGAGTTGAAGAGAGCTGTGAAAACTTGAAATCTAGTCTCCACTTCACTTGTTCATTAGTGCACAGGGCACAAAATAAAATTAAAATATTCTATTTGATTGGCTGGTGGGCTTTCAAAAATAAATGTGGTATTTATCAGTGTTGTTATGTCCTGGTGCTAATTGTAAATACTCTTTTTTTGTATTCAGTAGGAGTGTATTGAGCAATTTGTATGGTGGTCAGTGTTTAAGAAGATGATTCTGAAAGCATGAATGGGAATAAGATGTTTCTTTGAAGGGAAGGAAGAAATTAATGAAAGGTAACTCCTTTTTTGAGAAATTTCTCCTTTCTCATTCAGTCCAGCCCATTTAGTCTATAGATAACAATACATGAAACACTGTAGGCTCAGTGAGTCAAATCATAAGTGCCTGCACTGTCTCTTGCAGTGGCAATATATAATCCTATTGGGAGAAAGCAGACAAGGCCACTGTCTGGATACCATTCCTCTTGTAGTTCCCCAGCATCCACAAGCCTTGGTTAAAAGAAGTCAGAAGGTAACACACATCACTGTATTTTCCCCCTGTCAAACCTGTGATAGCATCCCCGTTTTGTATATTTCAGCTTCACCAAGTGCTCTTTTGCCTCAGTACTGCAAGAAGTACTGAATTTCATTTCTGCATTGGCCTTTTCCACCATTGTCAGAATTTTGTAAATCTCATCCTTTTTTCTTTTCACCCTTCTCATTTCCCTATTGAACAGCTTCAACCTTTCTTAGCTTTTCTAATAAGGCTGCCATGACATCCCCTCAATCATTTTAGTTTTCTTTCTCTGGACTTTGTCTAACTCCACTGTGCTCCTCATAAGGACACAAAAGTTTTACATTTACCAGAAGAGGTTTTTACACAGTGTCAAACTTATGTTATTCTCAACACATTTCCTCACAATAATCTATGTTTTGCTGCCATTTTATAGCCAACACTCTATACTAGGATAATGACTTTGTTAAACTGACTGTGATGTTTCCAAGATCACTTTCCTGAGCTGAAACTGCCAATTCCGAATTCTATATGTGGGCACTTTTCATATTACATGCTACAGTACATGTTGCATTGCTTTTTTGATGCCTTTTTTTCCATTCATTTGGTAAACTTTTTCTGGAATTCCTCATTGCCTCCCAGAAGAGCTCGGCATCATCTTCAAACACAAGGATTTTGCTGCATTTCTCTTTCCAGATCACTGATTCCAACAACAGTGCCTACAGGACTACACTGCTGATGTTTCATCATCCTGGAAAACACAAGTCTTTATTTCCTATCCTTTATCCTATCCTATTTCCTATTCTTCAGTCAATAAAAGGGAATTTCCTCCAATCCTGCTGCAGTGTAAGGGGGTTTTGGTAGTCCTTGGCATGTATCTGGTTAAAAGCTTTTTGGAAATTCTAATGTCCTATCCTCTTTGTTCATTCTATAGAATTTCAGTCAGCCAGGGAGAGAGGACACCCTTTCACCCTAGCCATGTCAGCACTTTATATTCAATACCTGTTTACTTAGATATTCAGCAATGTCTTTCTTTATTACAGACCTTTTCACCCATTTTCCATGTGTCAGACTCACTTCTTATTAACTTCCTCCATCTGTAGGTGGCCTACAGCTCTGCAATTTTATGTCTCACTTTCTCCAGAACTCTTGGATGAATGAC
Source organism: Turnix velox (assembly GCA_013400935.1). Classification (NCBI taxonomy): domain Eukaryota; kingdom Metazoa; phylum Chordata; class Aves; order Charadriiformes; family Turnicidae; genus Turnix; species Turnix velox. The sequence continues at coordinate 107,218 of VZTY01031377.1, forward strand.
ACCTGGTCCTGATGACTTGCTAACTTCTAGATCTTCACGTTGGTCTAAATACCTTTTGTATGTCTACTTCAGAAAAATCTGCCTCATCTGATCTCTCTGCTATGAAAGATAGGTTATGGGACCCTTCCCAAGACTGAAGAAAACCGGCCACTGAGTTTCTCTGCTGTGTTTCTTTTGTCCCCAGTTGCCCCTAATTTTACACCCGTACTGAGACAGTCCCCAAATTTTACACCCTGGCTTCATGATGTTCTGATAGGACTGCTTGACCTCCAGGGGTAAGTAACGTGGAGCATCTTATGGGGTGCTCTTTATTCTTCTCCCTTGTAAAAGTTCAATTTTTTTAAACACCAGTATTATCATCTTGCTGGGCTCAAAGCAAACATCCATGTTTATCCATAGAGTTAGGTGAAAAATATAATCAATTAATTTTAATTTTAATTTTTTTATGTTCAATAAATCATGACATTTATGTCTTTTGCTCAACTTAAACTATAGTCTATCATTAAGAATTTGCTTTTATTGCTTCAGATTCAATGTAGCAACCTGATGCTGACATACAAGCATAGCAACAAGGCATACTCCCCACTTGCTAACAATTTGCAGTTCAGAGAAACAGTGAAAAATTATTACCTATTCATCTTTACTATGACACCTAGGGTTTTTTAGGTGTATAACATCTCAGGGGAATGCTCTTGGCTGAATAGTGCTATTAAGCAAATCCCTTCTTTTTGGTTGAATACATTTGGTTGAATACATCACTAGAACAGGTTGCTCAGAAAGTTCCAGATCCCTGGAAACATTCAAGATCAGGTTGGACAGGGGTCTGAGCACCCTGATATGGTTGAAGATGTCTGTGCTTGTTTCAGAGGAGTTGGAACAGAGGACCTTTATAGATCACTTTCAATTCAAGCTATTCTATGATCGTCTATATCCTTCTCTGGATCTTCAGGTAGAGATTTTTGTTTCTTTGCCTATTGTCAAGTCCTTTGGTTCTAATTGTTTTGTTAGATTGGGGATTTTTTTTTGTATGGACTGTAACGTACAAAATAGGGCAGTCTGCAAGTTTGTTCTTTTTCTTCCCCAGAGATCCAAATACATAACAGATTCTGGCATGGGAATTTGCAACTCATTTTAATCACATATATCTATCCACATTCCACATTCAAAAAGCATCACACATTTTCATCTGGGATTACTGGGAATAAAAACATACATGCCTGCCATGCAGAAAGCCCATCACGGCTATTCACACATAGTTAAGCCTTACAGCTGAACTACCTTAGTTAGATGCTCACCATCTGTCAGGAAACAAACTTGTCAGAGAACTAACTCTGTAAATGAAAAGAGAACAGTTTTTCAGTGGATTAACAAATTGAAACAGCACATCATGTGGTGTGAGGTGTGCTGGAGAGGAGTGCACCTGCAAGCATTCGACAAAAGGGCAAGAGTGGCCATTTGGGAAGCAATGAGCCATGAGGATGGCTTGGCTGCACCTAATTTACTCACTATGGGTAGGACAGAGGCAGTTGCCAATGGGTTACAGACTTGAGACTGATGTGTGCTGCATCTTGGTGTATTCTGGTCAAGTTGGACTTACTACAGACTTGCACAGCAACTGCATTGGGTGGCCATGCCATGGTGCTGTCAGTAGTCGGCAGACGGGATTGCCTCTGTGAGAAGAGACTTGTCTTGTGTTGGACGGAGAAAGTTTCAGCCAGCTCCAAAACACACCCATCACAGAATACAGCTGATCCTGTCAGCCAATCTGGTAAGAAAGGGCTGAACACACTGCACAGCAGGTGTGAAAAAATTGTAGAGAAATAGCCCTGAGGACATCAAGATCACAGAAGGCGGCATTGGAGGAGGTGCTCCAGGTGGCAGAGCAGAGATTCCGATGCCCACGAAGAAAACCAAGGTGATGCAGGATGTCCCTCTTTAGTCCATGAAAAGATCATGAAGTAGCAGATATCCACATTACAACCCTTGGAGGACTTCCCACATCACTGCAGAGGGTTGTGCTCTGGAAAAACCTGCAGCTCATGGGCAATCTATGTAGGAGCAGGTTTCCTGAAAGGAGCTGGGATCTATGAGGAAGCCACAATGAAAGAGTCTGGTCCTGAGGGTCATGAGAAGGACACTTGTTGGAGCAACAGGGAAGTATGAGGAAGAAGTAGCAGAGAGGAGCTGCTACAGAGTGACTGCAATCCCTCATTCCCCATTCCCCTGGAAGGGGGAGAAATTTGAGATAATGGAGAGAGGTTGCATCTTGAAAGAAAGTCTAGGGGGGACAGTGCTGTTATTTTGTCTTCTCACTACCTTTCTCGTCTGTTTTAATTGGCAGTCAATTAATCTCCCAGTCAAGTCTGTTTTGCCCATGACAGCGACTGGCACAAGATCTCCCTGTCTTTTTCTCTAGCTGTGGGCTATTTTACCTTATTTTCTCCAGTCCTATTGAGGTAAGGGAGCAAGAGAGCAGCTGGGTGCATGTCTGGCAGCCAGCCAAGGTTAACCATCATGCTCTTATCACCTGGACTATTTTGACTGCAACTGACTGCACATGCAAAGTAGAAGTACAAAGTACTTGTCTTTCAGTGCTGTGAAGTGTCTGGGGTCTTTAGTCAGAGCAGTAGCACCCAGCCACATTGAGAGACATCTGGAAATCCTGGTAAACATGTGGTGATGATGTGAAAAGCACAGAAAAACACAGCAAATTATTACAAGAAATTACATAGTTGGCCAGACTGTACTAAATAATAAACAAGAAAAAGTAAGAGTTGATTTTACAAGACAAGCTGATGTGAGATGTCTTCAGTCATGGACATGGAAACCACCAGCACTGTGTACTGCCTCTCTCTTCCCCCTCCTTACTTTCACATCTCCAGTTAGCTTCTCTGCGGGACACCTGACCTGCAGGCACCTGAATGGCTGTTGAAAATGGGCTGACGTTTACAGGGGCCTGGGTGCCCTAATAAGTGACAAGCATTGGGATGCAGCCTACCCATGTCACTGCACCTTAATGCAAGCTTCCATCTGCATGTGTTCAGTGAAGAGTGTACCAGACACAGCCCATGTGGCCCTGATAGCAGGCAGTAGGAATGTTTGGGAAAGGATTTTTGGACTTGACAGAGTTGTTTATTCAAGTGATAATTTTGTTTTTATATCATTTACAGAAATCTTGGACTCGGTCCAAGTTACACTTGGCATTTTCCCAGCATGAGGGATTGTTGCTGTGGTTTTATTTTCATTGTAGTCATGAGTATGCCAGGGGCCTGCTGGCTGCAAGTCTCTGCTACTTCTCTCTCTTTCTAGATTTCTGTTTGTACAGCTGTAATCAGAACATTAAAAAGCTCCTTGAAAGGCTGCAATCAGAGACTGACATTTTTCTCATGATTCCTCAGAGTTCGTTCTCAGGTTCAGCTACTATGGGACAAAAATACACTTAAAATTATGCAACTACTACATAGCATCATTCCAAACAGATGAATTATTAAGCCACATAAAACCACTGTGTTAAAGATAAAAGAGTTTACAGGAATATGAAATGCAGATGATTAATCTGCCTAGTTTAGGTCAAATGCCAACAAACCTAATAGTTACCCAGAGATGCTGTTGCTCTCACTGAAGTCAGTGTGTTGATCCTCGAACATTTCAGAATGAGCCAGGACCAGTCAGCCATTTCAAAGGTGACAGTGAATTAGCACACAGTGCAAAAGAATGAATTTGCAGTACAATGCATTGCACCATTCTCTAAGAAAAAATATGCTATTCTTTTGAAATTTGTAATTATTCCTTTGCTTTTTACTCATTTGAGCAACTGAATATACAATAATTCCTGTTATTCGGATGGCTGATTGCTTTATTACTAATGCTGAAAATCAATACAGCTCCAACATGCCAATGATTAAGCCCTGTCTGGAAATATGCTTGAAATTAGCTTACTCCCTCCTAATACAAACATTGAAAAGAATGAGATGGTAAAGCCAAGTATTGACAAGCCTGCAAGATGTCCCAGTCATGCTCTCTCAGCTTGTTCTTCCTTATATACTGTTTTGTACTATTAAAGACAATCACAATTTTTGTGTATGAAAGAAGCAAATTAAAATTGCACAGAGATCCCCAGTTCTGCTGTCTTCTAGATTCACAACATATTAATTTAAAATCTTTTTTTTCTATTTTAATCCACCAATTTTGACCATAATTTTTAACACTTAAGTTTCATTTCCAGTGCCCAGTTAACCATTAGACTATTTGGAAAAAGCACAGAGTAATAATAAGAAGAGTCACAGACATCACAATAATTTTACAAGATATTTTCTGATACCAAAATATATATTTTAGTTGTTACAGTGTCTTTCCTTCTAATTCTTTTTGTCTGCTGGTCTTCTGTCATTGGGATTATTAATCACTTACCTCCCTATTTGCTTCCTAGTTTCCAAAAGCATCAAGCAGTTTAAAGACAGCAGTATTCTGTTCTGCTGCATTACAGAAAAAGTCATGCTTCAACTCCAGAGCTGAGAATATTCTGAGATTTAAAACACAGGCAGGCTTTGGCAAGCATAGCGAATGATGCTTTCCCAACTCTAATGAGCTTCTATGTCAGATTCTTCTAATTAATTTAGTCATGTTTCTTAACAAATTCAACCATAGTGGGCGCTGGCCATCTAAAATTTTAAAAATATGAAACTTAAAAACAAGTGTGACCATTCAAACTGCTGCATAATTTTAACAGCTAACACTAGCAGCCATGCATGAATTCCCAGAGGTCTGCATGGGAGGCTGAGGGAGCTCTTCCTGTTAAGTAAGATCCAGAGTGGTAGAGGATGCAGGGTCCTTTTAAGCTTCTGTACCTTCACCATGCTACAGAAATTCTGCACCCGCTTGCTTCCTGATCTGCTGATATGCTTGCATACATATTCCTACACACTGTGTTGTACTAAAAGCATCCATCTGAAAAGCTTCACTCCGTGGGAGATGGGTAGTGAAGCAACCAAGCAACATTTTTTCTTTGCTTACTGGTAACTCATGAATCCATGATGTCCTAACATAGTAAGACTCAAAATATTGTTGACAAAGCAGCTTGTTTCTGTAAGACTGCAATTTCCTTCATCCTTAGCAGCAAGCCCAAAATAGCGGAATTCTTTGATACTCTATCTAGAAGCAAAAGCAGTGTATTTCTTTTTTAATGTTCTTCTCATTTTCAAAAATACATAAAGCTCCATATCTTTGCACTGAGGAAAAGGAAAGAAATAAAAATAGCTTATTCATTCATTTTGGGTTTTCCTTCAATCTACACAAGTTCCAAAGAGCCTATTTATTTGGCTCTAGTTGAGGTCATGTCCTAGAGCTAGGGTCACCTTCACTTCTGTTAACTTCACTGTTCCACCATTCTAATTTTTCTTCTGAAGAACTAATTCCCACCTATCTGTCTTCCATTGTCTTGTCTTCCACCAAGATGAAAACCTTTTGCTTTATGGAGTCAATTTTTTGCATTCCAATAACTAAAACAAATGACAGACATCCTAGTTTTGAGTGAGAGTTGACAGAGATGAATCTCGTACATCCCATAAATTAGCATAAGCTATCTAAAAATTTTCAAAATCTGATGTCCCAGGCTTGCATTTATCTTATGGTCAGTGTAGAAATCATGGCAGTAAAAATTAACTTTGCTGGCATGGAGGTGTCACTTTTGCCATATTCCCTAGAGCACAAGACACCTCACCTCCCAAATAACTAACTACCATTATGATGTAGTCGCACAGAAGTAATAATTTTTAAAAAACAGTCAAGTAAATAAAATTAATTTCCCATAGTAATTATGCAAGCAGCTATGACTGAGATGAGTGATTCAATTAAAAGTTGAATTGTACAGTGTTAAAGCTGATATGAAAAAAAAAAAAATTAAGTCCATTCTGGGATGACCATGGCTTTTGTTGACATTTCTATGAAGACAACTTTGAGAGTAAAGCCTTCCTCTCAGGCAAATAAACAAACCTGTTTCCAAGTAATTTTTATCACAGTTCAGGAAGTGAATACTGTAAGTAACAAGGTTCTATGCTAAGTGACAGACTGACTGACTGACTTCTAGAGACTGGGAATCAGCCTTTAAAAATGGTCTGCCTGAAGTGCTGTTTGTTTTTGAAATCAGTTAATGTCAGGATTTTTTTTTCTCTGTAGATATGCAAGAAGGCAAAATGGTCTCAGAAGGCATCCACCTCTACTCTGCATGTGAAATAGTTACAGTGCTGGTATTTGTTATCCCTTGAGAAAATGGCCAGCTTTGCTCTAGAAGGGCAGGATAGAGCACTCTGTCTAGTGAATCCTCTGCAGCCACACAATTATTAAGAACAGAAAAGTAAAAAGTCTTTCTCAAGTATAATTTGCAAATATTTTCTTGGATGTTGCAAAACATGGGCAGTCATTTGCACAGTTCTCCTCAGTTATTTTAGGCTCCTAAATGAAATATATAATATTTTGCTGCAGGCATTACTTTCAAGGCTCCAGTGACAGAGATACACCTTTAATGAGTGATTCAGCCAAGTCAAATGCAAGTGCCTTTCTCCATTCATCGATTACAGAATCCTTGTTAAGACATTTTCTGGAACACATTCGTGATTTTCAGAGTTGTCATAGGTCTGATAAAACTTTGTCTTGTACACACTGTCTTGTAATCAAGAGATACCTCTGCTTGCTATTATTTTGCATAGCAGCACAATTCCAGGGATACAGGAGAGCCTTCTCTTTTAGCCCTGAAGCAATTCTGCATACATCTTCTGTATATAGAAGAACTGAAAGAAAACACACAGGCTCATCCAAAGAGAAATGGGGAGATGGGCAATTAACCAGTGAATCAAAGGGCTGTTCTGTGTCTGTGGCCATTATCAATGAACATACTGGAAAGATAAGAACAAAGAAGAGTTGATTGCCTTTTACTTCCCAGCACACTGGTAGACATGTGTCTAATTAAGCATCTCATCTGCCACCCAGTTCTGTGTCTCTTCTGGGAGAATAGATTTAGGCAACAAGCTGACAAAAATCACCATGGCTCAGAAACTGTGCTGAGAAAATACGGCTACATGTAGAAACAGGTATCAATATGGTAATGCCATTTTAAAACTGCAGTGAAACTCCTGTTTGTTTTCTGAATCTGTTGCTTGTCTGAATCAAGTAAGGTTCATGGTGACTGAAAGAGGTGGTAATGCCATCTGTTGAAATAAGTCCTACAAAATAAGTTAGGTGGATTTCATCCAGTTCCCAAGAGAGACACATCATCATGAATCATTACTGCTCCCACCACTAACTAGCATCTGTGCTGACAGTTTCAACAGAAGAGCCAAAAACACTACCAGAGGACAGGGAATGAATTTTTTTAGTGCTCCTTCGGCAGTGTCAATTTGGGACAGGCATGAAACACACTCACAGGAGTGGAGACTAGTGAGTGCCTGTGCATGCTGCCTGGGACTCTGAAGTTCCCCAAAGTGCAACTTAGGGCTCCTTACCTATCCTTACACAACTTTTATCACTCGGTTACTTCAACAGTGTATTTGCCTCATGTTTTGTAAAGTACCAAAATGTTTCTTGCCTTTTTCTTTCACATGGGTAAAGAACTGAAGCAAACATGCTAAATAATTTACTACCACATATAAGAATGTTATTCTCACATGACCACAGTCTTGAGGCACAAAGGCAGTTTCCTTGTTTCAGGACATTTTATGAGGCTGGGTACAAAGGTGCACAGTGTTGCTACTTTTGTGAAGTTTCCCTTCTCTTCATCTGCCACTCTTATTTTAACCATCATGTTTCAAAAACAGTCTGCTTTAAAAGTACAAGTACTGTTTCATATACAATCTTGGAAAAAAAAGTTTGTGAATGAAAAGCACTTATTCTGGTGAGACTACAAGTCCTGGCCCCCGCAAGAAAAATATTATACATATAAGTAAATACCAAAAAAGACTCAAATTTCACCCTGGAGATAAAAAAACATGTGACAGCTTTGTTGTCTTTGTTTTTATCCAGTCCTCGTCTTTATTTTATGAGTATCAACCTTGTGTTCCCAAAACCAGGTTTCATTTTCACAGGAGCTTGCAAATAACAGTTGCCAGCAGTTAAATATTTAATAACAAATGTCAAGGCTACAGTGTCAAATTCTGTAATGTGTTACCACCATATTCACATTCCTTTCTTCAAGAAACAGTTTCAAAAACTAATTTGATATCTTTCTTTTCTCAAGGTCTTAGCTAGAAGGTCTAAAAACTACAGGAGCATTTGAACTTATTTATTTTTTAATCTGGAGTTAAAGGTGGAAATAGAGGCAGATATCTCACTCAATGTCTGTATTTACATCAGAAAAATTGTCAGCTAAGCCCAGATGCAGGATTAGAACAGTTTACAAGCTCCATGTTATGGACAAAGTACTTTGGCAAAGCAATGTGGAAAAACCTGCACCTGTACTGACTTTCACACCTGGAGCCACTGCAGTTTGAGTTGAATTAGTATCACTTTACAGCTTGCTTTACTAGTTAACAAGTAAAATAATGTGGTGTTTATGGATATAACAGGTATGCCTTGTGACAGAAAGTGTTCTCTCTGAGCTTAGGACCTTCTATAATTGCTCATCTTATTCAAAAGAAGCACCACAACACAACAGAAGTGACCACAGCAGAAATGTACTGAAACACATACATGTGGGCAGCCTGCTCAGCCTCACAAAGCTCTGTGGGCAATTTTGGTGTATTTCTCATATATATCTGAAGAAAACAAGATTACTTTTAGTAATGTAGTAATGCAGCATTCTGTCTTCTTTCAACAGCAGAGTCTGATTTTTTTTTTTGGCTTGTTTTACTGCTTTGGTACCTGATTTATGGATTGACCTCTTTTTCCTTTCTTTGTGCTGTATGAGAGAACTTCAAAAGCACAGGGATAAAAGGATGGCAGTGCGTCATTACAGAAGGCACTGTTCTACTACTGAGAAAGATTCCCATGTACGCACCTGATGTTAACAATCTAAGGCAGATTGCCTCAGTGTTGTCTCTTCATACACCACTCCTCTTTCACTGTGATCATGTGGCAGATATCTATCTTGGACATCCAGGTTGTAGAGGTGGGGTGGTTCTCAAATAAAAATTTCTGCATAGCCATTAATCCTGCATCTATGACTGCGAAGTTCTGCATCAGCTTTACCAAGGTATAATAACACTTCTTACACTTGTCTTCCTAAGCACCCTCACCCTCTGATTTCAAACTATCCTGAAGCCTTAGGGAAAGGACCTATTTTGTTTGAAACCAGTGATGCTCCAGGAATGTGTTTAGACACCATCCCATTCTGCTGTTGATTCCAGTGAAGTCAGATAAAGACATCATCTCTTCAACCCTGTCTACTTTTATTCTGCCTTGTAGTCTTCTTTTTTTTAACTAATACAGCTTGTATATATTTGTATTTGTGGAGCCTGATGTATCCTGGATGCATTAAAGCTATTGCACACCTTAAGATTTGATTTCAATGCATGTGCTGCAAAATCGAGGTCCTAAATGTATCTCATTTCCAGTGCTTGTGCAAACTGGCCACTCAGCAGGCCACATGCCATACAGCTCTCATGCTCTGTCTATACATTACAATACACATACATGCTTAGGAATCCTTGACAAGTGACAAAAAAAAGCAGTAATTCAGAAGGTGATTCATAAAAGCAGCAACTTAGTGCTAAAGTGGGTGAAGTAGAAGTGTGTACACCTGTCACAGCAGCACTGCCAACTAGTTTTTCCAGTGTTGTCACAATGTCAGTTCAGTTGTAATGCCAGTCCACAGTGTCACTGGGGTGTGGCGACCATTCGCATTACAAACAAACTGATTTAAGTTCTTAGTTTATTTCAGAGAGCTTGGAAACTATTTAAGCAGTGTATAAACTAAACTGTGATAGCAAGTCTGAAGAAATGTATCAGACTGAAAATTCATGTCAGAAATAATGAGTATAGGTGTGTCTAATCTTATATGGGTATCTTTGACTTCTCTGTGTGGCCTGGCATTCTCCACTCTTTGCCAAATTGACCTGTACCTAAGTTTATTTGTATAAAATGGCCTTTCAGATGTGTTTTCCTTACTGGTTTGGTACTCAGTGAAGTGAAGTGGAAGACTTGCAAAACTTAACCCCTTCTCTTGCTCTTGCCTCCAACAGTTATTTTGTCTCCTGGAGAAGTGTTAGGTTATAAGAGCAAGAATAGATACCAGTAGTGTTCCAAAGTAGAAACACAGAGAAATGAGAACTACGAAAGCAAGCCAAGACAAATAGTAGCAGAAGTCCAAAGACACATAAATTTCAGATTGAGTCAAAACCACCCAGAGACTTTTGTATAAACAAAAGCTAGGATTTCCATTTTAAAATATCCCATAAAACCTGAAATATTCCATTATAGTAGATGAAAGTATATCCACAAAAGAAGTGAATGTGCTCACTTTGAGGATAATGACAGTCAAATCAGGGCCACAGTATTCTGGAATGAAAATCAAGGAATAAGATTATCCTTGAGGCAAGAAACTTGAGTGTGGGTTAAACTAAGAATGTTGAAATAGAAAGAAAGAGGTGCCTGAGCTTTGAGATAGGCTCAGACACCAGTCTTTCATCTGCTGCCCAGTCGCTCTGTGTTTTCCATCTATGACATAGTATTTGTTATCCCATGATATAGATGTTTGACTAAGCAGGAAATGAAGTTTAATCACCAACAAACAGAAAATTTGAGCTTAGGTACAACTCTACCACCAACACCTGCTCACTCTTGTTAAAATTTCATTTTCTGTGCCTCAAACTGTCATGCCCATACCAGGTGTGGGCCAATAAAGCAGTGGGAAGCGTCCATGACTTCAAAGAATTAAGGATTTCCACCAAATATTAATCACAAGGCAAAGTATTAGATAATTAGTCCAAGCTGAATGCATGCAGTGCATCATCTTTTCTATATTCATCCTTATACAAGGCACACCTTTTTGTTTAGTTTACTTTCTAAAAATACATATTTTTCATAGTCAAGTGGTACATTACTGTTCTCTTACAGTCTTGTAAGTGAGTAGATTTAGTCTATCTGCTTGAAATCCTGCCCCACTGAAAGCAACAGGAAAACTTTCATGGATGCTGCACAGCACCAGGATCTCACGCTCCCTCAGGGGCAGTTTCTGAATGTACTGTGTCAATCAGCTGTGATTTTTGACTGGAATAGAGTCCAACTTTTTACCACCTTCAGCAATAGTTGAAAAGAAATTAAATAAAATGAAAAGAATAGGTGAGAAAGGTGCTACATTGGCTGAAGACAACGGGATGGTCATGTAAGGCCCAAAAGAAGATATTTTATGTTTACTAAGACTTAAAGTGTACAATAGCAAGCCTGATTATATTGTTGGTCTGCAAAAGTGGGAGGAGACATTACACATTTTAAGAGTCTTGTGACATTACAAATTCCAGGAATCTGGAGCTGTTTTTTTTCCTTAATAAACAGGTCAATCTAATGTTCCCTTTATCTCTGTATTTAACAGAAGCTTGGGAAAGAAGTTTAGGAAAAATGAATACAAGCTAACACAGTTCTTTTCACGATACTCTTGTGTCATGGTAATTTGCAATAAAGAAACCTCCTATGCTCTTAATTTCAGCTAGACAGTTAAGTTTGACATTGCTCAAGCAGTTTCCAAAGGCTTTTCTGAACTGAAGTTATTGGAAGATATTGGAGTTTTTCCCAAAACATTTTAGAGTGGGACGCCAAACAACCATGAATAACATGGTAAGCAAGTAGCCCTTTCAGAAAAAATCTGACATGGCTTTATAAGTCACTGCCATCTCCACAGCTGTTTTCTACTTTCCTTTCCCTGTAGATCTCTAAGGCAACAGCAAAATCAGTACATAGGTCATGTTGCAATGTTAGGCTGATGCTGTTACAATGATAATGCCACTACATGAAAGTAGATTAGTCCCACTCACATACTCCTTCTGAGAGGTAAGCTGTGAGGGCTTTAACTCCCACATTTGTAGGACTGGTGTATGAAAAATGAAAAGAATAGGTGAGAAAGGTGCTACATTGGCTAAAGACAACTGGATGATCATGTAAGGCCCAAAAGAAGTATTTTATGCTAACTAAGACTTTTAACAGAATATATTGAAGTGTACAATAGCAAGACTGATTATATTGATATTTTTGTAGTTCTGAGCAAATCAGTAACACTTCCAAATCATCTTTTTTTGTCTAAAATGGAATATTTCTTGTTAGTACTTCAAGGATATAGTAGAAGAACTAATCAGTTGTTAAGTACTGTGGATAAATTGTTAGTAATTGCTGTGGTATGTATTCACATCACCAGGGATGCTACTGCCTTTATAATTTATACACCTAAGCACAGTCAATCTGCAAGAGCTCCATTAATATCCATGTCATTGTATACACCGCTTGTAAAACCAGATATGGACTATCTTGCCACATTAGGCTCTGATCAGCAATACAGGCTCAGCATAAAGAACTACAGATATTTTTTGTTTTTCCAGTATAAGATTTTAATACTTCAAAATTTGGAATGAAACCAAGGAGTGTTGAGTCTTTTCATGGCATGATGCCTCAGCTCTGAGGCAATCTGTCAGCCTCGATCTCTGCATGTCTAGATAATTGAGATTGCCAAGAATCCACAAACTGGTGGGTTCCTCCTTCCCAGCTCTCAGCAAAGTGAAAGAGTTTTTAAGCCCAAGCTCCCCTAGAACCAGCCAGAAGGGCTGTTGAGAAGACAGACAAGCAAACTGGCAGGATCTGTTGTCTTGGAAACTTGCCTGGGTTCCACTGGAAATTGGTCAAAAATGGAAATACTCTTGTGGAACATTTTGATTTCAATAAACGGCATATCGTGATGAGAAAATGTTCCATCAGAAATTTTCTAGCCAGATTGTTCACTGCTGGAAGCAGATAAAGCTATTTTACAGATTTTTTTTTTTTTTTTGTACTCCCACATGGTTTGGTAGGATCAGATTAATAAGTAAAGCACACTGAATGTTCAACAGTATTGGGTTCTGAGGTTTTACTCCAGGAAACCCTCTCTCTGGCTGAAATCCAAGTTCCAGTTCCATCGGTCAGCCTTCAGTGAGAGGAAGTGCTTCAAGAGCCACAGGCTGCTCCCAAAAGATAATCAACTGCTTTCTACAGCTACATTTCTTATGTACCCATAAGTGCTCTGGAGTTGAGAACAGCCCTTGCACAAATAATTGAAGTAGAGTCATGCCTCTGATTAAAGATACACACTAATACCAGCTTAGTCTTAAATACAGGAAGGGAAGATTTCCTATGGGAATCCTGATATACATTTCTGTAAGCATTTTGTGTTCACTTAGCTTGTAATAGTGCCAAATAAACAAAGAAACAAAATGTAATTCCCCAAATGCAGTTTCAAAAAGTGTAGGGCATTCTGGTCATTTAAATTTTAAATGCCAATATGTAAATTAACAATATTCCTTTAAGTATAAATGTGTTTCGTGTTTAGGTGGGCAGGTATCGCCTAATTGAGTCCTATCAATGAAGATTCTGTTAATGTGGGAGAAATGTTAATTCAAATAGCATGAAGACCAAATATTTTTCTTCAGACAAACATCAGAGGCCCAAATCATGCTAAAGAAGAACACTATTATTTAATTTAGTGAACTAACCAAGTTAACAGGTCATGTACATAGGAGAAAAGCAGTGGATAACATATATGTTGTTTATAAGGGAGTTGTGGACTTGGCCTTTTATGAGATCTTGGAATGAGTAATTTAGATAAAATTGTGGATGCAACACTGTTTGATAGAAAAAAAACCCCCTGCACTGGGATGTATAATGCCAAAATACCTCTATGAAGTTGAAAGTGTTATTAAACATTGGAACAGGCTGCCCAGAGAGGTGGTTGAGGCTCCACCCTGGAAGTATTTTTGATACCAGTAGATATAGTGCTTAGAGATACATTTTAGTGATGGTTGATCACTGGGTGATCTGAAAGGTGCCTTCCAACCAAGACAATTCTATGACTCTGTGTTTCTAGGATTTTATCCCCAGTGCTCTGCCTGGTTTTAACACAGAACAATACTCCCATTAACAATACAGACAATGGCGTATCTAATTTCTAAATAAGCAAAAGCCTCTGAGGATTTTCGAGACCATGTTTAACTTCAGGACAATCTTGACATGTATCAGAAATGGTATAAAAAGAGACAAGTTAAGGTCCAGATTTAGGAAAATCAGCTGTATAAATACAGGACTTGAAACTCTCTGTGGAGCAGCAGCTGCACAAAAGAGGATGTAGGGGTCACACACAGCCACAGATGAACATCAGTTAACAAGATTGTTGTGGCAAAAAATGGAAGAAAACATCATGTAAGAGTACTGTGTGTCACAGATAATTTTAGGTTGGTAATACTTAAATAGGTATGTTGTGTTAAGGCTTGGCCACCACATTTCCAAGAAATCGTACTTCAGAGAAGGAGACAAAGTCTGGAAAACATATTATGTGAGCAACGATCAGAGGAAGCACGAGTGTTTTGTTTGAAGAAGGCTGACAGAAAACAGAAAAAAAGTCTTCATATACATAAAAGTAAATACATAGTTCTCTATCACCACTGTAGATGAGAGGAAGAAATGAGCTTGCACGACTACAAAGAAGATATAGGTTAGGCATAAGATCATAAGCATGGATAGGTAACGGTAGAGATCACTGAGGGAAACTAGATTCTTTATCATCAGATGGAGATAAGACAAACATAAAGCAACAGTTGTAAGGAATGGTTAATGTATTACTGATTGTGATGGGAAGATGGACTGGGTGACCATTAAAAGTCCCTTTCAGGTTCCCAATATTCTACAAAAACTATGTGTGACTTTATCTAATCAACCAGAAACAGTTTTGGCATATTTCAAAAGAAAGGGAAATAGGGATAATTTAAGAGATCAGCAAACATCTTCACTGAACTTTTAACAGAAATACAGTACCTTCAGAAGAAAGTACATCAAAAGGATGCATTGTAACACAAATCTGTTGCAGTGACACTTCTGTCAAGTGACTTTAGCCTCAATATGTCCTATCTAGAAACTAACAGTGCAACAACATAACAGACTCTCACTCCTCCAGTATTTTCCTTTCATTCATGCTGCTTTCATTTTTAGGATGAAAGAGAGATTACAAGTACTAGAAGTTTAGAATTCAATTCTCACCTAGATTATTTGTTTAGAAGTATTAAATAGATTTTTCTTTTGACAAGCTATATTGTTAAAATTTAAAAATAAATAAAACCTGAAAAAATAATAAAAACAAGAAAAAGAAAAATACTAATTCAGGCAAATACAAAAGGTAAAATCAAACAGGTTATGTCATGTTTTGTGAGTGTTGCTAGAAAGAGTGGTTAGTACTCTACTGAAGAAGCACAAACCATTTTGTGCACTTAGGAAGTCACCATAACAGTTTTGCACCCTTTAGAACTAGTGAATTTTCCTGCAGAGACACAGTCTGGGAAGACGGGCATGGGCTTGGTTTGAGAAAGAGGCTCATGTGTGTTTGAAGATGCTGGTAAGGTGAACCACCCTCTACTTTTAGGGGCTGGATCTAGGAGATTCAGCTGTCCGGACAATCCACAAACTAGTATTTAAAGGTGTGACACCAATGCATGCCTAACAAATGGGGTGAACACACACACCAAAAGTACAGTAAGAAACATCCCAGCACCAAAGGGTACTTCAAATTACTAAAAAACTGAATCTCCCTGTACCTCATGAGTTCTCTCTTTCCCGTGTGGATTGCACAGCACATTAATATGAAACAGAGCAGGCATTCTCTTAACATCATTCGCTGAAATAAATTCAAGATATCTGTACTTGTATCATTCAGGAATATATGTTTTTAAAATTCACTGAAAGCCATACTGTTCTTTTGTCAGAAAATCTATAGTAATGAACTCAGCAGTACGAGAAACAGTTAAAATTGTTGGTATATGAGGACTAAGAGTCCTGTTGCAAACAAGAGGTTTCAGTTATAATATGGTCTCTTTTTCTCAGCTGCTTCCCACACCATCCTACTTTGACTATTGAGGTAAGCCTCCTTCGAAACATCTATGCTTCACTATCCATGTCAACACTGTGGCAGGAGAAAGTAATCAATGAGAAATATATGTTTTTCCTCCTAAACTGATGAAGTCAGAAAACCACCATGCTTGTGACCAGATGAACAGAAACTCCCAGCTGCATTTGTTTTATCACTCAGCAAGGCTGAACCTCTGCCCCAGCTAGATGGTGATGAGTTTTTGAGTAGCTGGTTGGCTGCAGGCAAAGCAATTTGCTCTAAATGTTACTGTGCTACTTTGTGTCTCTCAGCCATAGCAGTGAGACCACAAAGGCATAACTTGGTTAGATTAGATGATATCCAAAGGCCTTTTACATTTATAGAATCATAGAATGGCTGAGTTTGAAGGGATCTTTCAGATCATTAGTCCTTCCTCTGATGAGAGCCAGCACTGAATCTCATCTCTAAGCTCTATGTCTACCATCAAATACTGCCAGGGTGGTGCCTCAACCATCTCCCTGGACAGCCTGTTCCAATAATCAATAACTATTCCAGTGTGAAATTTTTCCTAAAACTAAACATCCCCTGGTGCAACTTGAGGCTGTTTCCTGTTGTCCTACTGCCTGTTACTTGGGAGAAGAGACCAACCTCCATCTCTCTACAACTTCTTTCAGCTAGTTGCAGAGTGCAACAAGGCCTCCCCTCAGCTTTCTTTTCTCCACAGCTTTCTTTTCTTCAGGCTAAACAATTGCAGCTGCCGTAGATGCTCCTTATAAGACTTATTCTCCAAGCCCCTCACCAGCTTGGTCCCTGAATCAGGGCATATGGATGAACTGAGGAGCCAATACCTTCCATGTCATTCCAGAAATGCTCGTAGCTCCATGTCTTTGCCCCACTGCTGCAAAGTAATGCCATCTAACCTCAGTGTCCAAGTGACCACAGCTTCAGTATTTTAGCCTCTGAGTACTCAAACTCCTGGTCCTTGAAAAGAACATTTTTCACAGTGTAATTTTATGGTTGGTGGGCCACGAGCCCTGCTGCCTCACCAGGTGTTTGCTCCCAAACTTTCTACAGTTCTCAGGGATCATTTCATTACAACCAAATGGCCTGTACTAGCTGGGCAATGATGCAACATACTCTAGTCTCTGGATAAATTCGTCTGGCCTAAAACCAGCTGCATTTGGATCTGCTTTCACATAAGGTGTGTATTCTGTTCAAGCTTTCTTTTTCATTTTCGAAGTCAGACAGATGCTTCTGTTACCACTTCTGTAATCCTGTGGTCAGAGCTAGAATCCTCTCTTTAGGCATGTGCTTACCAATCTACAGCCAAGGATGGCTTGGTTTTTTTTCCTGTGGTCTGGCAGAGAATGGCAGAAGGGATGGAGTCATCATCAATGCCTTCTGCACTTTTTATCTTACTCATCATTTGAGGTTTAAGAAGGATGAAATCCAGCCATTCCATGATGGTGACAGCTGTATAAGCTGTCAGAATCTGTAATTATATAGGCTGCTTTCTTTTTTTCTTTTATACATAGGATCATGGTTTTTATTATAGTACTCCTAAGTGCCAAATTGAGTTTGGGCTCCACCCTCCAGATATTTGCTGAGCTTTTTGCCCCACAATCCTGAGAGTTTTTTCACAGATGTAACAATGATGGACATTGGTTTATGGGTTGGTAAGACAGGAAGAGTTTTTATCTTGATTAAGCAGTAAGGTGTGGGTGTACATGGAGACACTGTCCATCAGTTCCTCTCTCATTATCTGAGTTTGCTTTGTAAAATATAGAGCAGATTGTTCATGGAGTTTCACAGGTGGGAGGAAAATATTTGTGATGAAGGCTGAAGGTTATGGCTTCTAGTAAGAAGGCTCCTGTTCCATCTGCAGGTCTGCATCTATAAAATATACTGAGTGTCCTGGTAGCAGCTGAGGGGCCAGGAAAAGCAGTGACACCACCTGAGCCTGACCCCACAGGTTTTCTCCTTGAAAACCAGCAGAGAAAAGAGAAAGGAAGGGCTAGAGGATGAGTGGACAGATACTGCAGATCAGGGGACATAATGCATCTGGCATAAATTTTTATGATCATATGGTCCAATCTGAGGGTCAACAACTGCTAGGGAGAGACAAGATCCACCACACAAAGTTGGACAAAAGCAATCTGCCAAGTAGTGAGGCCAACGTGGTAAGGGCAGCTTTAAACTAGGAATGACAAGGGAAGGAGATGATTACATACAATCAAGTTAGGAAGTGGTGGGCCAGTTTCACAAGGACATGGTGCAAGATGATGTGTATTCAATAGAACAAAGTGAAAGAGGTCAAATACTCAACAGTAATTAAGTGACAACAGTATAACATTATGGGGAAATATCTCCTACCTTTTCTAGGAAATTAGTGTGAGTGGGTGCCCAGCTGAAGTGAAGTCTTATACAGAAACCATATGATCGACAAATGCACAGATAAGAGAGTTTGCAAAACAATATCATCTTGCTCTTTATTGCTGTGCACAGATTTTGTGTTTATCTCATTCCATGTTGCTTGCTTACATTTAAGACCTCAAGCCAGCAATATTTCCCTGCATCTGCACTAATATCTGTGTACCAGATGTTAAGACAAATATGTTTGAGTCCTATATCACTTGGAACCATAGCCCAAGTAATACAAGGATAATGCATGTGCTCTTAAGAAAAACTCTTGCTCCTCTAGTAAAAGTGGTAAAAAGTAACTGCCATGCATTAATGTAACAGAGACATTTTAAACATCAGAAACAAAAGATTTAATCAACATTTGAATGAAATAGTGGTATGTTGGTTATACTGGTTACAGTCTGGTACTAAAAATCCAGGATTGATGCTTCAGCACCTTAAGGTACCTGTTTGTAACAATGACTCTCTGCCTTGTCTGATGTTCTCAAAATAATCCTCATAAGATATTCATTTCTTGTAGTAATTCACTGATGTATATATTTATAATCTAAAATCACTGTTAATATATTCTGCACTGCTTCAGGCAAACCCCACAAAGCATTTCGGCAAGAAATGGAAGCACAAGGCCATCAACCTCCCTCCCACCCATCCCTCCCCCTGCCTAACCAACCGGGGGGCCAAACGGCCCCCCCGGCCTTTCTCCTCCCACGGTGTCCCCTTGGAAATGCAACTCACCAGTGATGTCCTGCAGCAGAGACACCAGGAGAAGCCCTTTCAGGCACGCACCCATCCTGTTTACATAAAATGTGATAACACCCATGAGAATGTTAAGAAAACATCATTTTAAGGAAGTTCTTTTTTTTCATACATGTTGCCATGCATTTGGAAGAGACTGGAGAGTGGGCTTCATGTTGTGCTTACACACATTCATGTCTATTTATAGTTAAATGACTCACAACTTGGTGAAAATCACTTTTTCCAATTGCTTCATGGCAAAGTGCCTGCAGCATTCTCTAAATAACTTTCTTTACTTTTCACCTCCTTTTTTCCTTTTTCTTTTTTTTTTTTTTTCTGTATTTTCTGTGATATACTTGGAAGATGGCCTGTGGTTTGCATCTTATTTAACCCGCTGTGGTAATATTGATTCTATCAAAACCAAAGGTACATATTTTCTAATGATCATGCTACCATGTTGAGAAAAGTAGTTTTTATGCCACGGATACTCCTCTTGCATGAGGACAGGCTGGGCTGAGAGAGCTGGGGCTGTTCATCATGGAGAAGGCTCTGGAGATACCTCATAGTGGCCTGCCAGTACCTGGAGGGGGTCTACAGGTAAGCTGGAGAGGGACTGTTTGCAAGGGCAGGAGTGATAGGATGAGTTGCTCAGAGAAGAGGTGGAGGCCCCATCCCTGGAGGCGTTCAAGGCCAGAATGGCTGAGGTTCTGAGCAACCTGAGCAACAGGATGTCACTGCTCACTACAGGGGAGTTGGACTAGATGACTTTTGAAGGTCACTCCACCTCAACACGTTCTATGATTCCAGGCTTTGGAGAGCTGGCTTTTCACCAGCAGCCTGAGGCTGGGTCATTCGAAGTACCACATAATGAGTGAGGGCAGAAGTATTAGTTAATAGTGCACAAACATGAAGTTTGGGCTTACAGGAAAAGAATGACTTAAAATGCACCAGGAGTTGCTTTGATATTGGAACAGAGAATATGGACTGATGACTGATTAGCAGAACATCTATTATCAGAGGCAACAATCAACAACCTAAAGACAAAACACCAGAAATAGGTTGCTTCTGTATTTTTTCTCTGATTTCATTTCTCCCCTGTTAGCTCTAGGATGCTAAACAAGGTGTGAATTTCATTCAGCTTTCCTGCAGTTATGTAGTTATGAGAGAAACAAGTAAGTTCAGATCAGATACTCAAGACACAAACAAAGAAACTTGTCAAAAATGTAAGTAAAGCAAATAAGGTCAGCTTTGTTCAGGCCCAACACACCTGAAATCTTAATACACTTTGGTTTCTGATGCTTGCTAAATAAATACTTAACAGTATATGTTTTTCTTTGAACTTAACAGTGTAGCAATAAAACCAAGCTATTTTGTTGTTTTATAAAAGCATATTGGATTTAAACATTGTAAATTTAGAACACCTTGAAAATTCAGAACACATTGCATTGTGGTGAAACATTCAGAAACATACTGTTTCACAGTGAATTTCTGAATCTGCAGAAGAAAAAATGTCAGTTCATCACAGACAATAATATAAAAGCAAAAGTAACTCCCATAAGTGTAGTATTACTTCTTATGTAAGACCTCTAATTAATGGCCATAGGCACTTCATTAGATGGCAAATTACAAAAAGGAAATCAAAAAAATAGGGAAAATTTCAAAAAATAAGTTAGAAAAAAAGGAAAAGAAACTTCCTGAGATACCGAGGGTGCTGGCCTGCTCCCCTCTGCTTTGGATTCCTGCCAGCAACCACATTTCCAGGGAATGTTGACTCTCCACTTTGCTTGCATTGTGGTGCCCCTTCAGCCAGTAAATATCGGTGGGATTTAATCGTAGCCATTCCAGAACCTTACTTATTTCTTTGACTTTGATATTAATGTATTATTTCTTCTTTTTAATAATGTGATATGGCTACTTACGTAATCTTTTAAAAATGTTTCTTTCCATAACAAATATCTGCTTACTGGACAAGCCAGCCTCCTCCAGCATATTAACCTTATTACTCTGCTGTATAGATAGACAGTCTAAGAAGTAATCAGGGGAACACAGTGAAATTTCACTTAATAAGCACTGAAATAGCTGTCAAACTGAGATATGTCTGTATCATGATTTAGATTTAAAAGATGTAAAGACTTTATGTTCCATGAGCAATGTTTCCACTGGGCATTTCTTTGCTCATTTTGGAATTACAGCATGCCCGAAACTTCAATGTGCTGTGAAAATTTGTGAAAGAAATTACCTGATTGATGTTCAAATAACCACACCAAGGAGCAGCTGGTATCAAAGTACGTTATTTAAAACTCATTAAAAGAAAAATCTGTTGACAAGATGTGGTTAAAATAAGACATGGAAACTTCTCTTTTGCTTATCCGACTTCATGTGATGTGGCCTATATTTCTATATTTTACCTGCAGGTTTGCTCTTCACTAAGTGAAGTGCCACCCTGATGTTGGAAAAATTCTCATTTTGTGGTTTACCAGTAGTGGAATATACTGAATGTGGCTGTTGGCTGCCCTGGCCCTTTCTATTCCCATTCCAGCAACAGCTCAGCTGGAGGTATTTGACCAACAGAAATCTTCTTCCATGCAATAAAATTGTGTCCTTACACCTCATCTCCTCTTCCTGCGCTAACTTGTGATGGAATTAGAGGAATACCAGTGCCAGGAAAAAGATAAAAAAGAAAAAAAAAGAAGAAAAAAAAAAAAGGTAAAAGAAACAGCAGCCACAGAGCACAAGCAAGAATGAAAGACAAAAAAAGGATTAGATTTTCTTTTCAACTACTAACACAGATCAGCTCTGTCTGACGATCAAAAAGGTGGGTTTTTTTCAGAAAACAGGTATTTGTGGTTTTTTAAGCAGAAAATTCCTTTTCTTTTAGCAAACAGCTAACTTCTGGTGTGGTTGAAGGGGCAGAAGGATGGGAAGGGAAGGAAAGCTGCTATTTAAAATCTAAAACCAAGCACGAACATTTCAGTCTCTCAGCCCCGGCCGGCCCAGGGGCACAGGGGTGACTTTTGGGCACGCCTGTGGATGCGTGGCTGTGGGCATACACACGTAAGGGATTTTTTTGGGAATAATCAGCTTTTATGAAATTATCCAAAAACCTGTCGTCTTGAATCTCTCTCGCTACCGAGCCGTCTGCGCCACGCCAGCTCGAGTAGCTCCATACCTGGCCCGTTCAAGTGGCACACAGCGGGTGCAAGAGAAGCACCGCTGCCCCCAGGTCAAACCCTCGGGCACGACACCTCGGACGCTCCACCCGTCTTCAGCCGACTAGGCCCCTCTATCGGCGAAGGGGGCGGTGCCGCGGCGTCCTCAGTCCGCCACCGGCAGGGGGCGGGCGCACCGCCTCCTCCGCTTCCTCCGCCTCTGCAGCGGCGGCGGCTCCGCTGGCCTTCCTGCTCCGTCGCCGGCGGGCGGGCTGGGGGCAGCCTGCGCGGCGTGGCGGGGCCGCAGAGGGGACGCTGTGCGACGTGCCGGTACAGCCCAGGTAGGTGCTCCGCCTTTTCCGCGGGGCTGTGGGCGCTTACTCTTCCCTTCTCGGGGCGGTTGCGCATCGCTTTCCTCAGCGCGGGGCAGCCAGGCTGGCGCTGGCCGTCTGCCCTTGCCTCCGCTTCTGCTTTCCTCCCTACCGGACGACCTCCCCGGGCCGCCTGGACTTTTCTTCCCTCCCGGAGGGGTGAGTTGGGCTGGGACCCCGGAGCGGGGCAGGGTAAAGTCGCGTCCCTCGGGGCCCCCGAGGCGAGCGGCCAGGCGGCGGCAGGGCGGGGGTCTGCCCTCCCTTCCCTTCCCTTCCATCTCCCCTTCTCTGACGGCTGAGGGGGGCTCCGCGCCGGCCCCGGTGGATGTGCTGGGGTCAGGGGACGGGGTGATGGTGGTGATTAATTTAAAACGTTCCGAGAGCAGGCGTGAGGTGGTAGGGAAGGAGGACGTCCTGTGGAAGCGCTCGGTGTGCCTTTGGTTTCTCTCTTCTTGAGTTGCTGAAGTGGGAAAAAATACAGTTAGTCCGTACTTTTTTTGATTGTTATTTCCACGTCTTAAATTACCTTTTATACCTGAGCTACCGAGGGGCTGAGTAACTCACCCTACTTCTTGACCTTTCAATTTTTGGGTTTTTTTTCCACGCGTGGAAGAGGTTTAATTGTACCGTAATTACTCCAGGCTTCAGTCGGGATCTCTGCATGCAGGTATTTTATTTAATGTTACATGTGCGCCGTGAGGCCCCACAGGCTCAGAGCTCCGACGGTTCGGTGCCGGCCAAGGCAGGTGGCTGCTCCTCTATCAACTGAGCATTTATTTAATACTAATAGGAGAATTCTTTACAAGGGGGGAAAAAAAAAAGCTGGTTAATGGCCATGTACGACTGGCTTTTTTTTGACGCCAGCGAAACTAATGAAGGTGTGAATGCCTTCATTAGCACATACCTCATCTCTTCCCCAGGGATTCTTTTAAGTATGTAGAAATCTGTTTCATCTCCTGGATTGCATAGTTATCTTCGTGGCAGAACTAGTTTTGTAACTTGCTTTGAGCCCGCAGGTAGGCTCTTTGGAAGCTTAGGATTGCTGTGAATTGACATCTACAACTGCCCAGTTGACTTTTCAAGTGCTTAGTCTATCGATGCCATCATTTTCATCTCTTTGCACGAGCCTTGAACATTTCATCCAGCAAGAGTGCAGAATATATAGGTAAAAGAGTCACCTCATGGTACCCACAAGTTTCTGGCTTGGCTTATCTAGATGCAGTACAAGAGTTTCAGGGAACACGTGCTCTGCATTTAATGAGGATTCTCATTCCCTTGAGAAGAAGATTACAGTATACAAAGATTTTGAAAATTTAGTAGAACTGTGTCAAGCTTTTGTATTCAGAAAGTGAAGTCCAGTTTTGTTCTGAATATTAACCTACTATATGGGAAATGCATTTCCTGTAAGATTAAAGGTGGATGGGTGCTATGTAAGCTGCAAAAAATACCACATTTTTCCTGATTATTTTGTAGGCTAAATAAAAAGATGACTGCAGCAGGCAGAGAGTACTTGGTCCTTAAGATCTGTGTTGTTCATAGAGAAGTTGCTACCCCAATAGAACTTAGGTTCTGGTTTTTAAACCTGCAGTCCCGGGGGGGTCAGATGATTGGAATGAAAGTGTAAGGGCTGTGCTTCTTACCGTTTATATCAGCCATCAGTATCTCCATGAGCTGCAATATGAGTGATGCATGTGTTTAATTTAGAGGTTTTCACTAAAATCTCCTGACGAAATTTAGGATTTAAGGCATGGTAATTGGGTACTTTCTCTGCTAGTGGCCAGCTGCAAAAGCGTGCAGCAGTCTTTTTGCTGTCAGCAGTATTGGAATTATTGTAGTTGTTCCACGGTTTAGAGGGATCCCTCAGGGAAGTCATGCATTGATCTGAAACCAAGACTGTGCATAAATTCTCAGGAATAATTTAGGAAAAGTGTAATCTGCAATAGCATTAGAAACCTTAGAGTCATCCAGTGAGGCTGAGCAAATCTGACAGCCCAATGCTGTTGTGCTATGCCTCCCTCTAGTCCTGAAAATTGTTGTTTGCTAATCCAGCAGAAATTATATTCTCTTTTACTAGTTTAGCTTTCCTTAGTAAGCAAAATCACGTGGCTGGGCTGAAGAAGTGGTGAGTGGGGCTGGAGCAACGTGGCAGGTGAGCTCACCTAAATTTTCATGCTTATCCAGACCTGATGACCGGTGACAATGTTGAAGACTAGTGATGAGGAAATAACATAAAACTGGTCTTACAGCTTGACACCTCATTTGTTAGCAGTAGGGTTTTCAGCTTGGGTAGTAAAAAGGGGCCCTAGCTTCCAACTTTGTCCAAAATGCTTTGTCTAACCATGAATCCAAGCATAGACTTCTCTTGCTTTTCTTGGTGGTATGTGTGCACATCCCAAGGGGATTTCATCTTTTTTTTCCCTTGAAGGAAAAAAACCAATCCTGTATAGTTAGTTGTTCTGATCCTACTCCTTAATTTGTTTGTTTTATACAGATAAAGAGCTTATCCTTATTCAGTAGTCTAAGTCATTCTTGGCTATTTATTATTTTACCCAGGCTTCTTGAAATCCTATTGAACTTAAGCTTTCACAGGAAGTTACCAATAGTTACTCCTGTTTTTACTCCTCATATACAGTGCCGTATTTCTGTGATGCAAACCAGTTGGTATCTTGATTTGCAGAGAAACCTGTAACATAGCTTTTTTTGCCTCTTGGTGGAGCTCAGTGATAGGGGGTTATGGCATAGATTTTGTGGGAAAGGGGAGAAACTTTGGAAGACTTACCAGGACAGAAGGTGTTCTGGAGTAACACTGCTCTGCATTTAGCATGAAGTACTGTTGAGTCCATTTTAATGGCGCAAGGTTACACAATGAGTTCATATTTTTATAAAAGCATGGTAGTTCTCTTGAGAGTCCAGTTAAAATCTTAATCTAACATGTCAAAATAGATGACATTTACAGTCTCCCCTCTGTTCAGAAGACTTGTGTTCTTGTGACTAGCTGGCTTTCTACTCTTCTACAACCCTCTCGCCAGTTTTTTCTTCTATATGAGGTGAAAGTAAACACCTCCTGGTAGCAAAGACTTTTGTCTTTTTTGGTATCAACTGTTAACTGAGTCATCATTTAACAAGCAAGTAAGCTGGTATCAGCTAGTACTACTATTGCGTGAAGGCTGCTGACAGGCTCCCAGACACTTCTGCTTTTGGATCAGTCCAGATGTTCTTGCAGATACTCAAATATTCCATGGTTCTTGAATGGTTTTGGAACTGCCTCTGAGTTGATTCAGGAAGATATTAATTACAGAATTTTCTGTAATAATTTGTGAATTTCTCTTAAAACAGTATGGTTAAGAGACACATGGCATCAGGAATTGTTACAGTATGCATGTCAGCACCTTCATATCAGCAGGATATAGAGTCCTGATAGTAAGCACACTTCTGTCACTGAGGAATGAATGCTATTCCTCTAACAAGTTTATATATATTTAATGTGGCAAATTTCTCCATAGGTGGTGACAAGCAGTAGCTTTCTATCCCACATAACTTTTCATTTTTCCCTGTCATAGGATAGGATATATATAGGATCGCTGTGTTTGATTCTAGTTATTCTAGTTAGTGATGTGTGCATCAGTTGTTGACAAAATACTGAAGTATATGAAGTATCTATGTAGATAAAAATAAGAAAAGAATACATTGCTCCAAGAATTTTTTGATGTTGTGAAATGAATTATTGAACATGGCTTATGTGTTTGGTGCTAGTTGCTGGAAGATTGCACCTGTCTTGGAGGTAGGTTACAGATCTTAGCTCTAAATCGCTTTATGCTCAGAAAACCATCTGAGACTGGCGGTCTCTTTGTGTCTTCAGTAGGAAGTGAGTCACTCTAGAGCCACTACTGATCATGCAGTCGTCTGACTTCCTCTTCATTTCTGACCATCTTCCACCTCTTGGCTCACAGCTGATGGCCTGTCCATTGCTGGTATGGACCAGTAACAGTGAACCACAGAAGTGATTCTGAGACATCAGGCAGCACGGAGGTTATTAGTCACTGGCAGCCTTCTCATATCTGCATTGTGATTCCCCTTCGAAGTGTCCAGGCATTGGCATGGCCTCTGCATCTTGAGTGCGTGCTGTGCTGCTGCCCCTTCTTCTGTTAGCTGATGCATGATGGTTTCTCTGCAGATTGCTTCCGTCTGCCAGCAGGACTTTCTTTTTGTCCTGCCAGAGCCAAGTGCTGCCTGGCATGGCAGCTGAGTGGATGAGAGCAAGATGAGAGAGCAGTGCTCTGAGCAGTGGTTGTCCCCTGGGAGTACTTTGGTCAGAGCCATGTCCCAGCTTGTTGGTGAGGTCAGCAAGCTACTGAGCAAAACTCCTCTCCAAACTGCAGCACCAGATCATGCTGAATTTCTTATTAAAGGAGCTTAAATTCTTGGTAATACAGTATTGTTTTGGCAGCAGCAGTGTGTGGGAATGTCCCTTGCTTCTGTTGGTACCCTTGATCCTCTGCCTTGAAGAGCATAAATGAGCTCCTTGCCTCACCTTGTCTGTGGTCCTGGTGTGCAGCTCTGTGACGAGGTTATGCACTAAATTAATTGCATTTCCAAGATGATCTAATTCTGACATCTTAAAGCTACTGTCTAGCATCTGGTTGTGCTTGGAGAGCGGAATTGTGTGGAGAAGCATTCTAGTCTTCCTGCAGTAAGTTTGGACCTGTAGAGGAAGTATTTGTAACACTCCTTTCCTGTTCTGTTTACTTGATAACTTCATTAAAACAGGCGCCAGTGTGAAGTGGTATACTGTAACCAGAGCCTCAAATAAATTTCTGTGGTGTCATACATGTATATATATAACAATCACCAAGGTTGGAAGGGACCTTTCAGATCATTGAGTCCCACCATCAATCCAAGTTTTACCTGGACAGAAACTTGAACCTTTTACCCTCAGATTAGGAGTCTGATGCTCTCTCCCAATTGAGCTGCATACTCAGGTCATGTGTACTTACACATATAGACATATTAATTATGTGTATGTTAATTGTTCTTCAGCTCTATTGGAAATTGCAATATGGGGCAGGATAAGATGCACAGCAGTGATTCATTTTACTGATAACAGACTTGATACTTTTTTATTGAGATGATAGATTTGAAATCTGTAGTACATTGAAATACCTGTTGGATTCTGGCAGCACCTTTTTTCCAATGAGACCTGGTGATCTTGCAGATAAATGAGTCCTGAAGTTTTATTTACTCCTGCTTATTGTGGAAACTCTGAACAGATTTTTCTGTCTTATGAAGTCAAGGTGGTAATTTGTTTCTTGAAAAAGACAACAGAGAACAGATCAGTGGCTTGAACTTTCGAACAGGTGGCAATTGTAGCAGTGTTTCAGTTTCAAAAGATTTTGTTTGTTGTTTGACTGAAGAAAATATTAAACCTTGTTTTCTTAAATCTTTGTTGTGGGATTTATGTACTTTTCTGTAAAGTTGGGTGAATTAGCTTCAGCAGTTTGTCCTTGAGGATTATATGTAGCTGAATTCCTTATTTTATGAACCAACCTTGGGAAATACAGAGCTAAAGATTCTCTTTAATAGGTACCTCAGCAACAGTGTTACAGTTTACTCTCATCACATATAAATAGTATGAATTATAGGGACAGTAAATTGTATTTTTAAATACACAAACCAGTAAATTTTGTGTAATGTTTGGGAGGAGTCCAAGTGTATGAAGTGAGTACCTATGAGGTTCGTGGCTTTTTTACTTGTTTTATTTGCAAAAGAAATGTGGATTGAGTTTCATTCTCAGTGGGAAAAATGCCGTAGTACTTTTCCCTTGGACTTCGTAGGATTCATGAGAATTTTTCTGCTTTTGAGATTGACTAGTTTGTGTGTTGCCTAAGGTGAAGCTACTGGATTAATGTCACTAGCAGAAGCTGTCACAGTCAGTGATATAACGCGTCATTTGGGAACTTGCTTTGCACATGAGATATTAAAAGCACTCTGATATAATGCTTATGTTTACTCAGTTTCTTAGAAGTGAAACCACATTACAGTATTTGCAGGGTAAGACATGCAACAGTATCTGAATGATTTGTTTTGATTTTTAAGTGAGTTTAGGTTCCATTTGCTAAATTTATCTGTGTTTATTTTGTAGTTGAAAAAAATATAAAAAATCCTTTTTTACCACACAAACCCTTTGGGTCTAATTTAGAGTTGTCAGAATACTAAGCTTATCAGTACATGGAAGAACACAATTCAGGCAATACAATTTTTTGTAAGAAGTTAATAATTATATCCGTGGTAGTATTTCTGTCAAAGGAGGTAAAAATATGTTACTTGTGAGTCTGTAAGTGATTCTGTGTGGACAAACTTTGTGCCAATATAAAGTTATGCTGTAACCAGAAGGAATTTCTATGGATATAAGTGTTCCTTCAGGGAAAAGCTTCTAGGATCACAGCTTGTGTCATCAGAAGACACAAATGGTGCATGAGTAGACAGTGAAATTGGACTTACATTTTTAAAGATGTAATTCTTCTCCATGTTTGCCCTTCACCAGTTTCAAATTAACTTAATTTGGTAAACATGGTGGAAAAACTATGTACAGTCTAGCAGAAGCATAAGCAATTATTTGAGTGAAGAAATGTATCTTATTTTTGGATAAAATTATGAGAAGCATAGTTTCCTACTCAAATTTAAATGTGGGATGATTTGACTGTCATAGCTATTCAGTACATGGCATATAATTGGGGTTGGCACAAGTACTGGTTTAAAACCAGAGCTCACATAAGTCTATCTAATGGCTGTCCCTGACGTGTCTAATTCACCATGTAATTTTGGATACAAAACCACCACTGCCATGAACTGCTTGAAAATAATAGGCTGAAATTATGTATCAACAGAGGCTGGATTAAACATTGTTGTTTCAGTGGCTGCTTTTTCCCAGTTATGAAAAGGTAAAATGTCTTTTTTTTTTTTTTTGTCGTTGGATCTGTTCTGTGCTAATCATTGAGGGGGGTCTTTTGTACTGGAAAAAATAAACAATTACCTAATCTACTTGTGACTTGGAAATCTTGGAAATAAAAGTAAATGCTCCAACCTCTTGTTCTTTTTTTCTTTTTTTTTTTTTCTTTAGTCTTAAGCTATATTGAATGCTTATCTAATTCTTGTACCATGTTGTTAGTATGGTATTTGCATTGACAGATAGTAAATACTGATAAAAACTGGTATAACATTATTTGACCATTTTTGAAAGTCTGAAGACTTTTAAATCCTGTTTAAGGTGTAAAAATTTCCCTGTGAATTTAATTAACAGTTTATCAAGTTGATATAGATTTAGTGCTATGTATCTGGGTACAAATTCGCGTGCAATAGTGAAGAAATATGAGGTTAGTTTTGAAGGGAGCACTAACTCGCACCTTGAAGGATACTTACATTGAGAAAGCTTCTCCTGTATTTTTCTAGACTTTCATAATGATTTATGGCTGCCTTTTGTAATTTTTTAATCCTTGTAGTTGGGAGGTTGTTTTTCTTCAGTGTTATGGTTAACATATAGATAAGCAACAATCAGTGGATATTGAAAACAGTGCATCTCGGCATCCTTTAAATCAAATTTTAAATTATGCCATGGAAGTAAGGAACAAAGTGTCCATTCCTTGCTTCCGTCTTGGGTTTGTTTCACAGTTCTTTGCAAAGTTAACCTGATTCTTTAAGCCCTTGTATTTAGATCATGTAGTTGTTATCCTGATTCTTCCATTTGAGGATTATGCTTTAAGATAGAGAAAACCTACATATGAATCTCAGCTAATAGTCTAGGTAGCACATAGAACAGATTGGATTTTCATTTGTTTATGCAGATCAGGATAATTGCTTTTAGTTTCACACATGGCAGTCCTGTTGGCAGAGCTCAGAAGGGGTGGTTATGCTTTTGCAGCAGTACCTCATTGCTGACCTCAATATTAGAGTGCTGCTGTGTAATCTTTCAGATCGTTTTTTTTTCATTACTGCTGCCTGTTTTGCCTCACTGGATGTCTGTTTTGAAGTGTATTAATTTTTTTTATTAAATACAATTTTTTTGGTTTGGGTTTTCTTTTTCTAATCTACTAAAGTCAGCGTTATTTTGGCCATCTAAATTCTTGCCATTCGTCTCTGTTTTTGTGTGCCTGCTTTGTAAGTGTTATCTATGAGCACTATTGAATTGCTAATGGAAAAACTATTATCTGGGAATGAAGTAGATTAATTGCATGTTTCATTAGTATCCATAAAAATGTTCATTACAGTCATGTTTGACAACCCCTTATGAACAGCAGAAAATTGCAAACAGCACACAGTGAGATGGGGAGAGGCTGTGCCAAGGTGTTGTGTGTCCCACTGTACCATTCCTAGGCAAGAAAATTGAGTGGTGCTGTTAAAGAAGCTAGTTCTAGTATGTACCACAATATGTGCTGTAGCTATGTGCACGTATGTACTGAATTAGATTTTTGTTGAGTCTGTCATCCCCACACAAGTGAATCAACAAGTGGAGCACAGTGTAGGTATAGCCCACGCCTTTTTCTCTCTTCCTTTTTTTTATTGTTAGCTGGTGTTTTCTGGTTTTCTTCTACTTCTTATTTGTTGCCCTCTATGTAGCATTTTGCACTCTCATCAGGCTTGCTTGGAGTGGCTTTTGCACTGAAAATCACAATCTCTGGAAACTGGCCCTGTCTTGGGACACAACATAATGCACAAGAATGGGTGGAGAAAAAAATGCGACCAGTAACCTCGTCTCCCAAATGTCTTTCCACACATGCACTTCCTAGAAGTTGACATCTAGAATAAATCTCTTTCTGCATGGAGAGACACATCTTTATGCAGGGAACTGGACACTGACGTGTCAGCATTCAGAAAGGATTTATAGCCTATAACTTCTTGTCTTCTCAGGTTCAGTGAGCTGTGTGTCTTCTTCCTGTTCTTGAGAGAAGAAACAAACCATGTGCTCTTTGCTGGAAGAGTGGTTTCTGAACTTGGTAACACAGCACCACAGGCTTCTGGTCTGTCTGATGGTTTTTCTCTTACTTTTGTCGTTGAGTCCATCATGTTCTGTCAGTTCAAAAGGACCTTTCTATATCGATTTAACCAAGCCTTCCCTTTTTCTTTCTTTTCTACTATTCAGTATTTCACAGTTTTGTGTACTGGGACCTTGCTGGTCCAGCATAGGTGGCTGGTGGAGCACAGCATCGTCGACGCTTTGTAAGAAAAATATCTGTCAGCTATTTACAAGAGATATGATTCTACCCGCCTGCAGACCACAACCTCTTTGTAGTTTTCTGGTCATTATGCAGGATGTGGATTTGGCTTACTGTTGTTGGTGCTGGTCTAAATTTTTGGCCACTTGTTTTTTTCCTGAATGATGTGGCTCTTGTGAATTGGTGATGACGGGCAGCAGGGTTCAGAAAGCTCTTCGACAGATGTGGTGGCTGTTGAGAGAAGACCAGGTCCATGTCTTCAGCATTGAACAATATTGTGGAGAAACAAGAGTAGTCTCCTCTGGCCTCATGAAGAGTTGCACAAGATTCCTTTGACAAATAGGAATAAGGGGAGTTTAGTAGAATGGCTGAAATTCAGAGTGATGCTCACCTTGTGAACGGATGCATATACCATGTGCAGATTTTTAATTATACTGATTGTAGATAGAATTTGTCTGGCTTAAAACACCTTTTTCTGCTATTCATGATAGATGTAAACTGCACTTCTCCTCCTGGTGTGCCACATGAAGAGTAACGTCTTGTTTTTTCTTGACATAAAGGAAAACTAGCATCTGAAGGCACCTCTTCTAGGTTTTTCTGGGAATTGCTTCTTGTTTCAAGGCACTTGATGCTACACATGAAGGATTTTTTGGTTTCTTTCTATTGCCTAAGTTTTTTACCTTGACTGCTAGCTTTCTTAGTGCAGAACTTAAGAAGTTTATCTAAAAAGAAAATCTGTGTTTCATAGTCATGTAGTATAATGTTTCCCTAAACCAGCTGTTTGACTTGTTGATGTTGCTGACTTTTTTTGTCTGTTTAGTGGTGCTTTCTTTGGCCTTTGCATCTGTATAGGGTTCTGCTGTGTTCATCTGTCTATAGACCTTGACATGGCTTGCACCTCCTGACTTGGACTCTAACAAGTGATAAATGGAGCCTTATTGTACTACCTGACAGAGATAAATTATGTTAATGTAGTAATCAAGTTGTTTATAGTACTGGACATTCATAAGTCAAAAAGATACATTCTTAAGTCAAAAGATTGTAGTTTTGCTGCCCCTGCTTACATCAAAGAGGAGAAAGATGGTGTTTGGGTTCATTTAGCCCATTCTTAAAGCAGTCTAAGGAATCTTCTTGCTACTGCTTTTGAGCGTCTGTGTCTGAGCAAGCCCAGTTGTTCTATGTTCTTGGTTTTTAAATGGTCCTAAAATACACACTCTTGGAAATTCTATATCCATTTTTATATTACTCCTGTAATTCTGATTTGGAGGCCTAATCCTAATGTGGAGTAATGGTCTATAAACATTTAAAAGAGCTCATGGGCTGTCCTGTTTTATTCCTGTTATGCCTTGAATGAAAAAAAAATCTAAGATAGTACTGTATAGGAAAAGGTCTCAGTGATCATAAATTATTCTGTTGCAGCTGGAAAAAGCTGTGCAATGTTTGTGTGTACTGGAGCATTCCTGTATTTATTCTCTAGAACAAAACACACTGCGATTGGTATGCGGCAATTTAGGAAAAAAATCTATGAATAATTTCTAAAATTCCTTTCAAGTAGAGGCATATCATGCTAATTATTACTTTTTCAAAATAAAAGAACATTTCACCCATTAAAAAGAAGCCTTTTATCTGTTGTGTATTTGTTGACAGCAGCAAGTAATGGTCACTGGGATGGGTGGGTGGGGCTGTTGGGATAAAGGCATTCTGTGGTCAGACTTGTTTCATTTAGTTTCTGCTCTTTGGTTTTGTTCATATTCCTCCTTTTATGTTTTGAATTCACTAGATGTTTTTGTTTATAGTAAAACAAAAAGAAGAAACTTTTTTCCCCCCTAGCTCAGACTTAAAACAAGCTCCTGGTTGTTCAAGCTACAGATGGTGGTAGTTTTAATGTTGATATATTTCCAGGGGTGGGGAGCAGAGAGAAAGGAGTTTAGAAAGATTCTGTTCACAGACTTGGAAATAAAATGTGTTTTTCTGCCTGGCAGAGTCTTTTTGCTTTTTCATAAGGCAGCTAAATACTAGCCTTTCCCTGAAAGAAGATGACTATAAATATAATGAATATATTATGTCCATAATATGCTGTGTGATTTGCCTTGTAATACAGTCTTAGTATTCAAAAAAATCTGTCTGCTTTTCAGACTTTATTTTCAAATTCTTATGGAATAGAAATAAGTATTTCTATGCTTATGTTTGCTTTTTTTTTCCCTGTTAATCTCTCTGCTGACCATTTTCTTGCAAGCTTTAAGCAACAGAGAATAGTGGATCTGAACATAAATCACTGAACTTTTTGATACTGAGTTTAAGTGAAGGCAAAAGATTGACTGTGTAATATCAGTTTTTCTTCCCTAGTGTAGACCATGAGGTTTTGGTGAGCTTCTCCAAATTATTTGCATTTTCCTGACTTAAAATAACAACAGCTTTTCAAATAATTTCTAAAGATAATGTTTCTGATGGTTCTCAAACTAATAGCATAGTACTGCTGAGTGTTGAAGTTGTCACAGCTTTTGTCTTGAAGTTGTGGGACAGCTACTTGGATTACAATATTGTTACATGTTTTCAAATCTGGCCCTGGTGTAGATCATAAAATCACAGAATGCCTTAAGTTAGAAGGGACCTTAAAGATCATCTAGTTCCAGCTCCTGTGCCCTGAATGCCAAAAGTATTTCTTTTGATGAATACAAGTAGCAAATCATATGGAAGTACTGATTACAGGCTTATCTGAATGCCTGGTGTATTTTTGAAACTAAGTGAAAGTACCTTACTTCTGATGATAAGAAGAAAAGAAATGAGATAGAACAGTTAAGGTAGTGTACTATTTTCAAGAAAACTCTAATTTAACTTAATTAAAAAAAAGAATATGTACTTAATGTGCTTAAATGGTGTAAAATGAGTTACTGTTTTTCTAATAGATATGTAGTATTTAACTCATGTTTGCTGAACCTGATTTGCACAGATACCTTGTCTGTGCTGGCAGTGCCAAGAAGCTGTATGTGGTCCTCTTAAGATGTCCAAGCCCAGCAGAGCATGGTTCCACTGTGGTTGAAGATGTCCATAGAGCAGAGTCAGCAGGCCCTGCAGGCAGGAAGTGAGAGATTTGGTACAGCCCAGGGAAGATGGATTGGTTGAGGGAGGAGTTTGGGGCCTTTGAGCAGAGGCTGTTTTGATTTTATCTGGTGGTAAGCTCTTATCAAGAAGAAACTTCTGAGTGCTTATGTGGTATTTGCTTATAAGCAGTGGTTCTATTGCCATTGACCATTACATCTTCTGGAAACCCCTGTGAGTGACAAATGTGTTAATATGTTCCTGTAATGCATTGACTAATGTGTTGAGTAATCTGATTTCAATTCCATTGAATGCAGTTTATGCAGTATCCTATAGGCCAAAAATGCTTAAATCTTTTTTCTCCTAAGCAGAGTTTGCTATGTTAGCAGCTTGCATCCAAATGTCACTAGGACCACATTGCATTCAGATGGAGGGAGCTGTTGACTTTTTAACCATATAACTTCAGGGAAACAAAGAATGCTTAGATATAGCACTGATAAAGACTTTTGTTACAGATGGAAGGCTTTACATAATTTGTAGTGGCTTCGATGAAACTGACATCTCTTCAGAGTACTTGCTTCATGGAGTAGGAAGTAAAAGTAATACATCAGAAATCCATCATAAATCTTCTTCCCTTTACCATGAGCATTAAGAATTAGGTGTTCAGGAAAATCATCATTATTTTATTGGCTTGAAAATCCGTAGCATTTTTTAACTGTTAACTCGTCACAAAAGTGCTTATTTTGACTGTAACTACAATGATGTGCTTTTCTTTTTCCCTAGGTGGCTGTTTTTTAATGTAGTAGTGTCATTAGCTGGCTGAAGACTAAACATGAGAATAGCAGGTAAGTGCACTCAGTAAAACCAGACTCTTGGCACTTATTGAACAAATGCTTTAGGTTGCACTAACAAATTGTGACAATAAGGTTTATAAATAAACTTAACTGCATTGTTGTTTTGTTTAACTGATGTTTAAGGAAACTCATTTTGGAATTTGAGATGGTCTAAGAGCAAGCAGCTAGTTAAAATGCTTCTGCAGTGACTGGTGAAAGCACCATGGCCTGGCATGCTTTGTCTATGAAGTGTCTAGGGTGATGAAGAAATAATAAGGAAATAGACAATTGATGTCTTATCTACCTCCTACCCCAACCAAAAGTGTTACATGCTATTATAATATAGTGTACAAAACTTACTGAATGGTTATTGGCAGTTTAAAAGTTTTAAAAGCCTTCATTTAGAGGTTAAGTTACTGTGGTACAGGGTCTGAGCTTGACAGAAGGTGTAGTGGTTGTAACAATCAGATCTTTGCCAATATAACACTATAATAAAATATTTTAGACATTTCCTTTCAGTAGAGTAGTAGCCTGTGTGGCAATTGAACAGTTTAGAGTTTCTGATGCAACTGTTGGCTCTTCTAGAAGCGAGTGATACCTTTTTTACAGAAGGGTTGCACATTAATTTTTTCAATGCATGGAATTGATCATGGTTTTTATCACTACCAAAGTTGTTAAGTATTAAGTTCAATGTATGTAACTGGCAGCCACGTGCTAAAGTAAAGCTGGTAAAGAACTGGTAAATGGTGCAATTTTTAGGAGATTGCTAAATCACCTAGGAAGTGACAGCAATTTCTATTTGGTAAGCAGGCTGATTCTGGTTCTAGTGCTAGAAGAATTTTGTTACCCCTCTCTTAAAGAGCACTAGCAGTTCAGTTGAAAAGATTCAAAGTGGGGGGATGGCTAGTGCTCAGTCTGAGTTCTCATTCATCACACCTACTATCTCATGAAACACCATGCTCTCCAAGTGCCACTTGCTAGGTGACACACTCCAAAGTCTGGTACCATCTTGTCTTTTTAAGCAGTGTTGCTTTGAAAACCTTTTTCCTGCTTCTTAACATATGTTCAGATCATCTGTTTTCTCTACTGCTTACATGGGGTTCACTTCCCTTCCAATGTGATAATCTCTGGAGTTACAGTGTAGTAATTCTTAGACGAAGTTTGCATCTATGTTTCTTACATAGTATATATGTGCTCACATACCTGAAAAGGGAAAGTGTGAGAGGAAGACCAAACTCCAAGCAAACAAAAAAGTTCTCTCACTCTTCATCTTTTCTTCTTCTGTACTCTTTTTTCCTTTAGCCGCTTGGAAGGATTGATTAACATCTCTCATCCCTCTGAAGGCTGAGTAATCTGTCTATTTTAAGATTTTCTGATCAGCCCATCCGTCACAGCAGCAGTGTGAGCTCAGCAGGAGCACAGAAGTTTGGGGTTCTTTTCTGAGGGATCATTTGGCTGGCCATCTGAGAAGCAGAAGCATGCTGTTAAGGGTTGCTTCTTCCAAGCAGCTTGACATCCTGGGGTCAGACAGGAAGGCAGGATGTTGATCTGATGCCTTCTCACCTAACTTCTGCTCTTAGTATTTTAGAGTAAGTGAAGAGTGGAGTATTCTGCAAAAATGTAATGAAAATTACGCTAAAAAAAATGGCATGGATCTCAGTAGTACCACATCCATGCAGATTTCCATTTCAGATATAAATTGCTGTGGTTGCATGCATCCAGCAGTTCTCCCAGCAGGTCATTTGACTGCTCAGGACTGGATAAAGTTAAACTGGTAAATCTTACAGTTACCCATGGCTTCAATATATTAAAAGGGGAGAGCTACTGTTTTTATTACTTTTCAAAGTAACTCCTTTGAGTCTTCAAACTCACTTTTTGATGAACAGTAAATAGATTCATTGAGAAGGAGGTGCTATTTTTATTTGGTTTTCTTTTTTGTCTTTTTTTTTTTTTATATAATGCTCTGACTGGACTGACCATAGCATCCAAGATACAGTATTTGAGCAGATCCCTAACTGCTGAGTCCTGGGCATGTATTAAAATAGAGGTAGCTCAACTGAAGGCAGACAATGAAGGGTGTTTGTGAGCAGAGAGGAAATGATTACACGTGGCTAAGAACAGGGAAGAGGGATTGGGGGTAAGTGGAGAATTTCCCCTTTGGACAGCAGCCAGTTAGACCAGCTCAGTTTATTTTGTTAAGCTGGATTTCCATGGAAAATTCTGTGGTTTGTGCTGACTGCTGAACTGAGTTGGTGTCAATTTAAGCATGAAACTGGAGAGAGCTGAGAACAGGATATATGTTTGGTTTTATAACTTGATGGATGTGCTCAGTTGTATCCTACATAATGTCTCTTTCTTGCGGATTTCTTCTGTTTAGCGAGTCCACAAATAATCATCCTGTTTCCGAGTTTCTCTTAATGTACTCTGATACACATTTCTAATGTCTTAATTTTGGTAATCTTAATGTTATAATTTTCAGATAATTGTTTTGAAACTTTTCTCTGTTTCTGTATAGGTGCTGCAAAGTTGGTAGTAGTCATAGCAATATTTTTATTGACGTTTTATGTCATATCTCAAGTGTTTGAAATAAAAATGGATGCAAACTTAGGACACATATTTGGTAAGTGATGACTGTTTTCTCCAGACATATATTAATATTTACTTGAGCTATAATCACAAATATCACATTGATTTTGCTTTTAACTTGCTTTAGGCTCTTAGCCTTAAGAATTAATGTGTACTTCTTATGTTGTAAAAATGTTTTATACATATATAAATATGTGATCACTCATGTCTCTTCAAGTCCCAAGGAAGTAATGAATAGTTGGGTTCATGTGCACCTGAGTTGCACAAGTGTTAGGTGAAAGGAATCCCATCCTGATGAAGATGTAGGAAGAGAATTTATTTCCTTTCAGTGTCCACACCTTCACAAGTCCCTGTAGGTTTTGTATCTCTATGGAACTTTGTATTTAATCAGAGAGTCATAAATGAAGGCAGTGCTTCTAAATGTGATCCCTCATCACTTTCATTATTCTACCATGTGAAGGTTAATGTTTTACATTGGAACATAATGTATTTGGTGCATCATTTCAACCAGCCTGTTTTTATGGGGGTACACAAAGATTTTAAATTTATAGGATATTTTATAGCAGATGGCACTTTAATAGTAAAATCTTGTAAAACTTTTTTCATTTTAGCTAGATCAGCGCTGGATGCAGCTGTACACCGTAAGTGTTCATGTGTTATTTTGCTAATAACAGACTATTTTAAATGTAATCAGAAAATAATTTTCCTTTTTTCATAATTTTCTGAATTTCTGATTAAGTTTGATTTTTGCCAACACTTTACTTGTAGTGTAGTCTGTGGCTTTTGATGACAGTGCCAGAGCAAGCAGCAGGGTGACAAGAAGCATAATGAGGAGGAACCTGGATTATATTAAGTTGGTTTGCAACTCTGGCTGTGATACAGTTTGCCTTTTCTCTTTCCCTTGAATTGCTTCAGAAAACTGACTGATACTTCTCTGTCAACCAATCTGGTGTTATCTCTAAAATTCTGTTTTATTCCCTTTTGAAAGCTACAAAGCCTCCAAGATACAAGTGTGGAATCTCTAAATCTTGTCCTGAAAAGCATTTCGCATTCAAAATGGCAAGTGGAGCAGCAAATGTAGTTGGCCCTAAAATTTGTGTAGAAGATAACGTGTAAGTATTTTTACCAGTTATGTTTTCCACACAAAATCAGTGGTTTAAATGGTTTCTAGTGGATTTCTTTTTCCAATGGTTTGACCACATGGAAAAAAACTAGATCACTTTAGAACTTAGTCTCTGAGGAAGCACATATGATACTCTGCAAGAAATTCAGTAATGTACCTTATTTTAATGCATACAAGATAACTTACACTTCATTTCAGTTTTACAGACTTAGGGATTAGACTTTGTCAAATCGGATGAAAACTAGCCTCATAATATGGAGCCTTTAACAGTGGTTCAATGACTGATTGTATTTTTAAGTAATAATCATTGATACTTCTGTAATTAAATGTTATCAGCTAAAACTGTGCTGTAAAATTGGTTTTTAAACTATCTTTTTCCATGATACTAATGTCAGAATATATTTTCCACTTTTCTTTAAATTATTACTGTAAAAAGGAAAAATAGTATTTTAATGATTCATAGTTATTTAATTGTACTGTTTGTAAATAAGTGAGAAAAAGAACTGCTTAAAACCTAGTTTGGTTTTAAGTCCTGTATTTCTAATGATTGTATTTTTATCACAGTATTATCAGCAATACTGCACTAGAGTATTTACCTGAATATCTTTCAGTAATCCCCACAATGGGAACATCAATATTTATTTTTAGACTCTTAGTTTCTCCCCTCTTAGGTTGTTCTGTTAATTTTCACCCAGCATGCACAGCTTTGTATGATGTAATCTATCTACTCTGTTTCATGTGTCTTGTATCCAAAAGGAGATATGATGGTAGCATTGTATAAGGAGGGGTTTAAAATATCAGTAATGCTTACAATCTTTTGCCTACCGTTTACATTTAAACTGCTTCAGTTTAGCTCTGTCTCAGCCTAAGCTATGCTAGTACATAGCCTGTGTACTTAGCTTCTTTAGTATGGTTCAGGTAGCATGTGCAGTAGTGAACACTAATGAATTATAGAGCACATGGCAGCTTCTCTGTGAATAGCATAACCCCATGGAATACAGTAAACAAGATCATTCATTTATAAGAGAAAAAGGTATTGGTTTACATTTTCCATCACTTTACACTCTAATATAACTTTGTAAGATTAGTCTTATGTGATCTTAAAGATAAGATTGTATTTTTAGCACTGACTGGCAATTAAGATGTAGAAAAGCTGAAATGGAATGTTTCCTTGACAACTAAAACAAGCGCAGGTTCTTTGCTTTGTGTTACTAGTGAAAAGGTGAGCACCGTCCAGTTGTACTGAGAAGCAGTACAGTGCTGGCCTCTCCAGCTGAGGGATGAGAAACTGATGAATAGGGTACAGTAAAGGGCTGTGATGATAATGAGGGGAGGCTAGAATATCTCCTTTATGAGAAAAGGCTGAGGGATTTGGGTTTTTTCAATCTGGAAAAAAAGAAGACCGAGGGGGCATCTTAATATGTACTTACTAATACTTAAAGGGTGCATGTCAGGAGTATGGGGTCAATATGAGGAGTAACTTCTTTACTTTGAGGGTGCCTGAGTACTGAAACAGGCTGCCCAGAGAGGTGGTGGAGATTCCATCTCTGGAGACATTGAAAACCTGTTTGGACACATTCCCGTGCAACCTGCTGTAGGTGAACCTGCTCTGACAGGAAGATTGGACTAGATGATCTCTAAAGATCCCTTCCAACCCATGTCATGATTCTGTGATTCAGATTTCAAACTGTTCTTCTGCAGGGCTGACTTTGCTGGAGCTTACTCATGTGCACAGGAGAAGACCTCCAGTGGAGCATCATAGTGTGGTCAGGGAACAATTGTCTTTAAAGAAAGCAGGAATGTGCAGCTGACATGCACAAACTAAAAGCTGACAGCTTCTGCTTTCCATTTTTATCACTGGGTCATTTTATGACCTTGGACATTGTTATCTAATCTCTCTATATTATATTTTTATTGGTGTTACAAAACCAGCTACCTTTTCATTCTGGTTTCTAGGAAGCTTAATATTTGTGAAAATTTAAGCTGATTCAATGATTAAAAGTAGTGGGAATGCAAGTGATTTTTTTTTTAACTTCAGAACTGTGTGGAGGTTTTGGGTTTGGGGGTTTACTTTTTTTTTTGCTTTAAAATGTCTTGCTTACTGGTTAACTAAGAAATGCTTGTTGTTCCTGTCCAAATAAAAATAAAATCCTCTGCTGGGTTTTTCATTGAGGAAAGTGATTAAAACAAAGTAGTTCCTGTCAGGAAACCCTCTGTTCTTTTATAGTGCACACCTTAGTGGACTGCTGTTAGAGTTGCAAGTCTCATTTGTCTTGGCAGAAAACCTTCTGAATTCCTTTTAAGTATGATTTGTAGTATGTAAATAAATGTCCCCCAGAAAAATATTGATTTTATATTATCACATGCTTTGCTTCTAAGACATTTGATTTCTCTTCCAAAAGCTGCCATAACTTGTTGATTATGAGTCGTTGGAAGCATTCTAAAAATGATGGACGACTGCCCTCCTGTGAGAAAACTGTCACATTGCAGCCTATAGTGTGTGACTTGATGCACAAGCCATCTCCACTGTGTAAAGTAGCAACTCAGAGATCAGAAATAACTTATTTCCTTTTTGGTAGCTCTATTTTTTAGTGATGCTTAGTTTTAGTTTTAATCAGAATTTTTGGCAGATAGTAGAACTTACAGGACTGACAGGAGAATGTAGACTTGCTTGTCTCTGATTATTAGTTCTTTAAAACAGAAGTCACTGTGCCAGGAGTTAGCATTAACTGCTAGTCTTTCATGGTTTCTGTAAACTAGCTAATTCTGAATGTGATCTTGATAGTTGTCTACTAAATCTGAAATTTCTTTAAATTTTAGCTTCTGTCTTCATCTTGGGTGCAAAAAATAGCATCACAGAGGAAGATTTTTTTTTGTTGTTGAACTTCTGTGTTAGACCATTTCTTGTTTCCAACCTATCACTAGTTACCTTGAGAAGGCTACTGTTGCAGATATGTGTGTGGTTGTGGTCCTTCCATGGTATTGCATAGAATTAGACATTCATACATGACATCAAAATCGTATGATTGCAGAAAAAATGTACAAAAAGTTTCAGACATAACAGATTTTACACATCTGCAGCCCATTCCTAGAGCAACTTAGGGAGGTTAAAGAAATCCTAATCAAGTTTTTTTAAAGCAGCTGTTAGAGTGTGTTGGTAATTAATTCTATATCTTCAACTGTATGCTTTATACTGAGGTGATTTCATCAATCCCAGCTGAAGGCTTCTTCATTATTTTAATTTATGTAATTGTTTCAGCCCTTCTATTGCTCTTTGT
Organism: Turnix velox; assembly: GCA_013400935.1. Classification (NCBI taxonomy): domain Eukaryota; kingdom Metazoa; phylum Chordata; class Aves; order Charadriiformes; family Turnicidae; genus Turnix; species Turnix velox. Next base: position 149,995 of record VZTY01031377.1, read on the forward strand.
GTACTTCATCTCTTTTACTCCCAGTTTTGAAATGTTAAAGTGGGATGCTTGGTTCCTGGAGGTGGAACAGAGATCTTTGTTGAGTACCTGTGAAAATGGACAAGAAGGTCTAGAATCTTCTTACTGGACTGGTAGACTCAGCATGGCCCAAGACAGGACAGCATTCTACCTAGTTGTCATCCAGTAGCTCTTCTTTACAGCTCTGGAGGGCTTCCATTTCACAGTGTATCTCTTCTTCCTTGCTCCTTTGCCACTCTGAGTTTGGCCAAGTAATTGCTGTCATGGATTGTGGTGGTTTTGTTGGGATGTGTTGCTGTACTCCAACATTATATTAAACTTTTAAGTAAAGTCCCATCAGAGTATTAAGTATTTTTCTTGGTTTTAGCTGTCCTCTTATAGGTACAAGTAGCTAACTGCTTTGATTTCCTTAAGTTTCTTAATGTGGTGGTGCAATATTAATTTTTAATACCTCTATTCAGTTAACATTTAAACTCATTAATGCATTTTTGTTCCTCGTGTACTTAAGGAAAAAAAAGCTTTAAACGTTAGTGACAAGACTGTGCTAAAACCTTTATATTATTATTTGTTTCAGGCTCTTTAATTGTAAGGAATCTTCTTAAGTATTTTAATAACACTTTTTTTTTTGTGACACTTTAAATATAAATGCATACTTTGAAACCAAGATGATTGAGTGATCAAATGAAATGGATACAACTGTGAATATTTGATCTATTGTTCTCAGTTCAGTGGTACTAAGAGCACACAGATTAATTCCAGGGGATTTTTTTTTTTTTTTTCAACTAAAGACTTGTGAACATGTGGTCTTTTATGTATCTCTTAATGAGATTAATCCTACTTTTAAGAATCAGAAATATTTCACATCAGAAAATTGGCATATTAAAAATAAAATTGCTTCTTTTGTTTCAGTTTAATGAGTGGAGTTAAAAATAATGTTGGCAGAGGAATAAATGTGGCCTTGGTCAATGGTAAGTGGCTTTTTAAGTGAGTAGGTTGTTAGATTGTTTCCTTTTGAAATTGTTTCTGAAATTTAAGGTGACATAATAAGGAGCAGTAAAAATGAAAGCCAGGGAGAAAAGGAGCATTCGTCACATTTCTACTGAGACAACGTTAAATCTTGGAACTTGCACATTTTTGTTATAAACTAGAAAAACTCAGTGTGTTTTTGTTTCTAAAAATGTATAGTAAAAACATTCTCTGCAGAGTAATACATCAGATAAATTCCTAATACATACATAGAATGGAAGGAGGCATGAGATGCATGCTACCTCTTGACTTTGTGTTGCCATCACTAATATAACTTTGTAAATTCTTCTGTTCTCTCTTGAGTGAAGCTTACTAAACAGTTCTGTTACCACATGGAAAGTGGTGTTACTTCCTGGCTTGAAATCGGTAGATAGAAATCAGTGCATATCTATACACATTGTCCCTGAATGCATCATGTTACGTAATTGTGTTCAAGATTCTTAACTTTCATTAAAACCAAAGAAAATTACCTGTGTGTCACCTTGATCACCTTGAAAGCTACACTGAATGTCAGGACTGGCAGACTTGTCCTTAAGGTGTAGGATACAATTCCTTATATCACTGAGACAGCACCTAGTCATTTTATGTAATATAGATTAATTTTATTTTTGGATTGTACTCAGGTTTACATCATCTAAAGCATGACTTCAGCAATATTTGCCTAACTCTATTTTGCACTCCTGGCTTGTCTTAATCTGTTCAAAACCAAAATATCTATCTTGTATTATAGATTTTTCTCCCTGTTTTTCAAACTTGAAATGTATGTATTACATGTATGTATATGTGTATTAAAAAGAAAACTCTTACACTCTATCAAATACTGTCTTTGTAGAGCATAGTTGGGGAGGAAGGTGCTATTGAGATTACTTTATTGGTCACTTTCTTCTAATTGTTGTGGATAGTTAAATCATCTAAGAATTTCCAGTCTATAGTGAAACATAGCAGTGTCATATTAGTCTTCCTTAACTTTACATATGTCAACTTAAGAACAACCTATAGCTGTACTATCAATTTTTTAAAAAGAAATTTTAAAGAAAGGCACATATATTAAGTGAGTTATCTATATTGATTTTAGAGGCTGTGGTCTTTTTGTTTTATATCCACTTGAAGCAAAATCCCAGATTTCCATATCTCTTTATTTTTGTCTTTTTTATGCACCTGTTCACGAACTATCTCATTTAAGGGAGCAATCTGCATAAAAGACAAGAGTCTCCATAGTAGTTGTTTTATACGACATCTTCTCTAGCACATTCTCTAAAGAGTTATTGAAAGGAGATGGACATGTTGTCTGTAAAATAATTTTGGTTACATTTGATGATGCCAAATACTTCTTTTTGTCCAGGTAAAACGGGAGAACCAATAGACACTAAATTCTTTGACATGTGGGGAGGAGGTAAGGAAAGCTGCTGTAGCTGGTTAGAGGGAAATGACTGAAACCTCATTTTCTCCTTCCTTACCCTCTTTCTCCAGGCTACATTTTCTGTGGTGTTTTAATGTGATGGTTACAGGAGTGGTTTACCTCTGCTTTTGTCATTGTAAGGGGCGCACAAGCTTAGCGAAACAAAAATAATTGAGGTGGGTGGGAATGGTTAATCAAACACACTTGTTCTCCTGAGTAGTTCCCACTAGTGGTTATGTCTTCACACAACTCCTTCTATAAAATCAGAGATTTGCCTCTGATGCATTTTAACTTAATTTCATTTTGCATCTTTTTATAAATTTTTAAGTTTGTTTACAAATATTCTTAAAAAGAATGGCTGTGCGTGATGGAATTGCAGAGGGTTTAAATGTGGAGGGGTTGCTTTGTATTAAACAGTTCATGTTTTCTCTCTTTTCAGATGTGGCACCGTTTATTGAATTTCTGAAGTCCATCCAGGATGGAACAATAGTGTTAATGGGAACATATGATGATGGTGCAACCAAGTATGTAATTGATTTATGGTGCCAATATTGCTTAAGTTTTTAAAATGCTGGTTTATACTGAAAAGAAATGCATTCTTTATCACACAATTACTTCTGGCATATTTTTCTGTGCTTTCATCATTCCAAGTTTATTAGTTTTATATTGTTGATGTGATTTGGGGAGAAGGATCAAATAAGAACTAACCAGATGTAATGAATTATCTATGTTTTTACATAAAGGATTGTTAGGTGTTTCCTTTTGTGATCAAAACACAAAGAAACAATAAATTGAGATACTAAATAGACTTTTTAGGAGAAATGTCCCAGATGTTTGAAAAATTGAAAAATCTAGGTATTAAGAGTTGACTAACTCGCAATTGATGTGTCAGTACATATAGTTTGTTTTTTTGCTCCTCTAAAGACCAGATGTTAATACAAGAAGAAGACAATATAGGGCATGTGGTCATTCTAACAAACTGCTTATGCATAGCTATGTCTGGCATTGTACTTACTTGAAATGAAACAAATTTGACTTTTGCCAAAGCTGAATCTTCTGTCCTTCTCTTCACTTTTACTTTTCTTTGTGCTTCAATCCTTTCATTTTTGATGTGTTAAACAATAAATAGTTTGCTTCCATAATCATGTCACAGCTAATGTTTTTGAAAGCTTGTATGTAGATATGGTATCAGCAAAGCAAGAAAATGAACTTGGCCCATTGATGCTGACAGCCAGGATTTACTGCTAATTAGTGGTATTAGATAATAAATCAAAACCTTTCCATTGATGTTGATGGTTATCATAAATGATAGCTCTTGAAACTAATTAGAATTGTGAAGAACCAATGTTTCCAAAAGATAAAATCTTTTTATTGTGATTATATTGTTACATAGAGGCTACCCTAATGTTCTAGAATCTTGGAGCATGGGTTGTGCAGTTAACCTCAAATATAATTAATCAGTTTCATAATTTTGCCTAAAGTGCGTCATACACCTATATCTCAGTAAATGGTAATAATCAGAAGTTGTGTGTGTTGTTTAGTAATTGGGCAAATACAGTAGCTGAAAGAAAGAAATTAAGATCTGTTATTTGGAGTTCTTGGAATGATTACTTATCCTACAGAATTGTTCTCCTTCCTTCACCAAAATTATCCTGCTTGGACCTATGGGCACTGAACTCTCCTGTGGGGCAGAATTCTGAATTGGACTCAAGTTGGCAAGAACTTCTTTTGTATATTTAGTCATATATTAGGTCGCTCTTCTAATTTAAAATATCTCCTACTTTATCTAGACTTCAGCTTGTGCCAGCATACAGTGTTTACTTTAAAGGTTAACTTTTTTTAGTGACCAGGAAAATTGTTAACAGAGCTTGAGATGTATGTATAAATTCTCAGAGGAGAGGGTTCTTGGCTTTTGTTGGTACTGATAGGTTTGTGTGCTGGTTCCTTGAGATTATAACATTAAAAAGCAGGATTCATTATATCAGGTGATTTCAGAACTAGCCTTATCTGATTTTGAAAGAGAGATCTTGGCCAATATTGACTGACTTAAACTGTATTTAATCAGATTAAAGCTGAATGGTCCATTGAATAATGAATGCTCTAAAGACACATATTTTATTCATATACTGAACTCGTCTGTTTTGTTTAAGGCTTAATGAGGAAGCACGGAAACTGATTGCTGATTTGGGAAGCACATCTATTACCAACCTTGGCTTTAGAGACAACTGGGTCTTCTGTGGTGGGAAAGGAATTAAGACCAAAAGTCCATTTGAACAGGTCTGTGTTCTAGACTTACTGGAATCGAACAGTTTGCACTGATAAAGATGTGGCATTATAAATGCCATGCATTTGTTCAAGATGAGTATCTATTGCTGTAGTGGCACACCGTGTTTTTTTCATATGTGTTCTTGACTAGCCTCCTCCTTCAAAAGTGTACAAAAAGGATTCTTTGGTGATTTTGGAAAGGGTCCAGAGGAGGGCCACAAAGATGATCAGGGGGCTGGAGCACCTCCCCTGTGAGGACAGGCTGAGGGAGTTAGGCTTGTTCAGCCTGGAGAAGAGAAGGCTGCAGGGTGACCTCATTGCAGCCTTTCAATACCTGAAGGGAACCTACACCCAGGAAGGGAGTAAACTCTTTGAAAGGGCTGACAATAGCAGGACTAGGGGAAATGGATCCAAGTTGAAGGAAGGAAGATTTAGGTTGGATGTTAGGGGGAAGTTCTTTACTAGGAGAGTGGTTAGGTCCTGGAACAGGCTGCCGAGGGAGGTTGTGGATGCCCCGTCCTTGGAGGTGTTCAAGGCCAGGTTGGATGGGGCCCTGGGCAACCTGATCTAGTAAATGTGTTTGTTTGGTGGCCCTGCTAGGCAGGAGGGTTGGAACTACATGATCCTTGAGGTCCCTTCCAACCTGGGTCATTCTGTGAATCTGTGATTCACAGATAAATTAAAAAACATCTTATATGAGTTAGATCTTAGTATCCCAATATCTAGATCATTTATTAGTAAATGAAACTGAAGGATTCAAAACTTATGTTTGTCTTTCAGATACACTAATAGTGGTAGACTTCCAACAAATAAGTGGTAGTTAAGGTACTGGTGTTTCCAGCTCTTCACTTAGCTCTTATGTCAATTGTCAATAAAATGTTGCTGCCATAGCATAATTAGTGAAATAGAATGTGTTCCCTTACTTTACAATGCAATCTATGTCATTGTTACCTTTAATTATTGGTGAAGGTAGCTGCTTTGTACAAGAAGAATAAGGAAGGTGTGTTCTCTATTGCCAGGTTTGTAAGGAAGTAGGAACTAATGCAGGAGGAGCAGCAAATTTTAGAGGCAGTAATGCCTTACCTGACTGCAGATGATTGCTTGATGGAAAAACAAACTCCTAATTTACAAAAGAAGCAAGCATTGAACATTAAATCAAGTTCTTTAAAATCCAACTATTGATTTTCAGTGGACTGTAAATTTACAGTGCTTTTTTTTCAAGTAATTTATGTTTTAATGCTGATGGTCTTTTTCTTGCTTATCTTTCTTCCTAAATAAGTGTCCATAATACAATTTAAAAATGTTTTACCACTATGACTTCGCTGTTTTAGTGTGCACTTGTTCAAGGAAGTTACATTTAGTGGTGAATACTGAGATATTTTTAGATTTGAAATAAAGCACAAGAGGCTAATAGTGATGTCTTCTCTTTGTCTGTGGCCCAACAATAAGTAGATGTGTTTAAAGCTATGTGTTAAAGCAAAAGGATAAATTATTTCATGTTAATGGTTGATTGATGTTTTCTGTTTGTAGCATATAAAGAACAACAAGGACACAAACAAGTATGAAGGCTGGCCAGAAGTTGTTGAGATGGAAGGCTGTATCCCTCAGAAGCAAGACTAAATGACAAGGAAAGGAAAAAGAATGTGGAAGAACATGCACTTTCTGCTATTATTAGGGAGAGAGCTATGAAGGAGACTGTACTGTAAATAGTATTTTTAAAGCATGCAGCCATCTTGTCGGTGTGTGCATGAGCACTGACATTTTGAATATTTGGATTATTTATTGCTAACACGCATATAAGAAGTTCTTTTTGTAAATACGTCCAAAACAAAAGAAACATCAAATCATTTCTATGCAGGTTTCTTAAAAGCACAGTATTTAGTTTGCCTGTGGTAAATGATTCCTGGTAGATCAACTGGCTAATAAATTGCATATGCAGGTAATAAACAGATCCTGACAAATGTTGTACTGTCCTCCTAACAGCGTAATGTTGCTGTGAGTATGTAACCTTTGTGGAATATTGTAGATTTTAGTGATAAGTTAATAAAGAGCTTTAATTTTTTTTTATCTTCTGCCTTTTTTAATGGCAGCATCACTTTTTATTAAAGCTGTTTGGTTATTCTAATACCAAGTGCTCCTGAAATTTATTTTGTAGTCCCCCACTAAAACAAAATAATTCTTGTACTTCAGCTTAATCAGTGATTCCACCTATGGCTGTAGTGAGCTGTGTAGTGGTCTCATAATAAATGTGCATAGTGTAATAGCTTCCTTTTTACTTATAACATCAGGATAAGTTTTCCTTCATGAAGAGCCTGTCAGAAAGCAGTCTTGCCTTCTTGTGAGAGTTGTTTCAGGGTACAAATTTGTGTGCACCACCTCTTCTATATCTCATGGGAGCTGAAGCCTTTTGTTCTTGCAGTGAGCCATTAGAGAACATTCTATCCTGGGTTATGCATCGTGTGATATTTAAACTTAACTGACAATGTTTTTCCTTTTTTTTTTTTTAATGGAAGAAAGTGGATCAATTTAGGATGGCTTCAGACTCTATCTTCTATCACAGTTGTGAGAAAACAAGATTTTCTTTGGTTTCTTTTAAGTAGGGCCAGCTTGAACTTTTGCTGAAACTTAGCGTGGTATAACTGATGGTGTTGGTATTCACGAAATAGGGGCTAACACAGAACTGTGTGTAATCTCTTGGGGCTTTGTGTCATGAGTTCTGTTATAATGAAAAACTTCTAGGTAGAACCATGGAACACAGTAGAATTTTCAGGAACCCACAGTAGAAATTGACCACAGTGGTACTCAAAATACTATTATTGTTGATTCTGTGGACTAAAAACTTCCAGCAATATTGGGATTTGCATTGTAAGTTAAATAAATAACCTGTGATGCCAGAGTAAGTCTGGATTCTGTATATTTAGCTGGCTTGTTAAATAATGTGGTTTTCCCTCAAGTTTAATGTAGAACAGCAATAAATGCACCTTATGCATCGAATTTGCTCTTGTTAAATCCTTCAGATTTTCTTGTGTAGGAGGGCATACTATTTTTCCATCAAAGTAAATCCTTCCTTTCTTTACCAATTGAAAAATAACTTCTCTTTCATAATGTTAGGCTGTTATGGAGAACTAATTATGTAAGTCCTGGAGTTCTCACATAAACACAGTTTTGTTGGTGTGCATTGGTTGTGATATTCAGAGTAATTTTGAAGTTGTTTCTTTTCAGGGGCTTAGCGTTTATAGTTTCTCTGGACTACTCTTACCTTCATTCCATTGGCATTCAAATGACAATATCTCACTTTTCATCAAATTAAAAAGCATAATATAATTTCCTGTATTAAATGGAGAGGAAGTGAGATTAAAGGTACATTTCTTTTAGACCTCGTTTAGACCTTGTGCTTTATAAATTTGTGCTCTTCTTGGCAATAAACATGAATGTTTTAACTCTTAAAGCTGCACCTGCCACAAACCTTTTAAACAATGGATTTTAAAGCAATAAAATGATAAGTTTTTATAACTTCAGTATTTTGATCCTAATGATTTTGATCTTATTCTCTAACTTGTGTCCTTGCAGCTGTGATGATTTAATAAGATTGTCTTCAAGTATAATAAAACTTGGACTAGAGTGGTCATGCAAATGGAGTCTTCTTGCTCCTGTCCATCACTGATGTGTTGTCTTAACACAAGATCTAGTTGTGCCTTCTCTTCTGCCTTGTGTGATCTGCTTACAATATCACTCTGCCTGAGATCAGCTTTCTAATTCTTACTCTTAAGAAGGTTTTTCTGGTAGTTTGTGTTTCATTTGAGTTACCAAGCACGAAGTTGACTTTTCTGGCCTCCCTGATCTCTCCCACACTGGTGGGTGGAAGCAGTATGCTGCAAAGGTGAAGATATTTTTTGCAGGTAGCAGAAGCTGCTCTGTGTGACAGAGATCAAGGATGCATATTTTCCTCCAGCATTTGCAGCTTCTTGCAGACTTAAGAGTGGAACAGTGAGGGAAGGACAGAGAAAGATTGTGGAGTATGTCTACCTCAGATGCAGCTATGAGAAGAGGAGGAGCAGGACTCTAGAAGTTTGTAACTCTGTTGTCATCAAGGAGCACCCAGCTGGGATTCAAACTACCTGAACACATCATGGTTTTCAGTTGCTGCACTGGTGTTGCCTTTCATGGATTACAGCAGTTGTAGGACAAGCAGAAAGGGATCTCCTTGTCCTACCAATTGCATCTTCCCTGCTCTCTTTCATGAGCAAACTTACCCCCTTTACTGCCCCCCAGAAATAGCAGAGACTTTTACAGCTTTAGTTTCCCAAGTGCTACTTGAGAAACGACTTCCTTTACCTAAGCAAGTTTTGCTTTCCAGATGTTTCATGGGAGCACTTGATTCCCTCTAACACTGATGGTACCGCTAAATGCTTGATGTGTGTGTAAGTGTATCCTAAACTCTGGATTTTCTAAAACTTGACTGTTTTTAAAAAATGAGCATATTAATAAAGTAGAGACCAGTGGATACCTTCAGGAGGGGAAATAAAGTAATAACCATAGGCATTGACTTTCTTGCGTAGGGTATTAAGGGTTGTAGTCCCCCCCCTAAAGTTACCTCTGTCATGGCTAAGGAGGATACAAAGCACAAGGGACTTCTTGATTAAGTCTTCAATTCTATGTAAGGCCAGACTAAGACCACAGACTAGGCTTAGGCCTGCCTAAGAAAATGGGAAAAGAAACCTGGAAGGTTGAAGGGGAATTTTGAGGCTGAAGCAGGAAAGTGAAAGAGCAGCTCTTAGACCCCTTAGGTGACACCATAAAATGTCTGTTGCTCTTGATGCTGTTCTTGCAATAGAAGAGACTCATATTTCTTGTAGGGCACAGAGACCTGATCTGAGCCACCTCCTACTTCCTTCCTGAAGTTGAAAATATTAAGAATTCTAAGAAGGAAAATGCTCTACTTGAGAACTTTGTTACATTTCTAATTATTTTTATACTAACTTCAGCATGCTGTAGTTCTTCCTTGCTACTCCTGCAGTCAGCACTATAGACAAGACCCAGCATATCCTTCATAGGCTCAAGTGTAAACAGGTTCCTCTGTTTAACTATCCATCTAGTTTTGTTACCTCATGTATCATGCAGATCTTCTTTGCTGAAAAGTAATGGTTACTTCTTTGAAAGTTAAAACTTAATGACTCTCCTTGTAGATGTCCTTCATGTTCTTCCCAGCCTTCCATTTTCTTTTCTATGATATGCAACCCAGTTCCTTTAACCTTTCATTTATCCTTTTAGAATCACTGCAAACTACAAATCTGTAATTTCCCATTCTCTCAAAAAGGCCTATTCCTTTCTTAGGATGTTGTCCACAGTAGGATAAAACTACAACCTCACCAATGTGAGAAAAGGCTGAGGAGGAATCATGTCTGCTCTTTGAGCTTGATGGATGGCAGTGGAAGAGTGTGCTGTCTTCTGTGGAATGTATTCCACAATTTTTTCCTACCAAATGCTGCAGCAGTTCTCTCTGACTAATCATCTTCCTCAGCCTTGAGCATTCAGCATTGTTCTTATCAGTACAGCTTCATCTTCTCAGATCTTGGCAGTTGCATCATCCTTCCCATTAGAAAACTTGGTGGAAATTTTTTTGATTTATGGATTTTATATCTTCTCTCTTATAGATGCCTTGAAAGCATCTAACATGCAATGTGGAAAACTGCACCTTGTGTTAAGTTTTGTAGAGAATTTGTACTTAACATCATGTGTTTGCTTACCTCTGAAGTATGTAGAAATTAAAACTTAAGAGCTTACATATGAGGAGAGGCAGGGATCAATATACAGTACTGTAGTAGTCCAGCTATGTTGTCTTCTGTGTAAAATACACAAAAGCTTCTGCATCCTCTACGGGATATTTCTGATCCAGACAGAAATTTCTGAGGCAGCACAAAGTAGTTGGCTATTTCTGTTCCTTTTGCTGGTCTTCTGCTACAATGGCAGAGTTTTTGAGGGGTTTCTTAGCATTGCAATTAGGGGACAATCAGAAAATGGGAAAAAAACCCACTGAGCCCAACTAATATTTGTAGATTGTTTAAGTGATCAAAATATATTATGCCAAATACGATCACAGCAGAAAGTACAATATTGGTCTGTCTTGCCTTAGTGCTGCTGTTCAGTCCTGAGTGACCAGAAGAAAGGAGAGCTTTTTAGAGAGGGTAATTGCAGTTGTACTGCCAGAAAATGGTTGGTCAATGGAAAATCTGCCCACCCTGAAGCATCAACCCTTCTTAATGTACATGGCTTGCTTATTTTCCGGAGAAGGGTTCTATGGTAGCACATTGTTAGGGAACACTCAACTTCTACAGGAGATGGGTGTAGCATTGCATAATTCCAGAAGTTTTTGTTCTACCAGTACCTCTTGCATAGAAATTACTAAAATGGATTTTTTTCACTAGTTATTTTCTTTGCAGAACTCCTGTCATATACTCACCATTTGTACTGTGCGTTTTGGTTTTGTTGGTTTGTTTTTTGTTAAAAACCTGCAGATTTCAATACTCACCAAGTGTGAAACCATGCTTGGACAGTATTCTGATGTTGGCAGTATAATTGGCTCAAGGATTTGCTACTCTTGGTCACCTCCTTCAGTTCTTACTTCTATGCCCTTCCTCCAGTTTGCTGCTCCTAACTGAGCCAAATCAATCTTTTGTGGAGTGTTTCTGTGAGCTGTCTCATTAAACTAATCAATAGGCTAGAGTCAGAGAGCCTGAGCTCAGCCAACCTGGCAGACATGGCCAACCTGCCATGAAACTACATCTGAAAGCTCCAAAATCAGGTAACTTTGGGTTTTGCTCCTATTGACATGATCAGCAATGACCAGCCAAAGTGGGTTTTTTAGAACTTAAATAGCACATCTTAAAACCTGAATTGAATACCATCTTGCTGTTGTGTTCCTTTGCACGTTGATTCTCTGAATGATATATAGCTCCACTAAAAACTCTGTATGTTTAACTTCAAGTTATTATTTATCACATAGAGAGACACAACACAGTGTCAAATTAACTTCCTAGATTGTGGGGCAGATTGGTCCATGCAGAAGAATGGGACATTGTTTCAGTTGTCAGCTGGTTTTTGTGCTGCCAACACAAGGTACAATGTTCCTTTCAGCACTGAGAGTAAATAATCATCCACCTAAATAATTCCAGTCTGCTGTTAAGTCTCACTATAGGGTTAAAGTTTTTCTCTAGAATAAGCAGAAATACTTGTGAAATGTGTTTTGGGCAAAAATTACTCCAGAAGTCTTATCCAATCTGAATTTTCAAGGTTTTAATGTGTTTAAGGCATCCTGAAACACACATAACTTGATATTTAAAAGAACAAAAAAAAAAATCAAAAAAAGGACAAAAAAAACCCCAAAAGCCCCCAAAACATAAAAAAAGATGGTAAACTGTTGAATCTTGTAGTATTAACAAGGAAAATNAAACAACACAAAACTTGATATTTAAAAAAACAAAAAAAAAAATCAAAAAAAGGACAAAAAAAACCCCAAAAGCCCCCAAAACATAAAAAAAGATGGTAAACTGTTGAATCTTGTAGTATTAACAAGGAAAATGTATACCTCATCTGAAATTACACTGCATAGTCAGAAACAGAACAAGAAAAATTAAATGGCCGGATCCTGAAATTGACTCTGATCTTTTAGCCTATGACAAACCCTGCTCCTGCTCATAGGCTCATATTCAGCAGATTTTATAAGATCTATGCTCCTACCTTGTAATCAGTCTCTCTGTCTTTCTCCAGTTCAGTTAGTGCATCGAAACTTCTCAAGTGAGTCTGCCTTCACTCTCCCAGACACTTTGTCATGCCTCTTCAGTGTGTAGAAGTGATAGCTCCCCTCCACCAAAGGCCATCATTCACTAACAGCCAGCTCTGGGAGCCAAATTCCAGCCTTGGCCAGCAGGATCACCAGTGAGTGTTATCTTCTGACTGTGAAATGTGGTCTACCCGTCCTATCTGACAGCAGACTTCCAGACCTGCAGAGTTGACATGGTGGCCAGAGAGGATTAATTCCCATTTCATTCTCTGCTGAGTAAACCATTATTTACCTGTAGAACTGCACGGATGAAAGTTCAGGGTAACAGCAGACTCTGGGACAGGCATAGGTATTTTATCAATAATTACCTGCATAATTAAGATATACATAACAGGGCGAGTTCCCTTCTGGATGAGATTCTCACTTGCGTAGACGGGAAAAAGCACATTCATCTTCCAGAAATACAGTCCACAGGAGGCCATGTTTAGCAAATGACATTTTGGCCAAGTGATTCTTTTGATATTTGCCTATTCTTGAAAAATTGTACTGGATGCTGTAGGCAAACTTGCCCAGGAGCCACAACTTAGATGGTTACTGTACATTGCCACCTGGAAAACCACAGCTTTCAAAGTATGTGGGCTGAGAAATAAATGCAGTGGCCAAGCAATCAAAGCATTAGGTTGATGACCAAGAGACTTGCTTATTTACTTATTTATTACACCCAGGTCTGACACTGCTTTTGCTTTGAACAAGTAATTTCTCCCAGTTTCCCACTTACAGTCATCGTAATACTACTACAACCTTCCTTAGTGAAGCCATCTTCTTAACTAGGTGGTGTTAGCCATTGTCTGCCCATGGTGATTCACCCACAATAAAAATTGTGTGTAAAATCCTAAAAAAAGTGCTCTTGCAAATCCTTGTATGAAATGAAAAATAAAGACAGGACACTGCATTCACCACTTCTACTGCTACTGGATCTAAGCACGCCAGATCTAGATGATCTGGCAAGACAGAAGAGAAAGGCTTCACAATTAGTAGTTTTGGCAGATTATCTGGAACAAATAAAACCCCTGAAGTCCACTCTTCTCTCATGTTTCCTGATATTCCACCCTGCTTAAGACCTACCATAAACCAGAGGGCTCAGACAAACAGTGCTTCATTTTAAGTCTAACACAGTGGGATGACATTTTTATATGCTTTAGTAATTTTTAGACAGCAGAATGAGTTGGGATGGATTCAGTGCTTCTTATGACCTAGCCATGTCTGTTTTGATTTATGACAATGTATCACTCTAAAATCAAATTTGCCATTCTGTGAAACCTCATCCTTCAATGAAATCAAACATCTCAGCTTAGAAACTCCAGCCTAAGAGGATGTCCCTTTAACACCATTTCCTCTAATGACCAATGCTAATTGTTGCTTTTTACTTTACACATAGATTTTACATACTTGTCATTTCACTGAAAAGTGCTGCCCAGCTCTGACACATTTTGACAGCAATGGAGGTGATCTTCATTTACTACCCATCCTTTGACAAGGGATCCCCCACAGGCAAGGATAGGAAAGAGTTCTCCAGCTGTTGATGCCTACATGGGCTACCATGAGGACAGACTGACCAGCTGTATGCCTGCAATAACTCTTCTAGAGATGTCAGACCTTCAGTCAGTGACCAAATTTTGCACTTAAAATATGCTGCCAGTGTGCACCCATGTCTGTTTTCAAAACAATGTGCATCTTTTTCATTTGCAGAAGAGGTCACAATCATCCTTTCTTCAGAAAGTAAGTTGTAGCATTTTGCATAGGTTTGCTACTTTTCACAAACAGCTGCCCCACATATAAAAGAGCTGGGAGAGGGAACAGGACTGAGATAAGACCTTCCCTCACACAGACTGTGAATTTCATTCCCGTTTGGTTTTTTAATCTTGCTTGCTCAGATAAGCACACACAGAGCCACTTTCAAACAGAAAAAAAATGCTTTATTGCAAATCTATACAAGAGTATTATAGGGCTCTGTTTTCAAACTCAATAACCTTAATTCTCCAGTCCCAACACTAGGGAAAAAAACCAAACCCACCCTATTAGACTGAGTGAATTAAATTCATTGCAGTGTCATATGCCCACAGAAGCAGCTGGACCACATATGTTGTACTCAGGCTTCTCTTTGAAAGCAGAGGCATACTGTCTCACAGATGGCTCTCCCTCTCACCCAAAGAGAGCTTTCCCTTTTCAAAATGCAAAGGCAGTTTTGTGGAATAAATCCTGCAATAGATGTCAGGTAACCTCTTTAGCCTTGGCGCTACTACAAAACAGTGTCAACATCCTGTTCCCATCCAGGATGGCTTTTATAGATGATGCTTATCCAAAGCTAGTTTTATAACTTGTATGAATTACAAAGGAGCTTAACTTAAAAAACAATTTTGAACATGATTGGTAGAGAGGGGCTGAGGCTCCAGTCTCCCCAGTGCACTCAGCTTTGTTCCTGCTTCCCCTTCCAAGCCTCTGATCCTGATGCAGTAGGAAAGCAAGGAACAGCCCCTCAGACTGCATACACTTGCTCTTCCCTCATCACAGAATGATGCCACCTCCCATAAAATACCTTTCTGTAACTTCTCAGAGCCAAGATGGTTCCTTCTGCTGCCAGCAAAATTTCCATCCTGTTTCCTTGTTGGCTCAGCCAGTCCCACTCATAAACCACGTGTTTCTACTTGCTTTTGCTACCTTTTGTCACTCTTTGAAAAAGGTAAAGTCTTTATCCCCCATAAACCAGAAATATCTTTTTTTTTGCAACATTTTAAAATAGATACCCTGCTGGAATTAGATGACCTTTCAATAATACCACAACCTCCCAACCTGGCTGGTCAAGCAGGCAAAAGATCCCATGGGACTGCTCCATGTTTCTGTGCAACACTGATGTGAGTGCCCTTCCTCTTCAAACCCATAGAAACAACCCACTGAAATTTCTCCTCTGGGCAAATCCAACCTTAGACACAGGAGTCCAGGACCATTTTCTCTCTAGTTCCTACATTGCCAGAAGTTAAGGTATACAGAGAAGTGTACTGAACATTTTCCTTGTGTTACAGACCAGGCATGGAACAACCTTAAGAGCTGGTAAAAGCTAAAGTGATTTTGAGACACAGATCAGGTCTGCTTCATTATTTTGTCATCCAGACTGAACTCCCAGTAGATCTTCCCTGATAGAGCTCCACACAACAGAACAGCAGTGACCTCAAACACTGAACTCAAAAGTTCTGATAGGAACAGCCTTAAGTAGGGCTCTGAGGCACACACTTATACCAGCAGCTTGAAGCAGGATGAATTCAGAGAGAGGAAGAAAGAGGCGGACTCTACAACACCTTCATATGAAGAGTGACCAGCAGTACATCTTGTCCATGATGACAACAGGTGCTGTAGAACAGCCTATGAAGACTGTGGGTTTACTTTCATCCCTGGAAGATGGGAACAACCTGTGCCTTACAACTCTTCCCTTCCATCAAGATGTGCCCTCCCCCTCCAAATTTTCACAAAGAGTGTTTGAAACTTTCTGTGACTGCTAATAGTATGCTGAGCCCCCATTCCATAGGCAGCAGGGAGATGATAAGGCTAGGGCAGGAGAGACAGGCTGGTCAAATGTGGAAGGAAGGTCCTAAAAACATCCACCAACAAATAAAAGACTTAGTGATTGCTCAACTGATGTTCCCAAGATACTCCACTGAAGTACCACAACACAGAAGACTTTGTTTGCTTCTTCCTAAGCTACACAACCAATAAAGAGTGGCAGGAACTCTGGACACCATCTTTCATGAGAAAAATAATTGACAACTAGGAAATGAATCCCCCAAAGTAACTTTGAAAGCCTCAATCAAACTGTCTAAGAGAATTTATTTCTAAAACTGACTGTTTGGAACAAGTTAAGGGACTGCAAATCCTTGCAAGTTCCTTTGATATCAGTGGGAGTTCTGCACTTACCACTGAAGCTGGGAGTTCACTGTTTGTAGATTTAGAAGTATAAAATCAAGTATATAGAATATTAATTAGTGATAGTTTAGAAAATTATAGTTAAGTGTTTCTCATCAGCATGTATTAACTGGTAAAAAAAGAAAATGTATGTACTTACATGCGAATAAAAACATTTAAGGGTTACTACAACAGTAACAAATATCTAACCAACAAATGTCAAGGTTGTAATCTTATCACTTTAGTTCTGGAAACCTTTTACATTACTTGCATAATTTAAATATTTACAAAATATAAACTTTCTTGTCTTATCAAAAATAGGTCTTTGCACATTTAAACAACAGAAATCCTTTTACATGATGCTTTTTAAGCCAGGCATTAAATCATTGCATAAAAATAAACAACCTTTCACAGAGTAAAATAAAATTGAGCCAACACATGGAGAGGAAGAAAATGTTATCAATAACAGTTTAAATATTTTAGTGGTGTGAGCCAATCTGCAAATTAAATTGTTTATTGGACTTGCTTAGGATGCAACCTAAAGAAAAGTTCTAGCTGCTGCTTCTAAATGAGAAAGCAACGCTTAAAAAAAATCTTTCATGGCAGATTTCTTTGGGCTGAATCTCATATGGCTAATTGTGAAAATTATGGTGAATCACCAGCAAGATGACTGAGCATGGCAGGTTACTGCATGCAGTCCAAGAGTGAGGTGACAACCAGCAGACTTGCAAATTGTGTCTTCAGATACTGAGGAAATGCCTGGGAAGGGTTTTATTTCCTTCATAAACTGTTTTTCCATCCCTCCTCAGACCTGTTCTCTGTGCAGTTCAAAGACAATCTATACAATTCCCAAGGTTGCTATTAGGTACACGTTCAACAAGCCATGCTACAGCCCCTCTACTACTGAAATGGCTTGCTCCACGTTGATGGACCCTCCTTGTCCACCCACACAGTGCCCAGCTCTCTGTGGTCACACAGAAGACGGCTTTCCAAACAGTCACAAAGTGAGTGCTTCATGGTCAGCAGCAGAGTATTTCCCCATCTAAGCTTTTTTCCCTGAAGCTTGCAAAAGTGAACCATCTAGTGGATGCATCTAGTCCCAGTTTTAAAAAAATACAGACATAAGGATTACATCCAGCATGTCTCACATGTCCTGTTAATTCTTCAGTCTATGGCTAATGAGACATTGAATTTTCTTCACTGTACCTACCAACCATGTGCACCTTCATGACATTTTGGCTAATAAAGACTTGGAAAGTTTAGTGTCTGTCCCTGCTCATGGAGTCACATATTCAGATGGGTCATCTGGAGTCTATTTGTGGTTTTACCTGTCTCTGTGTGCAGGCCACTGTTCACTTTGCTGCTTTTGCATAGGCCAAACATCTGGAGTAGGTAATATTTGGCAATACTCATTCCCCTGGAGGCTGAGCCCCCTTAACTTCAGCATCTTAGGAGTCTTTGCTGCCTTGCTATGTGTACCAAAGAGTGTGGCACACTTTGGCCATGGTCTTCTTCTGTAGTTCATCTCATTTGCAGGTGTGAACATCAGTCATAGTCTCACACCTCCGGCAGCGCACGTAGCAGCACCAGACAAACTTGCACTCACAGCGTTCCACGTGCCTGACCACGTGCGTGTTGTACCCACGCCCACAGCACAGCAGGTTGCAGCCATCGGGACCCTCAGAGGTACGGTTGCATTCTCTTCCCTGAGTCCCAGGGATCCCCAGTTTTTGGTCTTCAACACAGTAGTTGGGTGATTTGTTCACATACAGCAGGTCTTCTTTCCCAATTGGTATTTTTCGCTGGCTTTTCTCTTTCCTGCGTAGCTTTTTCTTCGGTCTGTCTGATATTTGTATGCTGTTTTCATACTTGTCCTTTAGAAATCGGCCAATTTTTTCAAAGGGGGACATTGTTTTCCAACAAGTCTTCACAGCACAGGACCCAGAAACACCGTGACAACGGCAATCCACTGACATCAGCTTTGCTACAGCCTGAAAGCAAAGAGAAAATTATGTTTGGAGGTAATTTTTCAACCATTGTGAATACTATCTAGCATCACAGGTGTCAAAGTATTTAATATTACAGCTGCCATTTCCATTTCAGTGATGAGTAAGACACAGCACAGGAGGATACATGTTAACAGTTAGGTCTCCAACTCTGGATCAACTAAGAGAAGCCTGACCTTCAAAAATGCTCTGCATTTGCACTTTGAACTGAGATTACACAACAGTACCAAATCACAATAATGAAAGATTGCATTTCTGTCTGGTTTTTCATTCTGAAGGATCCTAAAGACCTGATACAACATGTCCTTGGCCTGCAAGGGCCTTCTTGTGCCCCACAGGAGGGGAAATAGGGATAGGGCAGGTGTGGGTACTATTAATATGTTGGAAGACATTTACTGGTCTATGCCATCTTTTAAGGATACTCTGTGGCAAGATAACTAACTATTCACAAAACAATCTGTAATTGAGGCCATGGGGATGGCTCGAGGTGTCATTACTGTCAGTGGAACTGGGGTGGTTCTGCACTTGAAGCAGTGCAGGGTATGGCCTGGAAGAGCTTTAGGGCACACCTGAATTGTAAGAGCAGGAGGATGCCCATGTCTCTGAGCTCCACTCTGAAAGTCTATCAAAGGAGCTGTAGGAACAGCAGAGGTATCTCCAAGTTGGGTATTTTGGATTATGTCTCAAGTGCTTCTCTCCTGCAAGATCAAGTTCTGTTCTTGCAATTTAGATGTACTAATACTATTAATGGTTTTCTCATGTTTCAGTTGCATAATGACTCCATTTAACACAATTTGATATTTTCATTCATATTACTTTTATAGCTTTCAATGTTTTAGCAAAAATTTCTACAGTTATTCCACAGTTATTAAAATATCCTTGGAGGAACTAGTTTTCCTTGCCCATGCAGAAGCAAGCACCAGGCAGAAAAAGAACAATCTGACCATCAGTGGAAACATGCAGCCTGAATAAAGGTTTTGCAACATCTAAGAATTTTGGATCAGTTTATAGGAGAACAAGCCTCAATGAACTGGAATCTGTAGAACTTCATCTGGAATCTGTAGAACTTCAATAGTTATCAGACAATCAATATAATACTTCCTTCTGGAATATCTAATGTTACAGTATGAAATCACACAATTAGACTTGTGACACATCATATTAGAATTTTTATAAGTGCATAGAAAACTCATGGCGAAAGCACAATGTATCATAAATTTTATTTTGTTATGTTTTATCCTTCCATTAACATACTCTCTGTGTATGAACCATTATTTCCTACTAAATGGGGAAGACACCCCCCAAACCCAAAACCTTCATTTTCCCCACAGCCCTCACAAATACTAACTGCGATCAATCTGTGTCCTTCTCAAGCTGTACTAGGGAAGAAAAAAACCAGAAGACAAATCCATCAAATATCCTCCTCTTTCATTTCTGCCTGTTCCTAAGCCTTGCTTCCACTGTGACATCAGAGTCCTGAAATCCTACCATGCCCTACTATCCCTGTGTAGAACTGCATATAAATTCAAGTCCAAGCTTACTTGTAACTCAAGCAGCATAACTGCCATCCTCAGAGTTTCACAGCTAGTCAAGGCATGGAGTAGATAAAATTAGTTATTTCTACCCTGTGTGTTAAACTTGGGACTTTCACCATGGTGAACGTGGTCACTGAAGCTTGGGATGAGTCCAGCATGGTTAAATCCATTGATTTCAGTAGGAGCTGAGGCCTCCTGGCACATTCTGCTCCAAATGCCAACAAGCCCAAGTTGGCATTTGCATATAACTCTACAAACATCACTAAAAATACACATGACCAACGTGTTTGCTTGGAATCACATCTTTGCTGAAGGAACAGGTCCTATTTGTTGGTAGAGGTTACTATGGAAGCCAAACAAGCAACGTATTCAAAGAATAGAAAGAGCAGGTGTATGTCCTGACCTACAACAGCCATCAGTCTTTGCAACCTAAATCCCTTGAAGTGATGCAACAGTACAGGAGTTATTTCCAGGAGGTGTGCATTGCTTGTGGGATTGGAGATTTTTTCCTACCCTGGAAGAAATAAGAACATTGCAACAAGCAAACTCTCACCCCAGAGCACCCACAGATCCTTTCAGTTCGGTAAGCCAAACTGAGCCAACTTTATCTTCTCACCTTCATGAATATACAGACTTGAACTTCTGCTCATATCTGAAGAATCTATCAATAAGGAAATCACTGGATAACCAGAATATGTGTCATTAGGAGGTAAAAATGATTGAGCCAGATGAGATTTTGAGATGCAATGACAGAAAGTGTTGGTTAGAATACAGATAACTTAATAAAATGTCAAGGAAAAGAGACACAAATTTTACACACAATTTTTACAAAGAGAAAGGATTTAAGTATTTGCCAATTTCTAATGACTAGTTATTCATATCAAGGCAAATACCTATAATCTCAAATAACCGAAGTCATGTTTTGCTACAAGATTTATGAAGTTACAACTGTCACCCTTGCCTTCACTGCAGTATGACAGGATGCAAATTAGGGAAGAAACAATCAGGTAAACATGTATAATTTGGCTAGGGGAAAGAAGTGTACTTCTAAGGCTGCTAAAATCAGGTATAGTATTTACAAACATTGGCATTTTTATTCTGTGTTGCTCAAGATTCTTACATGAAGCCTTGATGCAATCTGTTATAGAATGATTTATGGCATCATAACAATTGTGCATAATCCTGGGCTACTGTTTCCCAGCTCCAATGATGGGCAAGTTTTCTGGCTGGTCAGCAATCTAGTTTAGGTTCCCTCTATGCCAGGACAGGGAAGTGATGTCTTGCTTTGGGTGATCATAAAACATGCCACTGGATCTCACACTGCCATGTGAACTCTAATGAATTAATTTGCATTGTTCAACATCTGGCAGAATTTAGGGACTAGGAATCTTGTGTTGCTCCCTTGCAAGCAAATCTAAGAAGGTGCCTGTAGAGCTAACAAAGCCTACTGGTAGGATGTGGCAGCAACATATGTCTGTGCCTCAAGCACCACAAAGAGCTACTGGGATGTGTGACTTCCAGAGTGACTCTGCAGCCAGTGTTCAGTTTCACCTTAAAATTCACATGGTGAATCTCTTCAGTTGTTTGTGAAATTCTGAGAGGATTCTCCTTGAGGAACAAAACTTCTCAGAGAACTTCAGAAGAGCACTGTTAGTCACAGAAACATGGTGGATAGAATTGTCCCTCTGTGGAAATGGCCCAAGTTATCAATTTTCTTGAGCTGGTCACAAAGCCTGCTTGTGAGAAATGATCAGTGTGGAGCTGAGCTGGATCTACGAGTGTTGTGTTCAGCCACAAGCCTACCTAAGCAGTTGTTCTTGTCTGTATTGCCAGTCAGTGCCCTCAGTCCTTGGTGACACTAGCATTAGAAGAAAGTTAGGGGATGAACAGAATACAGTGCTGTGCTGGTCTGTGTTAAAAATCAACCTGAAAAAACCATCATGTTTAATCTAGCTTCCTTCCACTGTTTCAATGCAATTAACATTGAACTGCAACCAACAGAGGGAGTGGCATGGAGTGGGAATGTGTGGCTACAATGGGTGGATGGGAATAAAGCAGGAGTTGGTCTGCAGCAAAGCAGAGTGTCAGTAGCATCACAGTTCATATACCCGTGTTTAATATCCCTCAGCTAAGCTCTCTGTTTGCAGGTACTATTCTCAGCTGGGAGTAATAATTTTGCCATGAGAATCAATTTCTGTAATCAAACAACCTAATTTAAGCCACTGGTAGAAGTAACAAGACTATTCATGATGACAAGCACATGTCTAACTGAAAGTACTCCAGAACAGTTGCAGACTGTTAGTGTCTATTACCAGCCCACAAAACCCAGCAAAAATAAACTCTGATGAGCCAAGCTAATTCAATGGGAGAACACAAGTCCTGTGGGTCAAATTTACACAAATGGGAAACTGTTCTAAAATGCTAATACTACAATAGTCAATCCATAATGCCTGATTTTCCTCATCCTTTCATACAAAACAGAGGTACCCTACTTACATACATCCATCTAAGTTCACTGAACACTATTATGCTAAAGGATTATAAGCATTTACCTTGTGACAGAGTAAGAAGTGAAATCGGGTCTTCTGAGGTTCAGATTGGTATCCTAAATAGTGGACAACTCAGTCAGAGGTCCCTTGCTATTTAAAAACGGATATATCTTGGATTTAACTAGGAGGTGTAGAAATGTAAAATAGCATTTCATATGAAAATGGGAATCGAACAAAAGAAATTCTGCACATACCAGTTCTATTAGTAACTCAAAATAAACACAGGAGTATTGTCCCTGGAAAGTTGCTCTTCCAGGACACAGAACCAGGAACATGATAGTATTTATTAAAAAAGGTCATGAGGTACCAAAATACATTGCAAAACAGCCTTCTTATAAGCCCCAAACACAAAGGTCCCAGGGAACTTCATTTGAAAAAAGAAGAGTTCTGCTAAACTTTACTTATTGCTGCTAAGACATCCCAAACATCAACAATAAAAATTCTCTTTCACTCTGGACAGTTGTCAAAATACTTGCATTATCCTACAGTTTGCTATAAAGTTACAAAATATTTATGTATGGAAGCTGCCTAAATACTCTGCATATTTTCTTCGGAGATAATGAACAACAAATACACCATTAACACAAAACCAGTGAAATAAGGGTCTTCTGGCCTTTCAGGCTTGCAGTTTTTTATGAAAACCCAGTGAAAGAACCAATCATGTGCTTCATGGGCACCAAAGAAGGCTGTGTTAGTGTACTCTGTGAGCCTTGTGGAAGAGCTCGGTATCATGAAAAGCTTGAAGGATCCTGTTGGGATGAAACCAGAGTTTTAGACTCGGCACTTTTGGGGAATGTGGTAGAATCTGGCCCATTTTCATGCACATAAGCATGATCTAGGACAACTTGGATCATGTTAAAAATGC
The DNA here is from genome assembly GCA_013400935.1 of Turnix velox. Lineage (NCBI taxonomy): Eukaryota > Metazoa > Chordata > Aves > Charadriiformes > Turnicidae > Turnix > Turnix velox. Next base: position 173,392 of record VZTY01031377.1, read on the forward strand.
TACTACTGGAAAATGTAGACTCACTCAACCACATCCTCCAAACCCTTGTAACTTCACCTCGTAGTTTGAAAATATGTCACCTTTAGCTGAACACTCTTCCTCTTTGCCAGCCAGTCCCATCCCAGTGACACAAGTCTGTGTGTTCACTATATAGATGATACCCAGGAACTGATCTAACATTAAAGAAAGCAACATCAAGAGAAAAGTTTCTCTTTTAAGCTCTGTGTATGGTTATGTGAGTTTTTTTTATTTAAAGCTGAGTGGTTCCTTGGTGCAGTCTGGGTATAGATCCCAGACAGTTGTGCTGTCACATCAGCAGCAACAAATGACGAGTGGAAGGATAGGAAGACCATAAGCCAAGACTGCCATTGAATACAAAAGGACAGCAAACTGCTTTTGGTGCTAATATAAAGCTAAAGGCAGACAAGAGAACAGGGTATGAAAGAAAAAAACCTCTGTCACTGCCACCTA
>VZTY01031377.1:173952-191122 GCA_013400935.1 Turnix velox
CCATGGAGATTGTTCTTGACAGCCATCTTTCCCCGGGCCTTTCAGGCTTGCAGTTTTTTATGAAAACCCAGTGAAAGAACCAATCATGTGCTTCATGGGCACCAAAGAAGGCTGTGTTAGTGTACTCTGTGAGCCTTGTGGAAGAGCTCGGTATCATGAAAAGCTTGAAGGATCCTGTTGGGATGAAACCAGAGTTTTAGACTCGGCACTTTTGGGGAATGTGGTAGAATCTAGGACAACTTGGATCCTGTTAAAAATGCTACTACTGGAAAATGTAGACTCACTCAACCACATCCTCCAAACCCTTGTAACTTCACCTCGTAGTTTGAAAATATGTCACCTTTAGCTGAACACTCTTCCTCTTTGCCAGCCAGTCCCATCCCAGTGACACAAGTCTGTGTGTTCACTATATAGATGATACCCAGGAACTGATCTAACATTAAAGAAAGCAACATCAAGAGAAAAGTTTCTCTTTTAAGCTCTGTGTATGAGTATGTGAGTTTTTTTTATTTAAAGCTGAGTGGTTCCTTGGTGCAGTCTGGGTATAGATCCCAGACAGTTGTGCTGTCACATCAGCAGCAACAAATGACGAGTGGAAGGATAGGAAGACCATAAGCCAAGACTGCCATTGAATACAAAAGGACAGCAAACTGCTTTTGGTGCTAATATAAAGCTAAAGGCAGACAAGAGAACAGGGTATGAAAGAAAAAAACCTCTGTCACTGCCACCTAAACATAGAAATCACATATCCCTCTCTCTCTGAAGTTCCTCTGGAGCCTTGCAGTTTTCTTCCCTACACTTCCACAGCTCCCTAGATCTGGGAAAAGCAGCACTGTCTAATGACAAACATGAGTATTGATTAAAAAAAATCTGTATTGTATATTATAAATAATGAAAACAAGAGATTATTTAATGGAGGTTATTATCTCTTTTCTTAACTATTCCTCTTTACAAATGGCATAAATGACCTTTTGCTCTTTCTCTAAGGAAATAATCACAGAATCATAGAATAGTTTGGGTTGGAAGAGACCTCAAAGATCATCGAGTTCCAACCCCCCTGCCATAGGCAGGGACACCTCCCACTAGATCAGGCTGCTCAGTGCCTTGTCCAGCCTGGTCTTGAACACCTCCAGAGAGGAGGCATCCACAACCTCTCTGGGCTTCCATTCCTCTTACTAACATCTCCTACTAGACAATATCAGTCACCTTTCCTCTGAGATGATTTAGCTGTCCAGCATCTAATTAAACTCACAGTAACTGTTCTCACATCTACTTAGATTTGAAGTGTGCTTTCTTCTGTTTTGGTTCTGAAAAGGCCCTAAGCTACCGAAAGATTTTCTGGTTTTACAACTAGATTGCTTAAATAAATTAAATAATACATAGTACCTTGTAAACTCTAAATGAAAGTAATTTGTTTAAATGAAAGTAGTTTGTGGTGATGGCTTACTATGGCTATTCTCCATTTATGGTGCACAGAGAAGTTGTTTTCAGTAAAACTCATGGATGCTGCTTCTGGCTATAGGAAATTGCTGAGTCTCAATGGAGTCCATTAATATGTGCAGTCAAAGACCAGAGGGTTTCAATTTCTTTAGTTCTGGCTCTGTCACTGAGCAGAACAGATTTAAAGTATTATGGGGCCAGAGAGAGCTATTAAATACTTATGGAGTTAAAAACTCCAAGGTAAAGCAGAGAGAGCAATTTTAAAGCAAAAACCAGAATCCAAGTCTCTTGCAATTCCAGATGTAACCCCCAAGCACATTATAGACTCATATATCCCTGTATTGTCTATTTCTGTCCTCATTTATCACCCTTTGCAGAACAGGAGAGGCGGACCCAAAGTTACACCCCCACATACACATTTCCTCTGCAGCCTTGGGTGTGAAGACTTTTAGTCTGGATAAGAGCTATCTAAAAGCCTGTCTCCTTTCATTTCTCTGAGGAGTGTCCTAACCAGCAGGATACTCTAAAACAGAGGTGTAATTTCCATTCTCATCTTTTAAAATGAAAGTTTAACTCTTGATTTGCTTTCTGAATGATTTCAGAGTTCTGCTGCTAAGCACAGAGCACAGCCTATGGATGGGAAACATGCCTTGTGTCCAGTCTGCCTGCTCATTCCATATTAGAGAGATTTAAAAATGCAGGTCATGATAATAACAAAATATTCAGTAATAAACTTTTAATATGTTAAGCTGCTAACAAGACTACTTCAAGTTTGTTACAGAATATCAAACATCTCAGAAATCTGATGAGCATTCCAGATCCAATTCTACTTTTGTTGATTTGATTTTAACCTGAGGAGTTCAGCTAGCTAGTTAAAATCAACTCTGATTCCATGTTTGCATCTGCTTGCTTTTGTAATGTTAGTGCTTCTAACATCCTACCAGTGGCCAAGGACTGGCCTCATTTGGCTGGTGCCATTTTGCCAAGGAAGGTGAATGAGCAACCGCTGCAGTTTCTGAGTGGTGACACATACCTGCCTCCCCGCCTCATTGTTGTGCCGGTTCATGGCCGCCAGCCCACTCCCGCTCTTGCCAGTTAGGTTCTTAAGGGGAACATCCAGGAACTTTCTGCTGAAGGACATTCCATAGTGGATGTCATCAGAGCAGCCGCCCCAGTGCCAGCCCTCGCTGGCTGAGCCCCCATTCCTCAGGCTAGTGTCACAGGAGCACTCCGTCATGTTTCCCGCGCTGCATGAACGCGTCACCGCATGCACCAGCCCCGCTGATGTCACAGCATAGATGAACGCCATCTCCTTTGTACCTGCGAAGCAAAGCATGAATATGTTACTTCATAACTTCCCCCTGACTACCTTCCTGGTGGAGCCAGAGAAAGTGATTTTAACAAGCCCAACTATTACTGAAAGGGAACGGTTACAAGGTTAAAGTTATCCCAGATTGGTCTGTAGCTTTTACTTTTTTAAAAGGATGGGTATTCACACCTATAAAAGACTTAAGGGTATCTTCATATGACCATGCTATTAATGGTGCTGTTTCTGGCTGTCTGTACCATGTGATTTTTGGTAATTTGTTTCTAAATATGGTTGGGAACTTTACTCACCACAGAAACTTACAAGCCAATTAAATTTTAATAATAAAAAAAAATAACCAAACCCCAACCAAACCCCACAGCTCACACTCCTTACTCTCCACTCTTCTTTTCACTATTCAGATCAATTTGGAGAAGAAGAAAAGGTTATTTCAGATCTCAGAGGAGGAACTGGAAGCTGTCACGATCCTGGGTTACTCTGGTGTAGGGCCAGGACTTACCTCATGCTAATTTTGCAAACACTGAGGTTGTTCTACTTCAAAAAGGTTGCAAACAGCCCTAAGAATCTTAAACAAGGCTAAGATCAAGCTGATGGATATTTAGGCCGTGTACTTTTCCAAGAGTAAGATAGCTATGGGAATGACAGCAGTATAAAAAGCCTTGAACTGTTATGCTGTATCTCTAAAGGAGCATGGGATAAACAGCCAGTCCTGTTCTCCAAGACTCCTACCACAGTATGGCACAGATATTTAACCCATGTTAAAAATAGGTTCTAGTCGAGAGGGATTTTATTTGTCTAGAGGAGGGCCATGAAGATGGTCAGAGGCAGGAGCACCTCCCTTATGAGGATGGGCTGAAGAAGTTGGGATTGTTCAGCCAGGAGGAGAGAAGGCTCAGGGGGAACCTCATAGTAGCTTATCAATACCTCAAAGGGGGCCTACAGAAAGGTTGGGGTAGGACATTTTAATAGGGTACAGATTGGCAGGACTAGGAGTAAGGGATGAAAATTGGAAGAGGGTAGATTCGGGCTGGATATGGGAAGGAGATAGTTTTCTGTGGAGTTAGGGATGCTGGAACAGGAGGGTTGTGGATGCTCGCTTCCTGGAAATGTTTAAGGGCAGGCATTGAGAAACCTGGTCTAGTGGGAGGTGTCCCAGCCCATGGCAGGGGGATTGGAACTGGTTGATTTTTGGGGTCCCTTCCAACCCAAACCATTCTAAGATTCTCTGTTAAGCAAAGCATATTCTCCAACTAAACCAAAAATCAATGACTGGCCAATAGCTGCAGCTAAAATCCCACTCACCTGCTTTGCACTGTTGTAAAAGCAATTTGTTCTTTCCTGTCTTACATGTTTCTGCTCATAGACAGGGGAGTTTCTGTTTGTTCCTCTGGTTTGTATCAGTCTCTGGTGCTGGTACCATCATAAAATGCTTCCACAGGACACCTAGCACACCTTCAAGGCATTCATTTATGGCTCTGTAGGCACAGTCCTTCCCATAGGACTGATGAACCTATGGCTACATTCAGCAGCATAAACTAGTCACTCTTTTTTTCCTTTTTCTTTCTGGAATATACATTACTTAACTGCTCATTTTACATTTTTATCATTAATTTATGTGAGTCTTTTTGCCCCTATTGTTTTGTAGCAGATAGGGAAGACTGCAAAAATATGAAGTACTTGAACACTTATTTTCATACTGATGGCTATGTCAAAACCTCAAGAAGAGCGCTTGAAAGAAACCTGAAGGATCAAAACCTTTGATATACCATTTGATACAAACAAGACGTCCCTGTTTCAGTATAAATTTCAGTAATTCCATAGTTAGTTCATGTAAGGAAAGCAGCTTGGTCTTTCTGAGACCTAACTGAGCATATATGATCCATCTTAAAGTGATTCGCATTGCATGTATCGCTGTGAGCAGATCTGCACCTACAAGAAGTGACCTTTTCGAAATCCTGTGTGTCATTACCCCACTCATTTGGTAATTATGACATAAGGGGATAAACCCAACATCAGTCTAAGAGTAACAACATTTCAACAGAGTTAAGTGGATCTAGTCAAAGGCACTGTAACACACGGACGCATTGAGCAAAAAAAAATTCGCAATAAGCAGCGATAATTTTGGCAAGACAATGGCCAGGTTTTGTCAGCTCGGGGCATTTCGTGTCCCTGCGCCGGCCTCCCGGGGCGGGTGCGGTAACCGCCCGCCTCGACGGCACCACAGGTCGGTTCGTGCGCCAGCCCCGAGGTGCCCCCGGGCCTCAGCCCTTTCCGAGGAGAGGAGAGGAGAAGCGGGGAAACCCCACCGGGGCTTGGGGGGAGACAACGGGACGGAGGGTGCGGCCGCTGCTAGGTGGCCCCGTCGGGGCGGACACTCACCGCTGCTGAGCTGATGCCCGAAGGCGGTAGCGGCGGAAGGGATGGCGGCGGTGGGGACGGCTGGTCCGCGGCGAGGGGCGGGCGGGGGGCGACAGTCCCAGCGCTCGTGTCGGAACTGGCTGCGGCACTCCTGGAGCGCCAGCCGGGCTCCCTCCCGGACGGCGGGCATCATCTCCGGCTTCTGCTTGCACAGGTCCTGCTGCCGGCGACTCAGCGGCGGGCTGGTGCAGCCCGGCTTCTCTGGCCCGCCGGCGATGCCCAGCCACCTGCAGAAGCCACCACCTTGTCAGCGCCAGGTGACACGAGGGGACAGGCGCCCCACAGCCCTCCCTCCCGCCCCCGGCTACTCACATCCAGGTGCCACCGACAGTGACGGGGCAGAGGGCGAGCAGCAGCGCTGCCCGCAGTAGCCACGCTCCGAGGAGGGGACCCGCTCCCCATGGCCGACACATCGAGCCCCGCCGCACCGCCGGTGCCCGCTGCCCGCCCCCCCGGGCAGCGGGGACCGAGACGGACGATCGCCAGTGGTGACCCCGCTACTCAGCTCTGTCCTCCTCGGGGGGCCAGCGACAGCGGGGGGCGAAGCCCTGGCGGCGAGAGAGGGCTGGCAGTGAGGGCGACGGGAGGGCCAGAATAGAGAGCGCTCGGTTCCGTTCAAGGTGAGAAAGTTGGTTTTGATGTTTCTCCACAGCTCTGCCTCCCCCGGCCGCGCATTGGCCGTCCCGGGGACTGGGGCGGGCCGGGGCGCGGCGCGGCGGCAGAGCGGGGGATGCGCCCCGCTCCGTGGTGTCGCGGTCGGCAGCTGGTCGCCAGCCCCTCCGATGTGAAGCGCCGGGAGGGGAAGGCGGGAGGGACAGAGTGGGACTGCAGGCAGAGGAACTTGTGGGTTTACAGTTTTCTTCCACGGCAAGGAGAAAAAGTGCAAAATGCTGATGTAACTACATCATAACATTCCCCACACTTGCTGTTCGAGTTTTCTAATCCTTAGCAGTAATAGCTAACTGGCTCCAGGCTCAGCATCAGTGTTCATTAGGACGGCATTTGTCCACCCTGTTAACTTCAGTAAGATACTCTTATCATCTAGTACCTTAATCATAGTTACTCATTTAACACGTTTAAAGCCACTGAGTCAGCTAACACCTGATGAAGAGCTGGTGTTGTTGGCACTCTGGACTCTCATGCCCTCTTTGATCACAATAAATTGCTGCTTCCTTCTCTGTAGTTGAAACACCTGCACTAAAAATAATCTGGGTAAAATGGCAGCTCCATAAAGACTTTGATTTGGCAGTTGTAAAGTAGTGTAATAGCTTTTGTTGACTGACGATGGCTCCAAGTGAAGAGCACAATAAATCATCTCAAATAACGGAGATGTGTTTTTAAGAGTACAACACATTGAGAAATAATCACATAATTGTGTTGTTCCCTCACTCTTTTTCCCCATGGATGTTCTGAGATACTTCAAAAGCACAGGCTGTGGTACATTTAGATCTATAAAATAATGTCTCCTTCTCACTTTGTGCTTTTAAAGGGTCTCCAAAGTATTGCCAATTCTCAGCAGATGCCATATGTATCCAAGCGCTACTTAAACCTTCCAATATATCTTTTTTCCTTGCTCTGAATTTTAGTCTGGAGAACATCTGCTTGTGGTTGCAGAGGAACTCAGTTCAGAGTGAGGGAAGTGGATAGAGGAGGACATCGGAACACAAGGAACCAGCCATGGAACAGGCCTGGACCAGCCAAAACTGTGTGGGCTGTGTCAGAGAATTATCTAATTATCCCAGGACACATGGTTTGATTTATCCTCATTGCTGCTTCCTACTGAAGTTAAATCAATGCAGCCATGTATTTCTTACGTGCTCCTTGTTCTGCTATATGCATGTATCATCCACTTTGAAATTATTCTTCTCCTGCCAGTTCTTTTAGCAGGGTCTGTTGTTAGTTTGTTTGTGTTTTTATTTTAAATTAGCATGGAGCTTTTGGTACCAAATTCTTTTATATGAAGTTTTCTTTAGAAGCTGCAGAATCTTACATGCTAATAACAATGTAAGATTTAAATTAGAAAAATATTGATTTCAAAATTCCATTCCTATTTGTATTGTATTTTAAATATGGTACAATAAATAAATTATTCTCAATTGTGTTTCTTTATGTTGAAATCTGATTTTGTCTACACTTTTCTTGCTACAATAGTGATTAAGGAGTTAGAAAAACTCTTTGGTTATATACACTTGTGTAAATTGCTTTTTGGAAGGCTGATGCTAAATTATTACAATTGTTATAAATGGTAAGGTATTTCTTGAGATCATCCAGTCCAATCTTTAGCTGTGACTGGAAACAAACCACATTTTTCTATGGCCATCTGATTTAAAGAATTTTGGATTAATTTGTGTCCTAATCCCCCCATCTGCTTCTCTTTCCATCTGTTTCCCTTACAACCATCTCCCCTGTTGACCACAGCCCCTGCATCTTCTCTCTGGCTGTGAAGTCTGGTTCTCTACGAAATCCCTCAGCTTCTGCCCTTCTCCTGTCCCTCAGCTTCTTGACGACCATTTACACCATCTCTATTCCTTACAGCAACCCCCTCTCTGGTCAAAACCAGCACATTGAGGAGTATTTCTGTTGGAGAAGAGTGGTGTTTCTGCAGAAAGGTAGGTTGGCTACTCAGAAGAGAAAACAAATTACTTTGCAAGTTTACAGACTTTTGCAAACCTGCAAAAGGACACATTTTGGAAACACCTTGCCAATCTACCAAAATAAATTGAAATTTGACAGATGTTTCTAAAGTTTGGAACATCCAGCCTTCTATGCTAGAAAACCATTCACTCCATGACAGAGAGTGATATGCATGTGATGCAGAGACAATGAACCAGAATCCAAGCCAAGGTCAAGTGCCAAGCCTCAGTGGTCAAAATTTACTATAAATCATGGGAGATAAATTACACTTAGTGCTTATCTTGCCAAGGTGGGGCTGTTCATACTGAAATGACCACAATTCTCTATTTTAAGGAGGACAATAAACTGTTATTAAAAAAAAAAAAGAAGGAAATGTATCCAAGCTGAGTGATATTTCCTGGTTTCCTGACTGTACATTTACTAATTTACTGGTTAGCATTGATTAATATGAACTAGACAAAGCCAAACAGAGATACACACATTTCTGATTCACTGTTAGATAAGGTTCTGTTGTGCAGAACCTGTGTGAATAAGCAGATCCCTTGACTGATAATGTGTTTCAGAGATAGACTAATTGTCTCTTAAAAAAAAGTAGAGGCTAGTGCTCTCATTATATTTATGGTCTGCCATCTTGTTTACTAGATGTAAGTACATACAAAGTTAACTTCTCCTGAGCAAGTTACCACTTCAGGAGGCTCTTTTCCCTGTTATTTCCCTTCCCCTGAAACTTCTGATGCCCAGCAGAGACACGAATACAGCACAGCAGGCTGCATTATCCCACGGATACATATGGGCCCTACTGACCAACAAGGGCATCATCCTCTCATTTTAAATAACTGAGCGGAGATAAACCTATTGTCCAAATGTAAAAATCTCCCATGTTTTCTAAATAAAATTATCCCTTCAGCTATGACATTTATTATGTTTGATGATCAAGCATATACTTCTAATGCAAGTAATGTTCTTTCAATCCACCCCGGAGCTTGGTTGCACCATAGTGCCTGTCAGCCCTGGCAATCAGGGACATACTGAGTCTTCATGTTGAAGAAACTAAAACTCTGTCAGCATTAGATGTTGTTCTCAAGGTCTGTATACAGTGACTGTGACAAATGCTACCCAGGAAAGCACCAAATATCAGCCTATTTCCAGAAACCAGGCTACTTCCAGATACCACATGCCAATAGAGCCTTATAGTCAGTGTAAAGGTCACTGCCACTGGGCCAGGGAATGTGAATTGCTGTGAGATCACTTATGAGTCATACAGCGGGGCAATACCCCAATAGTGGAGCTGTATCACACGTCTTCACTCACTGCTCTGCACTCCTCTGGCATTACTGGGAATTGATAGCATTATACTGCACCATCTGCAAAACCAGCTTTGTGCTGTGAGAGTCCTGAGCCAATCCAGCCACCTCCTGCCACTTTTCTCTGCCCCACTCCCTTCCTCCTCCTCCCACAGGCAGCAGTAAGGAAGAGCTTGACCAAGCCACATTGTACTCCCCAGTAAAGTGATGGTGCCCCAGCAGAGTGCTTGCAGGGGGCTGATACAGCATCCTACCCTCAGCAAGGGCCAAGGGTACAGATGTGGAGTGAGACCACAAGCTTAATGCTGAAGTCTTAACAATCTTGGTACAGTGTCCCCTTACTCTGCAGCATCTCTCTGTGATTCTTAGACTTTTGGCAGGCTTAAGCTGGTGATGGAAGGGAAGTCAGGAAAAGTGAGATGCCTCATCTTCACGAACAGTTTGCCAAGGTCCCCCATGCCTTTTCTACAGAGTTTTAACATTATTAATTTTCTCAGTGTTATTTTTCATTTTATTGTGTATATCTTGAAAGTACACATTTCCCTTGCTAATGGAGACCTGGCACCCTGAGTTCATAAATGGGACAGCAATGAAAGTTCATCCAGTAACAACATGATGGGAGACAGAGACCTCACAAATGTGTAATGATTTTAAAGCTACATCTTAATGCTATCTTTACAATAGCTGCGAAACACAGTATATAGAATCACAAAATCTATTAGAATTAGTCATTAAAATTGTACTTGTAACACTGTACCTTCATGCCATCAAAGAATTTCCCTACCTGTCTTGAGGAGAATGTAAAATTACCTAAGTTGTGAGATTATAAAAAATGAAATATTTCTCTGCCTTTTGCTTGATTTTATTTCATCGTACTTAGTGCAGTGTTATTCAAACTTTTAATTTTGGTTCTTCATGTAAAGGGCAAGAGATTGGAGGAGGATCTATGCTACTAGCTGGTGTCACAGGACTTCTAGGAGGTAATTACAGAGTTTGCTGAAAACAAGTAGCTCAAGTGTGAAGAACCCAAGTGGTTTCAGAGGAAAGAAGTCTGTAAGTTTATAAGTCAGGCTCCACAAGTGTAAGACCACTGCTTTGGTGTTGTGTGTAGAAACTTTTCAGATGAGTTCCTGAGATAAGAGGGGTGAGGTATTGCATGTGCACACATGTGTGTCTATACACATCTATCATGTGTGCTGAAGTGCCACAGTCCCACCCATGTGACTGTATTTTAGGTGTAAAGCACGTAGAGGAAGGAGATGGAGCTAGTCCCCTAAAAGCAGAGCAGCTCTGCTCATATTCCTTCCCCCTCTGCTGATTTGCATTAACACTTTCCACACAACAGAGCAATAATTTTTTGTATCTCATAACAAGTGACATGATTCACATGCGCAGAACTATCCTGTGATGAGAGAAGTGAGATTAAGAAAGATATTTCCTTTACTGGAAATAGTTGTACATCATCATCAGGTGTTGACTACTAACTCTTTAATGAGTTGCTTCTTTTTTGAGTGAGGCTAGCAATAGAAACAGCAGAACCTACTCTGTAACAGTCATAACAAAGTCAGCACTCAACTATATTCTCATTCACTGAGGTACAGTTGTGTGTCTAACTCATAAAGCATTTGGCCCAGCCATCAGACTATATGCATCGTCTCTCTGAATTGCCTGCAAGGCCAGTTTTGAAAGGAGGAAGACTAGGAAGAAAGGGGAATGAAAGACTCTGTGCTGACAACCACAGCAACCACTAGCTGTCACCTGCTATCTGCAATGTGGTGGTGACAGGAGACAATGAATGGCCTAATTTTTCAAGTTGACAGTCTTCCAGATTATCTGACAACATTTAAAACAATCTCAAATAATTTGCATCCCACCTTTGTTCCCAATTCCAATGATCCTACTGTTTGCAGTGCATGATTTTCAACTTCTCTACCTCAGCATTTTTCCTTTAGACACTCCTTGCTTCACGTCTGGTTTCCACTTAGCACTGAATGATGAAAATACAGTTTTAAAAAGCATGAAATTCATGCAGTTAGGCTCTTCTTAACCCAGAGTCCACATACAATTGTCTCTCTTCTCAGATACTGAGCACAACAGATGCTGACAATGAAGGTGCAAGATACTCCCCAATAAGAAGGTAATCTGTAACTTTGTAAAAGTTCATTTTAATGTTAGAATTTTGTGGGTTGCCTTGAAGTAGGAGGTTTTATAACACTTTCAAAATATTTGATTAACATCAAATCCTTCCTAAATCAGTGTAACGTATTACCTGTCCAGTCTCCCTAGTGACTCCCTCCCCCACCTGCTCCTGATTCAGGAGTGTTTGAACCCACTTAAACCTTTTAGCACTATCCTCACAGTGAGTCATTCAGCTTTGGGAATCTCCTCCTTGTTACATCCCAGCAGCTGTGATATTTATTCACTGTTGTGTAAGGCACACCACAACCAGGTTGTGGTTTAAAATGCGTGCAGCCACAGGCAAGATACTGAAGTCTGCAGGGTTTAGGCTAACTAACTAGTTGGTTAGGCCAACTAACTCTGCTAAAACGGTGAGTTATCAGAGGAACTGGGGGTTGACATCTCAGCAACCTTGTCACAGAAAAGGCCTAAATCATGTAAAATTTAAGACCAATGGGGATACAATAAAATAGTTTATGTTGCTTGGGGGTGATTTTGGCTGTTTTCTGTGCTTCCTACATATAGTTTCTTATTCTGGTATCAATTATTTATTTGAAAACCTTCCTTGACTCCTGTCTTTTGAGATGTTTGAGTGGTTCAAAAGCTGTGAAAACTTTCAGTGACCACAAGTGAAAACGGGATTGCTGTGAACCCTGAGAATCTACAATTTCCTTATTCATGCAAGCTGAGGGGCTTATTCCTTAGCAAGGCAAGAGCAGTAGTAAAGATGCCTTGGGATTCATTCCAGAGAGTACGGCAAAGCATCCTCCACCCCAATCCCATTCCAGAGCTATTACTGAGAGTTAGTCTTAACTAGAAGAGGTAAGTGGGAGGTACATGGTCTAATGGCGCAGGAGGGTCTGAGTGATGTCAGGGCTCCATAAACACCAACAGCACTGAAAGAAGAATCTCAGCTCCTTCAAAGTGAAGTGGCTAATCCTGACTCTAATGATGGAGGTGGGCAACGCCTCTGCCTTTCCCTGCCTGTCCTACAGAGACAGGGCTTCTGCCTGGAAAACTGGTAAATCTTACCAGTTGTGGTTCCTGGTGAGTAGTACGTGAAAGATTCCCCAGATGAAGCTTAAAGGAGCTCACAAACACAGCTGCTAAATTAAGTGCTGGGGTGCCATAAATATCTGTTTTTAATAATGCTCACAGTATTAAGTTTCCCTGTTGAATGAACAAATTATTTGCAGCCTCAACATCAAGTTAATGGCTTCTTCTGTCTAAAAATTAGACATATTTTTATAGTTTCAATATGCTCATAGCAAATGCTTTCAACCCTTGGAAATTGAATTATCTCGTGATTCAGAGCTTTCCTGCCCTTTAGCTAATGAAGGACAACAGGCAGGATCATTAGGTCTTTTTATTTCTCACTTGTGCAAAAATTAATTTATTTCCTAAAGAGCCTCAGCAGTTGATGTGGAGTTTGCTGTCTCATCTCTCTGTTCCAGCTGCACTCCATACTTTTCTGCGTGAGAGTCTGACAGATGCTTCATTACTGTTTCTGCTTTTTTAATATTTCTGCAGAAGCTAATAGGTTTATATTAAGAAATGGGTGTGTAATCTCTATATGACTACTTAGAAGTGCTTCCTTGTGTCAGACATTCCATTATGTGTGTTTAAATGGAACATGCCCCTTCTTTGGTTGCACCCTGTGGGGTATTATCTACAAAGGTCCCAAGAGAATACAGTAATTTATGGACAAACATGATGATGATGTTCAGCAGGTCTGGTCTGACACCAAAAAAAGAAGGAAAAATGAGCCTTTTTTCCAGAAATGACTGTCACTATCTTCACCTCATCTTCTGTTTTCCAAGGCTTGTCATACTTTCTATGCAGCTGATGGAGAAAAGGGGAGGAAAATGATAAGGCTTTCTGTTTTTATTATCAGAAATATGACCTGGTTATCATGCAAATGCAGTATCTCTGTGCATTTCTTGTCAATCTAACCTTCTGGCTACCCAAGATGCCCTCTTTGCTGGCTGATATAATGGATGACTAATTAGGAAAGATTTACAGACTGATGGTGATAGTTGGCCTTTGTTTTGAAGCAAAGCTTAATGAACACATGTGATCTAAAAGCTTTCATGATTCTAGAGGAAGCTTGATTGTGTGACTCAGGTGAAAAAATAGATGAAAGAGAACTCAATATATTTTTTAATTGTTACTGCCACAAATTTTACATCACTATCTTGCTTTTGAAGCACTGATGTATTGTTCATTTTTACATTTGAGATTGAGAATGCTATCCTAAGCCAGGGAAACAGTGACATCTCCATTGGTGTTCTCATGGAGAATGTAGAAATTGAGAAGTAAAAATATATTGACAAAGCCAAAACAAAGCTACAAATATAAACTGAATTTGAAGGACAGAATTAAAATTTTTCATTTATTTTTACAGAGAAAGATTACTATTGTTATAGAAATTGGCAAAGGCAAAAGCTAATGGAACATAGAGGGGAAGCCTAAATACAAAATGTTAAGTGACTCATGTGTTCAAAATGGAAAGGAACATATTCTCAGATCTGGTTGTAAAAAGAAACAGGGCTTGAAAATGTTCCATATGGTCTCTATTTTGTATCCATGACTCCTTTCAAGGAATAAATGGCATTATCTGTATAAATAAATAAACCAGAAAAATAAACATCTGCTAAATCAAACAGTATCAGACTATATTTATGTCATAGAAACTTAACAGTTTCTTAACCTAACAGTAAGTGCCTACCGAATCAGATCCCCACAGCAATATTAAAGGACAAAGTTTCATTGTATTATTTGTGGCTATAGAGAGGCTGTATATTAACTTTAAATTTACCTGCCTTACAAAAATAAGCAAACTAGTTTAAAAAAAAAAAAGTCAGATGTGAAACTATTCCCTGGCTGCAGAATCTGTGAGCTTCAGAAAGTGGCCAGGAGCTATGGAAATGACTTTTTTATAGAACTAAGCCTTAAAAAGACACTTAAAGCTATATGCTGAAGTGATGTGTTACAAGGGGGACTGCTTTACAGTGGGACTCCTGAGACCACTTATGCACGTGCGAGTGTGAGAGTTGATGCAATTTACTCCTCCAAATCCCCAGCTTATTCTGTTACAGGAATACAGCTTCACCTAGTTAAGTCAGGGTTCTCCACCTCACCGACAAAACTTTCCCTCCTTTGCTAGGCTGTCACTGCAGTAGGACCAAGTACAAAGGAGGACATGACTGCATAAATGAAGCATTCAATTTCATTTATACAGGCACGGGGGATAGAAGGTAAAAGGGTAGGCGGGACAGATTTATTTGAGAATAGGTATTTGTTAGAATTCATGAGCTGGTGATAAAAAACAAGACCTAACTTCTCACCTAACTCACCTAACTTTCTATCTTCTCACAACCCTTGCTTCTGACAGATTGTTTTAATGCAGAGGAACTTGGTTGTAAGGAAGAGTCTTTGCTCAGAAGAGACATACTGAGTCCAGAGAGTTACTGAGATATGGAGGTCTTTGCAAGTACAGCTCCATTTGACCTCCTGAGGAAACAAACCATGCAACTTGTCCTTTCTTCTCTCCAGCAGGACAGTAAGCAGCTGCAGCATGGAGACACACTAATCTGCTTCTAGAAGAAGTTGAAGCTTTATATTAGGAATAATCTTCACAATGAAAGGGTTATTAAGCATTGGAACAGGCTACCCAAGGAGGTGGTGGAGGCACCATGCCTGGAGGCATTTGAGAGATGAGATATTGCTTAGAATTCGGTTTAGGGATAGTTATTGTCAGAGTTAGGTTGGTAGCTGAAAGGTCTTAAGAAGCAAGACAAAATGATGGAAATGGATTAGAAAGACAGAAAGGTTTTACAAAAGGATATTAAATGAAAGGCAGGAAGAGGCTGGGAATGCTTTTCTAATGGAATGAGAACTATCTATTTGTAGGACTCATGGAAATGAGTCGGGAGATCCTGTGAATTGCTTGCACTCAACTAAGCTATACAGAACAGCATGTGCATCCAAGTAAAGCATAGGCAATTCTGAAAAACTTTTTATTTCAAAAGTTTGTTGGTTTATAGCCATCTGAAATCCTTTTTAGAGAATCTTTTAAAATGAAAATATGTACAGTTGAAGGAAACTTAGGCAGTGTCAAAAGAAAGACCCAGGTATGTCATCTGCATGCTGGAACTATGTTCAAGACATTAATATCAAACATTATCTATACTCTTGTGGATCTGAGAAGCAGCTCTATTAACAGCAGTTGAGTATGTTGCCTTAACAGGGAATTTACTTAGGCAGTGTCATAGTGGTTGTCTCTAAATATCTTAATATTAGCCTGGAAAGATACTTGGCACTGCTGCTGAGGATTTTTCTTTCCTACAAAAGTAATAGCTATCATGCATGAACAAACCAGGACTGGACCTTAATTTGCTGCCTATTGAACATACCTTACACTGCCATTAATCCTGTTATGTAGAGAGAAAAAAAACCCTGTAAATATTGCATTTTTAGCTAAAAAAAAAAATATGGCTAAGTCCCTCAGCATTATTAATTGGTAAAAAATTTAAGACAAATAGGGAAAAATCTACCAGTTTCGTGTCATAGCATTTTTACCAGAGCCCTTGTAAATCAAGCCTTGGTTTTTCTATCATTTTATATTGAAGTTAGCTGCCACGTGGACATTAGCCATACTTTCCACTTCAGCAGCTTGTCTGTGGCTATATTACTGTCAAAACCTTAAACGTGCCAGTGAATTTTTCTCCCCACTCATTTTCCTCAGCCATAGAAATCTGTTGCGCATAGAAAGCCTTTGTCCAATAGGGGCAGCAGCAACCTTGATCATGGAAGCAAATACCCATAAAATGTGGGGGTGGGAGGGTGGAATAAAGTGACAGGATCATCTCGGCTTCTCCCAAGCCCCAGAAGGAGGGAAAGCCCTAGTTATGGTGGAGAGAGCAAGGCTAGGCCTTACTTTCCCAAATGGAAAAAAAACTGAAGGAAGTCTACAGCAGGGAGACACTCTTCAGGGCAAGTCTTCCTAGATGTGAAAGTGCCGCTGTTGGCTGACCTTCAGTCCTCAGCCACTTCAACTATGAAAGACTGAGGTGCACCACTATGCTGACTCTCCCTGTAGCTGTAGGACCATACTCCATGGTGTTGTGATGGTGACCTTCCATGCAGGTCAGCTCACGTGAAATGATTGTCCCACATTCTGGAGGCTATCAGCTCAAACTGGGAATATGGGAGACAAATAATGATGCAACAGTTGATGCATGGTCTTCCAGAACCCCAGGAAGAAACCTAGGCAAAACCCTGATTGCCTGGGCTCAAGTGGCACTGGATATGACATGCCAGATAAAAAGTGGGGTAATTGCTTTATGGGAACTGTGTGATGTTCCCAAGGCAGCCTCCATTCCAAACTACCTCCTGCAGAGCTGCAGATCAGTCATTGAAATGACTTGCATCTATGCAGAATTTTGATTAAGAATGTGAGAAGCAGCTGATAACTTGATTTATATACTCATTATATATGGGACTCTCTAGGCATACTTATAGTTACTGTTTTGACCATTTATGTACTCTTATTTGTAGCAGGTATTTATCCATATTCATCTATTGATATTACTTTGAAGCCAGACATTCAAACTCCAAGAGCTGCAAGACAACTCTATCCAGAGGACTTCAGCAGGGAAATATAATTTCATGAATCTATAGTTTCACATCATGAAGAATAACTCATTTAAAAGCCTGTGGCCTTTATCTGTTGTTCTTTTCATTTACATTTTCTGTACGAGATTATCTGCTGTTGAGGCTTAGCCAATGCCTAAAGGGACAGGTAACCACAGGGCTACAGGGAGTACAGGGAACAATGGGAGGAAAAGTAATGAGCTACTCTGCATCA